>ML780722.1:577365-661779 GCA_009831015.1 Picea engelmannii
ACATTTGCATTAATTGTTATCTTGTTGTTATTTGCTTGATCCTTGAAACCCTAGGGAGCCTACACACAAGTAGGTTGAGGCTTCATGTCCCCATGAGTAAAGCTTTAAGCCATTTGATTTGAGAAGGTTTAGCCTAGCCATAGATACACTAGCGATCTCTTGTCTTGAGCTAGTTTTGAGTATAAATTGAAGAAAGAAGGCGTCCTAGGCCTAATTGAATTTACACCTAGGGTTTACTTCTAGGGTTTTGAAAAGCCTTGCCATAGTAACACTTTTCAGCCATAGGTTTATGCTTTTAAGCTAGCCGTTTTGCCAAGAAAGTCTTAAGGAGAGAAGTGAAAGCTCTAGGCCTAGCTTTAGCTACACCTAGGTGAATCTTTTCTTCTTAGGGTTTAGGGTTGGTGGCCTTGCCATAGCAACACCATCAAACCCTAGATCTCTTGTCTTTAACTTTGAGACCTTCCTAAACCATTAGTCTCACTTCAAGTTGACTCCATTAACCCAAGGCACTAGTCTATGGGTGATTTTGAAGCTTGTTATGCCTTAAACCTCTTTCAAACTACCTCTAAATTGAAAACCTAACTAACCTAGCGTCTAACCCTAGCTAGTTCTAAGACTAACCCTAAGCTGATAGCGTTTGGCCCTAATTAAACTTTTGCTTGGATAGAAAGGTGCGGCCTTGTTATCTCTTCATAGTCGTGGAGTTTATTTGCCCTTTTGCTGGTTGAATTTGTCAAAACGTCACTCCTTGACTAGCTAACCTGCAGACAACAAAAATTGCATAGGTGACGTCACATAGTCTTGATTTCCTGCTTATGCTTGCAACGTTGTGACCTTTCTCACCTATTTTGATAGACATTGAGTCATTTATTGCATCTTTAGGCTTATTTAACAAAACGTTTTTTCTCTTTGTCTCTCTTTTTGACCCTTGGATCAAAGCTGACGTCACACCTGTAGCAGAAATAGTATAGGTGACGCAACAACATTTTGTATATGAGCTGATTTGACATGTTTATTGCATTAATGATATGATACAAAGCTTAATTGTGAATATTGAATGCTCCTTGTCTCTTGATGTACTTATTGAAGAAGTGATTTGGTCTTTGTTTGATAATCATTGACTTCGTCAATAATTATATCTATTTATTGCTCATATATACATGAAAAGATAGTCATTAATTATGAAGTACTAACCCACTGCAAGCACATATTCTAGTTATATTTGTCTTGTCTCGCAAACAGGTGCATCTTCAGTGGATATTTCCCCTTGACTATCTCTTTGGGGCAACAATCTGTGAAAGGGAACTTCTTTGACTTGGTCCATTACCCTTTAGCCTTTCTTTAACCCAGATTGCCTAGGGACGTCTCCCTTGGACTAGCCCTCCTAAATAGAAAGAGCTCCCCATCGAGGTGACAGTGGGTGGGGAAGCTCCTGTTACGCCGGTTTCAAGCCTTGACTCAAGCTCCTTAGACCTTTCCTACAAACCGTGCGATAACAGGTCCAATGAAGTCAACTGTCCATTTCTCAAATGCTTGTATAGCTCTAACTCGTTGTAGTGGTAATTTGTCTTGGCGTGATGACTTACCCACTCGTTGACAAACGTCACATGCTCTAGAGTATACCTTTTCATCCTTGAAAAGTGTTGCCCACCAAAGTCCAGCGTGTAGAACTTTTTGTGCAGTGGCCTTTCCTCCTACGTGACCTCCTACAACTCCACTATGGCATTCCCAGAGTATATCATGCCTTTCATGATGTAGAACATATTGTCTGAGGATGTTGTCTAGTGCTAGTTTATACAATTGTCCGACGATCAGCTGGTAATCTTCTACTATAACAACCATGTGGCATTTCTAGGTTGCGTAATATGTTTCTGGACAAGCCCTTATACTTAAGAAGACTGTTATGTCCTCCAGGTACTCCGATATGGCCTCAATCTTGAACAAGTATGCATCTTGGAGTTGCTCCGCTACTTTCCCCTAACTCTAATCTGGACAAGTGATTAGGTCCTACGTTGCATCTTCCCGGCTTGATGATAACCTCAAAGGAAAATTTTTGAAATAACAACAACCATCTACATATTCTCCCTTCCAACACAGGTTTGTTAACTAGATATTTCAATGCAGAATGATCAGTAAAGAATTTGAAATGAGACCCTAACAAATAATGTCTAAATTTCTGGAAAGCATAAATTATGGCTAAACCCTCCTTTCCGTCGTTGTGTAGTTGCGTTCTACTTGCGACAACTTCCGACTCGCAAAATAGATAGGATGATCCATAGCTCCATCTCTAGGTTATGTTAACATAGCTCCCAATGAAATTCCTAAACCATCTACATGGACGCGAAATTCATTCTCCCAGTTTGGGAATATTAGAATCGGTGATATGTTGAGCTTCCCCTTAAGTATCTTGAATGCTTTATCACATTATGGGGTCCACTAGAACGTTTCATTCTTTTTCGATAGGTTTTCCAGAGGTGGAGTAATGTTGGCATATCTTCGGATGAACCTGCGATAGTAACCTGTGTGTCCCAGTGTGCAACGCAACTGTTTAGCACTAGTAGGTGGTGGCATATTCACAATGACCACAACTTTGGCTGGATCTACCAATACTCCTTCTTGGCAGACTATGTGGCCCAACAAATTTCCATGTGGTACACAAAAGATACATGTTTTGAGATTCAATGAGATCTACAACACTCTGCATCTGTCAAACATTAGCCGCAACAGTGCTACATGTTCCTTGAGCAAGCTATATATTGTTCAATCGTCCATATAGACTTCTATAAATTTATGAATGAACTCTCTAAAAGCTACTATTACAATCCTTGAGAAAACTATAGGGACGTTCTTTAAGACAAATGGCATCACATTGTATGTGAAGGATCCCCATTCTATTATGAAATTGGTCTTATTTTTTTCCTCTTCAGCGATCCTGACTCGGTGGTATCCTGAAAATCCATCTATGAATGAGTATGCTTTTGTAGTTTACACAGACTCCAATGTCCTATGTGCCTTTCTTTCCTTGAATAACTATTGGGTTGACCCATTCTACTTCTTCTACTGCAAAAATGAGTCATTCTTCCAACATCTTATATATCTTCTTCTTGACCTTCTCTTTTACTCTTGGGTTCAAGTGGTATAGTCTATGTCTCACAGCTTTGGATCCTGGTTTCAATTCAATCTTAATTTCTCTCATAACTCCTTTGATTCCCTTTAACTCCAAAAAATCCTTTGCGAGCAAATCCTCATATTCCCGCAACAAACTCTGTATTTCTTGACTGGCTTGCTCATCCCAGTAGTCTACCATCATAGTTATCTTGGGTTGCTCTGCAGTCCCTATGTTGATTTTCCGAAATTTTAGTGGGTGATTGTAGGAACTATCAGTCTAGTTGGGTATGGTTTTTTGAATTTATATGTTCCCCTCTATCTCTTTGATGGGTAGGTTTCTCAACTCCTCTAAGTCATCTAGGCTTTATGCATCTCTGCTAATCTGGTAGCATTATATAGGTTTCGCTCTTTTGTCCAGCTTTTGGTGAACCTTGCGCAACTCGTGCTTAGTCAAAAATTGCATGAATCCTTATCCCAAAAATGAAGGGCCCAACCACAACATATCACCCTGAAACAAATGGACAAGCTAAAAATTCAAATCAAATTTTAGAGGATATGTTGCGAATGTATGTAATGGATCAACAAAAAATGTTGAAAAGAATTCTTACCATTGGTAGAATTCGCGTACAACAACATTTACCAAAGTTCGATTAAGATGGAAACTTTTGAATGTATTTACAGACGATCGTGTCGGACACCTCTGAGTTGGGATCGACTAGAGGATAGAGTCTTGGTGTTACCAGAAATAATCCAAGAAATGGAAGAGAAAATGCGAACTATAAGAAAAAGAATTAAAGAAGCGCAAAATCAACAGAACAATTATGTTGATTCCCTGTAATATCACAGTGGTTTGGTGTATTTTGTTCGATAGATTCCACATTTTACTTGTCCTAAAGTCAATTCCAATAAAATCATCTCTCACAATCTCATTTTACTCCGGGAGATAGCCACTACAGAGAAAACAAGGTTTGAGAGTTGAAAACTCTGAATGTCGAAGTACCGAAGCAAATCATGTCTGTTGGTTTAAAAAGGGTAAGATCTGAGCCATCAATTCAAGAGTATCGTCAATATCATGAGATCAAAGGTCTTGTATCATTGCGGGGATGGAAGGTGCGTGAACTTTAAAATGTTGAGGGCGGGCCGCAATCTAGACTACGGTTTTGGAGAAAAGACACATGGAGGCTCAGAATGAATTACGGGGCGAAAATTAGTTTGGTTTCAAAACACCCTTGGTCGCGCCCGTAATCGTGTGGTTACGTGAGGTTATCACCCAAGGTCATATCAAGAAAGGGTCTTATCAAAAAAGGAGCGAGTGCCCAGAATCTAGGATTTCGCAAGCGCGAAGAGGAGGGTCGTGAATACCTTTAGACCCACACCAAGAAACCAAAAGGGTATGTGTCTAATTACAGAATGAGACCATCAAGGTCTCAGAGAGTCATTTGGCTCCATAATCGGAGATCCTTGACCGGGAGGTCGGACTGGTTCCTTGACTTTCCAAGTTAGAAACCATGGATGGAAAATTTGTCCATTAAGAAAAGCGAAAAATTTTATGCCCCGCTGTGGGTGTGTTACAAATTGGTATCAAAGCATGGTTACAACACTTGGCTTGCTTGGGATCAAGTACAAGTCACGTAAGGAGGTATTGTTATCTGCATTTACTCCTTGTGGATAAGGATTACAGATTGAACCTGTGATTTTGGGAATTCTAGTTGAATTTCAGCAGAAGAATTTCTTTAGCCCTTTGTCAAAGTGATAACTACTCTTACCGGAGTATGGATATGCTAATTAACATTTATAATAAGACTTGAATGTGGATAGCTGAAGGTGGCAAGGTTTTGTCAAGAGCAGCGGAATCCCGAAGGATGGATGACCTGGTGTTCGTAACACTACTTCTAAGCATGGGAAATTGGAACTTCAAGTACTGAAGATCGTGGATTATATAATGGTTAATACCTTCGTGGGATTAAAGGAATCTGATAGGATCAGGTAGGTTCCTTGGCAGTTATAGTTACCACTTTATATTAAAATCAAAGAATATAACTCCTCATGACCAGAGAAAAGTGAGATGGTTAAAACCCTATGGACACTAAGGCAAGAAGGTTTTCTTGCTAGACGTTGTTGCATAAATAGGAAAGTGACCTAGGTTGGTTATTGCCTTGAGAAAAGGCAACATCAATACGAGATATGACTGTGACATTAGTCCTATAAGTGACGGAATTCTCAAACTAAAGGACACTAATGATGAAATTAAACTATCAAGTGAATGAATTAGGTAAAAACGTGCAATAGACACACCTACATATACACGAATATGTATACATGATCATAAGGATACTTGGAAGATCCCTAGGAAAAGGATATAGAAGCCTAATATGTCTGTGTGTGTGAATAACATGGAAAAGTTGTAAGCAGTAAGATAGCATGATGAATACTTAGTTGTGTTTAATTATGCTTGAGTGAATGGTTTTAATGCATTGTGAAGCTTCTTAATATGAAACATAATATCAATACCAGTTAGGTATGAATGATATTAAACATGCAAGTGATGCACATGTATGATGAAAGAGAATAGTTGTAGGCACCATATGGTTGCCCTGATGAGCGAAATATAAAGCAAGAATTGCTCTTGTCCAGATTATATGAATACTATGGATGCATGGATGACTCCATTCTAAAGAGTCATGAAATTTTTGTTCCAAATAATAGCGTGAGGGGAATGTATTATCTTTCCTCACGGAATACTAATATAATTAGATAGAAAGTTAAATGAGAAAAGATGCTCTGTTGTCATAACAAGAGGCAAATGATTATGCCTTTGAGAATCACATGAGAAGGATTGTGAACAATCCTGAGTTGACTGATATTAAAAGTAGAGATGTAGGTGGGTTGTGAAACATACCTATCACTGCTACAGGCATGTTTAGGATCATGAATATGGTTAAGTACATCATGGATGTAAGTTAACAAAACCAGAATATGTATGGATACATAATTTGGGTACATGACAAAGATGCATGTTTATATTCGTTATGAGATATTTGGTAAATTGTTGAATCTAACTCAAGGTTTAGGCCATCACAAATAGTGATTTATATGCAATAAGGAAATTGCATGATAAAGGAGTTCCCTGTGGAGGAACTGTGTGAAGACTCTGTCACGAAAACAAAGTCACAACCTTAATGACTGCTGAGAATTAAGCAGTGAGCCACAAGCTTATATATATATATATATATATATATATATACAAGAATACTACATTACATTTTGAAAAAAAAAACAAAAACAAAAAAGAAACATCATGTAATGAATAGAAGACTAATAAATGAATATTGACCATTTTGATAACCGAATGGTAATGTGAAGGATGCATAGGTTCATGATCCATTATGAACAAAATTTTTTGCTATTAAAGCATGTTGTTGTCTTCCAAAAAATTTAGGGTGAGGCCTAACCAAAGCTGCTAAAGGAAAAAAGCATGGAGATCCCAACAGGGAGTAAATTGCAAAAGTAGATAAAATACAGTGATGCTAGAGAAATAACTCAGCTGGGATGAAAAGTCCCAGGTGATGTAGAAAGAATTTGAAAAAGGGGAGAGCCCTCAATTCTTTTCTTGTTGTGTATTATGTTTTTCTCTGGGATAAGAAAGCTAGTACGCTGATGAAAGTAAATGTTTTGACACCATAGTGATCATGGTTGTATTACTGTAGAAACGATTGAGAACTGTTATGTTACACTCATGAAAACATTAAGGATAATGTGATGAAGTGCATACATATATGCTAGGACATGTCTAAAAATGTTTTATTAATTTAAATGATATGATACTTGCATTTTTAATTTACATAACGACTAATGTGTTTATGATGTATGTCATGTGTAGAAAGAAATAGATCGGAACTATTGAGAAAGACAGTTACCAATAATGAACGACCTCAATCAGAGGATGACTATGAGAATGAATAATCCATATGGTGAAAATTTTGGTTAAGCTCCAACTAATCATCGAAATGTACACGACGTCAACTGTAGGAAACTTAAAAATCAATGCAAGGGTGCATTGGGTATGAATGTGGCCAACAATGTTGGCACATTCACTAAAGTCAATTGATCTCTGAATTACATTTTGAAAAATTTGGTAGGATGAAATGATGCATAGGTAAGGGATGATGTGTCCTTTTGTTTTGTATCCTTGAATAGATGAAAATGACTTGGACTGTCAATATGCTTGACTTTAAAAAGGTAATGTCAATGAAAACTAACAATTTGTTTGGCTGAGGAATGTTGAAATTACAGGAGGAAATGGGTCTTGAATATGGCAGTATTGTAAAACCATAAGGAAGACCCATTTCCTACCGAGCCAAACTACAAGGAATGGTATTTCCTTTTTGAGAAAGTGAATTTGATTGATAGTATGCACAATTCTGAAATTGGTTGTGATGACGTTATAAAGGTGCAATAAAAATAAATGATCATGAGAAACTAACAATTTGTTTGGTTGATTGAAGTTGAAAGTGCAGAAAGAAAAGGAGTCTTGATTATGGCAGCGTTGCAAGCCATAGGGAAGACCAATTGTCTACTGAGCCAAACCTCTATGGGAAGGAAAGTCCCATAATTCTGACTCCGGTTCCTGTGTGAAACAAATATGAGAACAGAATGTGGAAATTGGAAATCTATGGATGACAGATTTACAAGAAAATTTTTGAATTTAAAATTTATGATGTCTCATGAATTTCTATATACTTGCGATACCAGTGAAAGGGAAATATCTATGAAGAGTGTTGAGACGAGAGATTGAACTCTCGAGTTCAAGGGAGAATTGTGAGAAAGAGTATAATCTGATCGCATGAAATAGAGACTAACTCAGAAGAAGGAGAGTAACCTTCGTCCCTATATATGATTGAGTCGGGAGAAGGAGAGTAACCTTCTTCCATAACTATTTTTGTGCAAGGAGAAGGAGAGTAACCTCCATCCCTAACTTTAGTGGAGCCGAAAGCCTGTCAAGCTGTAAAAACATGAAAAATGGCTACTATTGAGCCATGAGAACCCCATGGCAATCCATGATCGCCTAGAATATGTTGTGTTGAGGTAACACAAGTTGGAGGGACACCTCGACAGAGAAAGTCTGAGGGACGCCTCGATTGTAAGACTCGATAGAGTCTCTGGAATTCTTTTTTTGTGAGAAAACCTTGACAAGGCAAGATAGATCACCCGAGGGACTGTATCGCAGAGAATGGGATGCATGAGCCGGAGCTTGGAGGGTGAGTGACCGCAAGGAAGAGGAGGCCTTAATAGTTCTTGTAAACTATTGATTGGGATCATGCACACAATGGACAGTTCTTTTTGTGTGAGAAAAACTTGGTAAGGAAAGATGGATCACCTGCGGGACTGTATAGCAGAGAAGGGGATGCATGAGCCTAGGCCTGGATAGTGAGTGACCGCAAAGAATATGAAACCTTGATAGTTCTTGTAAACTGTTGATTGGGATCATGCACCCAATGGGTATGTCAAGGAAAAACAATCAGCCTGGATAACAAAAAAACCATGTGGATACAAATCCACAAACTAAGCAGATAACTATTGTGCTAAGATTATTAAATTTTACTAGAAATTTCTTTTATGCAATGTTTTCACATAAGACTATGATTAACGTGCTTATTGTCCAAGAATTATTGAAAGCAGGTGACCAAGATTAAGGGTCTGAAAAAGGACTTAACTGAGAAAGAAGGATCAAGATTTCTAAAACAACTAAATGCAAAAGGCATGATAGGTGTTTTTTAGAAAGAACACTGCGGACATTGTTCCTTTAAGGGGGGTGGAATTGTAACACCATGTTTCCCCCAGCTTGTAATTAATCATAAAATAGGATTACCATGTTAAGGCATGTGGATAATGTAAATGTGTTATTGTTAAACTGTCCATAATTGATTGTCGGGGGGTGAAACATACGAGCCATGATACCTCTAGAGGAAAGAAATCAATTAATGAAGAAAGGACCAATGGTTGAATTATCAACCACCCCCATGAAGGGAAGCATGGTCTAGCTACAGGATGTCAGCTCGAAGTACCACAGAGACCTACAGACCTGAGCTTCCTTCTGACAGAAGGAATAGGACAGGTTGGAAACCTTCAAGAGAAGGAAAGGTAAGATACATACAGAGACACAAAAAGAGACGTGAGGATAGCACAAGCTCGTAAGGGAGATGCACGAACGTGAGCTTGATGTTGAGGAAGCATATGATAAACCTCGCAGGGTCGCTGATAGAGAGAGTCTCTATGAGAGATGTCATAAACTCCCTAGTGATATCAAGTCTTGGCACAAGGGTGGATAGAGTGTTAAGAATGAATGTCTTTGAGCCTATGGTTGGGTGGAAAGGAACACACTCACAGTCAGTTAGTTGCATGCAACTTGTAATAGATAAGTATTCTCATACCCTGTGAAATTGAGTTGTAATTATGTAATGAAATGGGATATACTGTTAATGACCTAGGGATGTGTATGTTTGCTTAATAGTTATGATGTGTATGTTTGCTTAATAGTTATCATGTATCTCTTTATTCTTGTTTAGATTGTGCATTTAAGAAAGTATGAAATTGTATGATTTGTACACGTAAATGCCTGAGCCCTGTGGTGGCTTAAGTTAAAATACGAGAATTGTGAGTTCGTCGACCTTGGGAACAATTACCCTAAGTCTCTAGGAGGACAAATTCTATTGATATTAGGAGAGCTAGTGAAGATATGCACAAAATATCTATAGAGCGGGCAGAGACTGAGAACTCCTCAAGTTCTAAACCTGATAAGGAAAAGCAAGGGGTGTGCAAAATACCCTTCTAAATGTTAAGTTCAGGAGAAAGAGTGCAAAGCTCTTAAGCCTTTTAGAGATAACAAAGCTCAAGCAGAGTAGCGAGGTCAAAGTATCGAAGGGTATGGTTCCTTTGTTTGGGAAGAAGAATGGATGAAATCTGTTCGGAAGAAGCCACCACCCGTCGTGGTCATTACATACGAGAAAGAGCACGGGAGTTAACCCTTAGAGTCATTCAGACTTCGTGAGTTTGGCGAATTGAACAAGTTCGTCATAAGGGAGGAAAAACCTTGAAGTTATGAAGTCCCAAAGTTAACTCTGAACCTTAGTTCTGAGGATGCCCGGGAAACATCCCGACCGTCAGATCTAGGAAGTAGATGATAGTCAACTTAAGCAAACTACTAATGACTTAAGAATCTGACAACGTAGATGGATGTGAGCCATTTAACGAGTTGAGAGGTCATCCTGGTCATAAGATCAACTCAAATAGTCACTGGAGTTACCGAATCAAACATCAGTCACTCGATTTAATAGACGGCTGGGAATCATTGTGGAGTGCAAAGGTGAATTTAGTGAACCTGCTAGTTCGCGACCTGTAATCAACCCACGTCATTGATCTCGTTGGGAATGGAAGATCAACGACTAGGATTAGACTAGAGTCGAGCAAGAAATTCCCAGATTGTGGAGGTTGGACCCCACAATTACTGTGAACCTTCGATCGACGGACACCTAGGTATTGGTCGAATCATGACTGTCAGACCTTGAACCATTGCGAGATGGATGGTCATGGGCCCCTTACGAAATCCACGGAGTAACGGAGTCCTTCAGTATCATCAGTATAAGAGAATTGAAAATCTCAGAAGAGATAACGTTTTCAAGAGAAAAGGCGAGACCCAAGATAGTCGAGCTCGTAAGAGGAATGAAGGTTGAGGCCTTTGAACATCTACAAAACTCTTCCAAGTCAGAAGAATTTAAAATATCAAGCGGACTAGCGGCAACAATCCTCAAATTGATTTTGGGGAGAAGCCTGGACCATTATATCAACGTCCAGGGAAACAGAGGAGAAGCGCTAAGAAGAAACAGATCCTAACCGTCAGATATGAGCACAAGGGGATGATATTCATCCGATCTAAGGTAAAATGCACGAGTGTTAACCTTTTTGTGCACAAGAGGAATGACTGGCCAAAGTCCCGAAGTCTCGAAGCGAGTTGGGACCGTTCATCGCCAAGAGGGACAAGTGGTGCAAGATCCACAACCCTTAAGCGAGAGCTTGTGGTCAAGGAGAGTTTGAAATCGTCGAAGTAAATCCTGATTGTTGGTCGTCAGGGGAGGTACGTGTCCACAGATCCAAGGCTCTGAGAAAAATCACTTTGAAGCTTTTAGTTCATATTTGAAACTCCCAAAACCCAAAGTCCGGAGTGAATCTGGATCCTCAGATCCAGAGAGATGCATGGCGACAAATCATGAGCTTCAAAAGTGTTGGCACAGGGAAAGACCCAGGGTTCAACACTACAACAACGCACCAACAAAACCCTAACTATCGTCCCTTTCGGAAACACCTACGAAGCAAATGAAGTCTCACACGAGGTAGAGGCAGAGGTGGTTGTAGGACTCAGGTGTTGGCAACCTTAGCTGGGACACAGATCTTTGATTGTAATACTTAACAAAGAACTTAGCACCAACAATTCATCAATATTCAATCACTATCTACTCCGCAAATAAAACAGAGCATCACATCATTCATTCAGATCTGATGTATCTAAGTACTTATCATAGATAGGTAGATTAGATCTAGAAGATTCAAGCACTAAGCACATTCACATAAGTCATATCTAACATCCATATACATCATTAACACAAGAATAAATAGATCTATCTATTTGCATCAAAGTACTTAGCAAGTAAAGACAAAAACACATCAACACAAAGCAGAGCAATACAGCATATACGTGGTTAACCCCCACCCTGGGGCTACGTCCACCAACTCTTCTTCTTTATTATCTTTGTCAAGATTCTTCCATGCACATAGCATCAAAATCCTACTCCACAGAAGACAGGAGATATGTGCGCACTTCGTCAGATCCTCCTTCTTCGAGCTACGGTACAGCACCAATCCTTCTTACAATTACTTACACGTAACTCTGCAAGTATCACACAGTATGCACAAAGCATATACAATCCATACTTAGCACTTATCCCAATATCACATAGATATGCATATCTAACATCACATATATGGCCCTCCTTACATTGCCTAAACATCTATTTATACTTTACAAAATAGGCAGAAACATGGGAAAACCCATGAGCTGACATCCCATACCCGTTACATAATCCCAAATCCCAAAAAGGGTCGACATCCCGAGATATCCGCTTCGTCTTGTGCTCCGCCTTCGACAGGCTGTCGAAGTTCCAAAATAGGTCAAACTTGACTAAGGATCTCCCAAAACTTGGTCAAGGGCCAACAGCGCCCCAACACTCACTTGTGACTTGTCCCGAGTCACTCTGATCTGGGTAGTTCTGCTTCAAAAGCCTCAAGCTTGGCTCGAGCTGCTTCGACTTGTTGATGTGCCAGGGTTTCTTGTTCAGCAAACTCTTGGACGACTACCTCATTCACAGGTCCCTCTAGGCGTTGCTCAGCTACAGTCACAACCTGCTACGGTTCTGCTCTTCAACCTTCAACCTATGTGAACAATTGGTAGGACTTATCTTGTACAGGTTGGAGCCTCTGATTTACTTTCATAACTCTGCTCTGGATCGTGTGGATCTGTTGTTGGGTGGTGTGTTTCTCTTGGGATCACTTCATTCTTTCCACAGCTAACAGGGGCTTCAGTTGCACCTGTATGGTTTCGGCTTGATATTTCACCTCTTAGAGTTGTAACTATAGTGACTTCAGTTCTAGATTCTCCATGAGTTTCTTGTAGGTCTGGGTACTACGATCAATGACTTTCTTACATTCCATAGCAAGGGAATTTATTCTCTCAACTGCGCTTCGAGCTGTTGCTTCTCTTTGATCCCTCACATCCTGCAGGGTCTCGGGCACTGTGCGGATCTCTAAGTCCGCTATGTGTTGTTGTAGCTGCTGGATTTCTTATGCGAGTTGCTCTACTTGCTACGTGACTATCACAGAGCGAAGTGCTCTATTCACTGCTTCTTTCACTTTGATTTGCTCTGCGAGCAATTGTTCTTTTCCTTGTTGTATATGTGTTTTTTCTTCATCAAACTTTGCTTGGAGAGCAATCTTTTCCTGTTTTGCAGCTCGACGTTGTTTGACAAGTACTCCTTGTACTTGCGCTAAAGTCTGGGTGGCTTGTTATGTTTCCTCTTGTTCTCGACGAAGGCAAGCTTCCACTGTATCAGCTAGTCGATGGAGTTGGGCTAGCTAATCTCCCAACTCTGGTTCTCCCAATGGCAAAGGCACAGTGGACACTGCACAACTGGACTGAAGGGCCTGTTTTACCCCTCAGAGTTTGACTTCAATACTATCATACATTTATTCCTGCTTGGCCTCTTGTTTATCTTCTACTTCTAGTGAAGCATCATTCAAGGCTACTATGATAAAGTCAAAATCATCGGAGGTGAGGATAGTCTTCATCTTGGTCATTGTGGCTTTCGATTTCTTCTGGGAAGAAGGTTTTGGGGGGGGGGGGGCAACCTTCCTCTCCTTCAAGGGGTCATCATCGTCTCTCGACAGTGTTACTTCTCTTGGTTTTTGTTCAGCTTTTGCTCCGTCATCACCCCCTCGGCCAGGTGACACTGAAGCAATATTTCCTGAGGTGCTACTTAAATTTTGGACTTCCACAGTCTGCTTCTATCTACTAGTTCAGGGTGTATTCTATTCTTTATGAGTGTCCTCTAGGCTGTCAAGATCATTGATCCGGATTATTTTCGACACGAAATGAGAGCGGAGATATAATAAAGAAATGCACAGAGATATTGCATATATTCAATAATATAACAGAAATGTATCAGAGATGCAACCATAAACACAGATATATAGTAATACACGATTTCTATTAATCAAAGAAGTGTACAGAGACTGTAAAAATACAGAGTGAAAGACTCGCTAGAAGGGTGGCAGCTTATCTCTGAGAAGAGATGTGACGCTCGCATTTGCAAGAAGATGATTATTACAATGAGGCTCTAAGGGCCTTTTTAACATAAGTAAAATCCAAAACCCTAATCCTGGAAGATGAAAAGCTAAAAGGTTTGTGGGCCCCAATGGGGGTAGTTGATACGTCAACTTCTCAGGGGCGTAACTTTTGCATACAATCTCCGTTTCGGGTTCTTGATAGCTCGTTGGAAAGATCTATACGAGAACTATAACTTTTGGGTGAGAAACATTGATCTGCAATCCATGTTGCTCCATGGTTTCTCAAAAAACATCGTTTAGGGCCTCAAAATGACCCCGAAAGTTAAAAAATATTAAAACTAGTAAATTACCAAAATTGCCAGAAACATGTTTTGGGCCAGTTGGAGAAGGTGGGTGGCCACCGATATCCACCTGGATCAATCCTCCCTCCTTAGGAAGAAATGGTCTCAATTTCATTGAGTTCTCGGGGAAGAGGGGAAAGTGATTGTTGAATCTGAATCTTGGTGATTTGCTTGCCTTGTTGGAGATGTGGCGTTGCTTAGCTTGTTGAAGGCTATCACGAACCTTTGGCTGGAAGGTTTGGACCTTTTTAATCAGTCTGGCTATTTTAGATGACTGTGTGCAGAAGGAGTCTTCATGCTTTGCTTCAACCTTGTCGACCTGCTTCTGTTGGATAGAAGGTGCTTGGGCCGAAGTTGTGGTGGTTGCAGTATCCCTCTGTTCACCCTTTGAACAGATTGTGGAGAAGATGAATTTTGTAGTATGAGATACTACCTTGCAGCACTGTTTAGGTGGGGCAGTAGTTGGAACTACCTCTGGTATCCTGTAGAGATGACCCCCCAGAGTAATAATGACACTATGGGGTCGAGACTCATAAATGGCATGGCATTTCCACATATATGGCTCGCCCAAGAGAACATCACAGACATCCAGTGGGGCAACATCACATAATACCTCATCATTGAAGGGTTGGATGTCGTATAACAATCGACACTGCTGGCTGACATGAAGATCTCGTCCTTGGCGAAGCCAACCGATGTTGTATGGTTGCGGGTGTGGTGTTGTCAACAATCCCAACTGTTTGACGACCTCTGTCGAGATGAGGTTCTTCTGGCTTCTGCTATCAACAATAAAATGCAGCGGGGTCCCCTTCACCCACATCTGTGAATAAAAAAGGTGCTCCCCCTCTTCTGGATCTGTTGGTTCTTCTGGTTGAATTGCTACGGTCACGACAATAGCAGTGAGGTCTGCGTCGATGATCTGTCTTTTACCATTATTTTCAGAATCAGATTCTGAATCAAGGTTTAGCTCCTTGTCTTTGATCTCGGCCACCAATGATTTTTTTTTAGCGACAATCATCGGTGTTGTGTCAGGGGCTTTTGTGGAAATCACACCATTTTCCGATGTCCTTCTTTGTCTTTCCGTGACCCTTATTTTCTTGTGGCTTGGACTGGCTTTCGGGAGACTTCTTGTTAGGGTCATCTTTGTCATACTTTAGTTGTTGCGGATTTGCAGACACGAATTCCTGTTTGTTCTGGTGCTTAAATTTCTGCTCAATTTTAACAACATATCGATAAGTAGCACTGAGTGATGAGATGTTCAGAAAATCCATTTTAGTTTGGATGTATTTGTGTAGAGCCCCACGGTATTTCAGAACCAAATGTAGCACGGAGTCTTTGATACCCAGCTTGGTGCGTAAGGTATGGAAGGTATTGGTGAACTACGGAACTGCTTGGCCCCTCTCTTGCCGCAGTGTGGTCCATCTCATGCACTGGTCCTCATAGTTGCCAACAGGGTAATACTACTCTTTTACCACATCCACAAAAATATCCCAAGTGGGATCGACCCCATATATTCCAAACTCCTCTCTGGAACTTTTCTCCCAGTAAGTTTCCCACCAATGTTTGACATGAGGGAGAGCTTTAAGGAGTGCAAAGGTGATCTTTTCTTTGTCGGAAAAATTGTGAACAGAGAAATAACCTTCCAGCAGAGTTAACAATTTTTCTAGGGGTTCTGCATCTACCTGTCCTTCAAATACAGGAATATCAAAATTAAATTGTACCTTGAAAGGCGAGGTGCCTCCAAAGTGGCCGCTTGATGAAGATGAACCTGATGTTATTAGCAGGCGTTGTAGGATGTGGGCAAAATTCTCCATCATTTCGTCCCTCTGTCATGTGAGAGCTTGCTCAAGCAACAGATTGATAGGATCGTCTGCTCCATCATTTTTCTTTTCTTCCACCATTGAGGGTTTCTTGGGTGTGTTAGAGCGATTTTCTTCAAGAGAGACAAGCTCGAGACCCAACTTGCTATACTCGGACCTCGTCGGGGACATGCACTGAAAAAAAATGATCAAGAGCAGCCTACTCTGATACCACTGATCCAGATTATTTTCAACACGAAATGAGAGCGTAGATATAATAAATAAATGCACAGAGATATTGCAGATATTCAATAATATAACATAAATGTATCAAAGATGCAACCATAAACACAGATATATAGTAATACATGATTTCTATTAATCAAAGAAATGTACAGAGACTGTAAAAATATAGAGTGAAAGACTCGCTAGAATGGTGGCAGCTTATCTCTGAGAAGAGATGTGACGGCTACTCGCATTCGCAAGAAGATGATTATTACAATGAATCTCTAAGGGCCTTTTTAACATAAGTAAAATACAAAACCCTAACCCCGAAAGATTAAAATCCAAAAGGTTTGTGGGCCCCAATGGGGGTAGTTGATACGTCAACTTCCCAAGGGCGTAACTTTTGCATACAATTTCCGTTTAGGGTGCTTGATAGCTCGTTGGAAAGATATATTCGAGAAATACAACTTTTGGGTGAGCAACTTCAATCTACAATCCATGTTACTCCTGGTTTTCTCAAAAAACATCGTTTAGGGCCTCAAAATGGCCCCGGAAGTTAAAAACTGCTAAAAATAGTAAATTACCAAAATTGCCAGAAACATGTTTTGGGCCAGTTGGAGAAGGTGGGTGGCCACCGATATCCACCTAGATCAATCATATATCTATGTGGGGTTGGAATGGATAAGGAGGTCAATGGATAAGGTGAAGTGTCAATCCGCGTTGAACTTCATCAGGGGTCGGAACCTCTGTAAGGTGTTCTGAGTCATGCGAGGCTCAACTTCGATGGTTCTCTTTAGCTGGAGGTAATATGTATGGAACATAGATTTTGACTGCCACTGTTTGTTCATATTTCTTGAATATCAAAGGGTAGAGAATTTCGCAGTGAGCGTTTCAAACGACTCTATGGCTGCGAAGGTCGCACCTTCAAACATCTCCCAGGAAACAAATGCAATGAGGATTAGGAGCCAGCTGAAATGAAATTCATACCCCTGATCATGTGCTTCTCAGCAGTCTAGTTCCAACTGGTTAACTAGGTACTTCGCCCAGTTCCACAAAACTGTGCTTATAATATATGGACAGAGCTTTCCTCCTATTCTAGATAGTCGTTGACCATAAGCCCTAGCTTGAAAACTAGAGAACTAATACATGAAAGAAGGTTTGACATGCATAGATCTAATAGGAATAGTGAAAAATATGTTATACCTATGTATAAAAAGAATGTTTGGACTAACAAGTGGATGCAGGATCCTAGAAAGAAATGTTTGCAGGTTAGTTACTATGATCCTAATGCGCAGTACAGAAAGAGTTGGTAATCATTTAAAAGAGAGAGAGGATTAACCCTCTGTTATAGTTGCAGAAAACCAGAACATCTTGCTAAGGATTTCCCTAGGAGAAGACCTAGTTTTCTTTGTTGCAAAGCTATGGATCATGAAGTATTGGATTTCCTTAGAATGATTGTTAATCTTGAAGGAATAAATATGAGACAAGAAAACCCTAAAGAAAATCCAGAAACTATGATTATGGCAGAACCCCAGAAAGAATCAGAGAAAGTATTGCTACAAATAAAAGAAACCCTGAATGACCACTGACATGTCAGCTTATCAGATATCTTCAAAGAAAAAGAATGCCTTGAAGCAAGAATAGGAGATTTCAACATTGTATGTGTTCTATATGAGGAAACACAGGTGAATATCATGACAAAAAGAACTTGGGAAGCTATAGGAAGGCCTGCTATGATTCCTTCATTAGGAGAAATAGGACTATTTAGAAGAAAGATGACAAACCTATGTGAAAAGATCACCCAGATATCTATGAATGCCAATGGAACTTGGACATAGGAATATTTTGAGATTATTAAATTTATTGAGAACAACGCCTCATTTACCATGTTACTAGGAAAACCTTGGATTGAAAGAGATCACGCCAGAAGGAAATAAGAAGAAGAAGTTTTAGAGAAAAATAAGCAAGAGTTAAAATATTTTATGACTATAAGGATCACACACTTGATTGAAAATCAGGGGAACAAATCGAAGCTATTTAACACCAGATACCCAGATGTTGAAGTTGCAAGAACACTAGAAGACCCACGGAATATTGAAGTACATATTCCGGATAAAAAAGAAGTATCACCCTTGAATCTTAGGAAAGAATCTCAACAACACGAAGTGACTATGCCAAAATAAGATAAGAGTCAGAATGGAAAAAGGCATATCGAGCCGAAGCTCACTGGTAAGAACGCTAGAAAAATAAGTAAGAAGAGAGATAAGATCGAAAATCTACAGAAGGTTCCAGAGGGAACTTCTCAAAAGGATAATTTGCAAAATTGGAACTTCGTTGATATAACAAAACAACATCACACGGCACTTCGCCAGGGCGAAGCAATATAGCCGTTGCGAACAATATAACTGTTCGATCGACCCCTTGAATGGGTAGAAAGGTATTTATGGTTCGCCACAAGACCGTTGGACCACATCGTAACAGACATAACATAGTTAATGAATGATTCTCGATCATTGCAAGCAATCCATTGCCAAGTTATCTATTTATCTCATTGCGCCATGCACCGAGAACACTTTTTCTAACCATGAATATGAGCCTCACATGACTCCGAACACCTTACAGAGGTTCCTACCCTTGATGAAGTTCAACATAGATCGACACTTCACCTACAATACAACACAAGCATATGAACATAAAGAGCAGCGCCAGTCATGTTATAAGCTTACAAAAGAAGACATTGAAGAGATCACTAAGGAATGGTCCACTGACCTCCTTATCCTCGCCAACCCTGCAAATATATATTATCTTGACAGCCCAGAGGACACTCATAATGAACGTAATACACCTGGAACCAGTAGACAAAAGAATACTGAGAAAGTCCAAAACTTAAGAAGCACCTCAGGGAAGACTACTTCCATGTCACCTGACCGAGGGGGTGATGATGAAGTAGAAGATAAACAAAATCCAGGCGAAGTAACACCGCCCAGAGACGAGGTTGACCCCTTGAAGAAAAGGAAGGTTCCCCCCCCAAAAGCTTCTTCCCAGAAGAAATTGAAAGCCACCATGACCAAGATGCAGATTGTCCTCACCTCCGATGATTTTGACTTCATCATAGCAACCTTTAACGATGTTTCACTAGAAATAGCAGAGAAACAAGGAGAGAAGCAGGAGGAAATGTATGATAGAATTGAAATCGAACTCTGAGGGGTACAGCATGCCCTTTACTCTAGCCACGCAATCTCCACTGTGCCTCTGCCATCGGGAGAACCAGAGTTGAGAGATGAGCCAACCTAACTCCACCAACTAGCTGATACATTTGAAGCTCGCCTCCGAAGAGCACAAGAGGAAACAAAACAAGCCACCCGGGATTTGACACAAGTACAAGGAGTACTTGTAGAATAGTGTCGAGGTGCAGAACATGAAAATACCACTCTCCAAGCGATGTTTGATGAAGAAAAAGAATAGATGCAGCAAGGAAAAGAACAGTTGCTCGCAAAGCAACTCGATGTGAAAGAAGCGGTCAATAGAGTAGTTCGCTTAGTGACAGTCTTAGAAATAAAGACAGAGAACTGAGTCACGTAGCAAGTAGAGCAGCTCATACAAGCTATCCAGTAGCTACAACAATGCATAACATACTTAGAGATCCGCACAGTGTCCGAGACTCCACAAGATGTAAGGGATCAAAGAGAAGCAATTGCTCGAAGCGCAATTGAGAGACTAAAAGCCTTTTCTATGGAATGTAAGCAACTCACTGACCACAGTGCCCAGACCTACGAGCAACTCACTGAGAATCCATAACTGAAGGCACTAGAGTCACAACTCCAAGAGGTGAAGTATCAAGATGAAACGATACAGGCATAGCTGAAGACCCTGTCAATTGTGGAAAGAATGAAGCAATCCCAAGAGCAACGCACCACCCAACAACAGATCCACATTATCCAGAGCAGACTTATGGAAGTAACTCAGAGGCCGCAACCTGTACAAGATAATGCCTACCAATTGCTCACAGAGGTCAAAGATTGAGGAGTAGAATTGGAGCAGGTTGTCATTGTAGTTTAACAACACCTAGAGGGACCTGTGAACGAGGTAGTCATCCAAGAGTTCATTGAACAAGAGACCATGGCACAACAACAAGTCGAAGCAGCTTAAGCCAAGATGGAGGATTTTGAAGCAGAACTACCCAGATAAGAGTGACTTGGGACGAGTCACAAGTGAGTGTTGGGGGCTTGTTGGACTTTGACCAAGTTTTGGGAGATCCTTGGTCAATTTTGACATATTTTGAGACTTTGATAGCCTGTCGAAGGCAGAACGCAAGACAAATAAGAGATCGCGGGATCTCGGCCCATTTTTGGGCCCTTTTTGGGATTTGGGATTATGTAACGGGTATGGGATGTCGGCCCATGGGTTTACCCATGTTTAGGCCTATTTTGTAAAGTATAAATAGATGTCTAGGCAATGTATGGAGGGGCATCTATGTGATGTTAGGCCAGTGTTCTAAGTGCTAGTGATCGATCTATGTGATTGAAGGACTGTAAGTGCTATGCGCATCCTATGTGAAGCTTGCAGAGTTGAGTGCAAGTCACTGTAGAAGGCTTAGTGTTGTAAACTAACTCGGGGAAGGAGGATCTGGCGAGGTACACGCAGATCTCAGGTCTTATGCGGAGTAGGGCTTTTAAGGCTCTATGCATGTAATTGATTAACAGAAGATAATAGAAGAGAAGAAGAGTCCGTGGACGTATTCCTAGGGTGGGGGTGAACCACATATATGTTGTGTTTCTCTGCTTTGTGCGATGTCTTGATGTATTTATGTATTTACTTGCTAAGTGCTTTGATATAGATAGATATATCTATTTATGCTTTGTGCTAATGATGTATATGGATGGTAGATATGACCTATGTGAATGTTTTTAGTGCTTGAATCTACTAGATCTAATATACCTCTCTATGATAAGTGCCTAGATACATCAGATTTGAATGAATGATGCGATGCTCTATTTTATCTGCGGAGCAGATAGTAGTTGAATATTGATGAATTGTAAGTGCTAAGTGCTCTGTTAAATATTACAATCACATATATGTGTCCCAGCTAAGGCTACAGACACCTGAGTCCTGCAACCCCCCTTGCCTCTACCTCGAGTGAGACTTCATCTACTTCATAGGAGTTCCGAAAAGGGTCAATAGTTAGGGTTTTGTTGGTGCGTTGTTGGTGCGATGAACCCTGGGTCTCCTTATATTGTGCAGGTTGGAGCCTCTAAGTTACTTCCATAACTCTTCTTCGGATAGTGTGTATCTGCTACTGGGCAGTGTGTTTCTCTTGGGATCACTTAATTCATTCAACAACTGACAGGGGCTTCAGCTGTGCTTGTATCATTTTCACTTCATACTTCGCCTCTTGGAGCTGCGACTCCAGTGCCTTCAGTTCTGGATTCTCCATGAGTTGCTCGAAAGTCTGGGGCACTGTGATCAGTGAGTTGCTTACATTCCATAGAAAGGGATTTTATTCTATGAACTGGGCTTTGAGGAGTTGTTTCTCTTTGATCCCTTACATCCTATGGAGTCTCGGGCACTATGTGGAGCTCCAAGTATGCTATGCGTTGTTGTAGCTATTGGATAGCTTCTGAACCATTTTTTTCACAAGGATAGACCCAGAGTTCGACGCTACAGCAACGCACCAACAAAACCCTAACTATCGACCCTTTCGACAACACCTACGAAGCAAATGAAGTCTCACCCGAGGTAGAGGCAGGGGTGGTTACAAGACTCTGGTGTCTGCAACCTTAGATCGGACACAAATCTGTGATTGCAATACTTAACAAAGCACTTAGTACCGATAGTTCATCAATATTCAACCACTATTTACTCCGAAGATAAAACAGGGCATCGTATCATTCATTCAGATCTGATGTATCTAAGTACTTATCATAGAGAGGTATATTAGATCTAGCAGATTCAAGAACTAAGCACATTCACATAGGTCAGATCTAACATCGATATACATCATTTACACAAGAATAAACAGATCTATCTATCTGCATCAAAGCACTTACTAAGTAAAGATAAAAACACATCAAGACGTCACACAAAGCAGAGCAACACAGCATATACATGGTTCACACCCACCCTGGGGCTACATCCAGCAACTCTTCTTCTTTATTATCTCTGTCAAGCTTCTTACATGCACAGAGCATCAAAATCCTACTCCACAGAAGACAGGATATCTGCGTGCACTCTGCCAGATCCTCCCTCGAGCTAGGGTACAACACCAAGCCTTCTTACAATTACTTGTGCTCGCGTTGGAAGTCACTCTTGGATTGCAGCAAAAGCAGATTCTAATTCCCATCATTTTATGTCAAGATTTGTTAAAAAGAGGATCATCAAATGGAAGTAAACTCAAAACAGTATCTCTCACTCAGAAAATTGGGTTGGAACAACAAGGACATGTGAGGTCTTGATTCAACTTAAGCCAGTAAGTTTTCATAGTGGTGAGTAAGTGAAAGAAAAGAAGGGGAAAAGTCTTAGATATGAGATCCTCTCAAACCAGAGAAACTTCAAACTAAACCTCAAACGTTGCGGAACTAATACAATCAAACATACATCATATAGTTACAGCAACACCCAACCGGATTATCCATGCCCAGGCTCTTAAGATTCAGATGAACAAGGAAAGAAGGAGGTTGGCCACCATTAAACAAGAAATCTCAAAATATCATTGTATAACCAGAGAACCAAAGGCTTTGTTAAAGCTTTACAGTCGGGAGCTTAGCTCTACCATCGATAGATTACAAAAATGGAAAAATTGCCAACATATACCCAAAGCCAATAACGGAAGTAAAACCAAGACTTATCATTAAAAACATTACGTCTGCATGTTTACTAGCATACTGCACCTGTAATCTCTGGACGGTTGTGCGCTTGTGTCAGACACAACCAGGCTCCTGGAAACCCTGTAAAAGAATTGACCTGTCTCATGTCCCTTTCCGGACTTTCCATTTATGGTGGAGACGATGTCTAACCACCACCAACCACCTCAATAACCGCTTCCTTGGGATTGGGAACGACTCGGTCAACTCTGCACTCTTGGGACGTGGAAGCCTTCTTGCGCTGCAACCTAGATCAGCTGAAACGGCTTAATGATAAGGCGTGGAGGCCAATGCGAAGACTGGGGCACATGGTTGGAAGTGGTGGATGAGCAACGACCAGGTAGGGATGAGGGGAAACAGTGAATGAGGAGGTGACGATCATGATTGGTCGAGGGAGAACACGTTGCTTATGACGGAGCGATGAAAAAAGGAGAGGAACAGGTGTTAGAAGGAAAGACGTTGAAAATGGGGATCAGGTGGGCCAGGATGGCGCCGAGTGGAGGTGAGATATGGAGTGGAAGGCAGGTAGTGGAGGATGAAAGGTGGAGGCAACAATGAGGAGAATAAAAAGAGGGGACCCTGTTTAAGCCGCCAATTCTGGACCCACCCCGCCTTATTAAAGGTAGATCAACAAAGGGGGTCTGGAATCCCACCTCGATCGTAGATCCGGGCTCCTGTATCCAAGTCGTTGAGAGATATGCGCCCAATTATGGACCCCCACCCCCCCTCCGCTTTAACGGTAGAATGGTGTGGTGGCTCCGAAATCCAATTCTGACCGTGGATATGGGCACACAGATTTTGACCGCCCAGATTTGCTTGCTGCTTAGCGAAACACGCATTGTGCCCCAAACTTAGGGTAAGTGGGTTTTTACTCCACTTCTTGCCATTTTTTGCCAAAGGAGGTCACCTATTAGGAAAAATACCCCCCTACATGTTTAGTTGCTAAGATTAGGCTCCACGAGGGTTATAGTCGTCCCTGTGATGCTCTAAGAACACATTTTGTAGTTCTGGTGCCTTGTTGTTGGGCTATGGATTCATTTATTAAGCCAAAGATAAACAGAAAACAATATTTACCAAAACAGAGGAGCTTTTTAAGGCTCAGTAAAAACAATTCTTCAGGAAACGCCCATTTATTGGGCCATTAAAAACTTCTTCGCCTTCCAAATCCTGTAATCTGTAAGTGTTGTTTGAGAATACCTCAACGATTTTGAACGGCCCAATCCAGAGGACATCAAACTTGTTGTTTTTGCCTCTATCCTAACTAGGTGCATCCCACTTAAGCACCAGATCTCCCAGTTTGAATTTCTCCTTCCTGACCTTCCTATCAAAGGCCTGCTTGATCTTTTGCTGATGATTGTAAGATTTGTCCATTACCTGCTCCCTGATCTGCTACAGTTCCACCACTTGATGAATCCTTCTGACCATATGATCCGACTCTCCTTCATGATTCTGAAAGAATTTCGCTACAAGTAAAGTGAGCTGAGTGGGAAAAACAACCTCTGTCCCATAAACAAGCTGAAAAGGTGAGGTGCCCAGGGACTTTTTCGTTGTCACTCAATCGGCCCATCGAGCGAATTTGAGCTTTGAATCCCAGGCCCTCTTATTGCCTTCCAATAATCTTTTAATGAGCTTAATTAAGATTTTATTAGAAGATTCTGCCAGTCCATTTCCTTGAGGATAATAGGGAGTGGAGTGAATCTGTGAAATCTCAAACTGTTCACAGAACTTAACCAGAGGCTCAGACTTGAAAGAAGCAGCATTATCGGTGACAATTTTGTTGGGACAGCCAAATCTGGCTATGATGTCCTCCAAGAAGCTGATAATTACCTTGTGTGAAGCACTCCTGGTGGGGACAGCCTCTATCCACTTGGTGAAATAGTTCGTTGTAGTCAGGATCCATCTGTGCTGGCCACTTGAAGGAGGATAAATTTCTCCAATGAATTCCAACTCCCACTGTTGAAAGGGTGTTGAAGCTACTACAGGCTTTAGTGGCAGAGATTTGAGCTGTTTCTTTCTTAAGAACCTTAGGCATTTGATGCAAGCTCTGATTTCTCTGCCAGTAGTACCCAGCGCTGAGAATTTTGTGGGTTGTGGTCTTCCAAAAATGATTCCCCCCACAAAGGCCGTTGTGGAAAACAAACATAACTTTCTGAGCTTCCTGTGGGTTCAGACACCTCAGAAACACCCCTAGAGGGTCTCTCTAGTACAAAACATGGTCAATAAGGCAATACCTGACTGCCTGGAGCTTTAAGTCTCTTGCTTTGATTTTTTCCATCCCATCAGGAGGCTTTAATTCTTGCAGAAAGTATAAAATGTCTCTATACCAGTTGCGTTCTCCCAGTATTAAGTCACCCTGAGAGCTTGGGTTGGTCGACTTATCTTGTTGATTTCCTGAGCAGGCGTTTATGAAGCTAACCCCCAAGGCCTTGCAATTGGATTTAGCCAGCAGCTTGGCTAAACCCTACCCTTTAACCAACTTGGTGGGCTTAATCTCCAAGTCAAACTCTAGGATCTTGGCAATCCATTTACCTCTTCTCCCATCTATGTCAAGCTGTATAAGGATGTCCTTCACAGAGGCTGAAGGAACGTATGCAGTCACTCTTGAGTGCAAGACATAGACTCTAAAATATTTGAGATCTTTCACCAAGGCATAGGCCTACTTCTCCATGATCTTGTACCTACTTTCTGCATCTCTTAATGCCTTATTGAAGAAAGAAATAGGTTGCTCTCGCCCTTCCTCATTTTTCTGCAATAAGACCGCTACTACTGTATCAAAAAAAGAAAAAGAAAAAATTAGGAAATCCTTGGAATAATCAGGACTGATCAGCACAGGTGCCTCAGTCAATGCCTTCTTTATTTGGACAAAAGATTCCCTGGGTTCAGTAGTCCACTTTATTTCATTTCCCTTTCTCAGCATGGCTGTGATGTGTTTCACCACCTCAGCAAAATTTGAGACGAACCTCCTCAGAAAGTTAATCTTCTCTAAAAAAGCCTGAACTTCCTTTCTAGACCTGGGAAGTGACAGGGTCTGAATTGTCTCTACCCTGCTAGGATCAATTCTCACTCCTTTTGCTGATACTATATGGCCTAAATGCTTCCCCTCCTTCATAGCAAACAAATATTTCTTGGGATTTAAGGATAGGCCAAACTTCCGACATTTCAAGAAAACTCTCCTCAAGTCGTAGCGGTGCTCTTTATCAGACCTGGAGAAGACTGTGATGTCATCTAGATATATCACCACAAACTGATCTTTCTCCCCGATGAGGGCTATATCCATGGCTCGCTGAAATGTTTCTCCTACATTCATCAATCCAAAAGGCATTTTGGCATACATGAGTGTGCCCCAAGGAGTGGTGAAGGTTGTTTTTTCTCTGTCCTCAAGCATGACTGATATCTAATTATAGCCAGAAAAACCATCAATCATGGATATCCTAGATGCACTAGTTACCCTCTACAATATGTGTTCCATGCTGGACAAGGGATAGTTGTCTTTCTATGAGCTCCTGTTCAGGTTCCTAAAATTAACATAGAGCCTGATTTCTCCACTTTTCTTTCTCACGGGAACCAGATTGGCCACCCACTCAGAATATCTCAAGGGGACAATGATTTGGGAATCTAACAACTTCTTCACCTCTCTCTCCATGACAGGGAGCAGCATGGGGTTTATCTGTCTTAGCTTCTACCTAAATGGCTTAGCCTCTTCCTTCAGTGGGATCATTTGCTCAATGACAGATGTGTCATATGTCTTGAGGTCTTCATATGTCCATGCAAACACAACAACAAATTCTCTTAATAACCCAGTATATTCGGCCCTCTACTCTCGAGTCAGGCTGCTTGACAACTTTACAAACTTAGGCTCCTCCTGTGTGCCAATGTTGCACTCAGCTGTATCAACCTCTCCTCTTGAAATCCTACCCTTTACTGCCACATCATTCCCATCGAACAATCTTTCTAAAGGGACCAACCCCTTCGAAATGTCATTTCTAGGAAGATGAATAATATGGTGATTAGAAATTTTATTTAAAAACACCTCAGGGTGAGGGTCACCTTCGGGATCAGGATCCTGGTCAATGTGCAATGCAGAAAATTCATCGATGAACTGAAGAAATTTTTCAATTTCAAGATCGTCTTCAAATACCTTCCAATGCTTGACATTGTCTGGGATGGATGGCCTATATCTTATCTCGACCCCATATTTGATCTTAGGCGGTAGAGGAATCCTGAACAGACTAGCTAAGACAATTAAGGAATCGGCCAAAGTATTCTCCTCTCTTGGAATAGAAGAAATGTTGAAATCCAAGAACAAATTATTGATCAGGTCCCATACCTCATTTCTGTAACTCCTGAGCCGAGGATGCTTAGCCCGATAAGAATTATGACTTGCTAGATTATCCACTGAGCATCTCTGAACACTGTTATCTCCTTAATTCCCATTTCTTTTGCATCCCTCATACCCAGAACAAGAGCTTTATATTCTGCCACATTGTTGGTAGTTTCAAATTACAGCTTGTATGACAAGGATATGGTTTCCTGACAAGGTGACACGAAAACCACTCCAGCGCCAGCGCCTACGCTAGAAGAAGCTCCGTCGAAGTACATCTTCCAAACAAAGGTGGTTGGAGGAAGTAACTGATGATTAAAAATGAGCTTCTTTCTGATCTGTAAAGGAGCTTCAGGAGTTTCAAGGATCTGCAATAAACTAGACCCCAAATCAGTGTCAAGTGCAAAAATGGGATGATTGGTGGGGTTTTCTTCATCACTAACAATGTAGGCCAGCTGAGCTTCTCTGTACAACCTCCTGTGTTCCCCTCCGAAGAGTGGAATGGTAGCATATGTGAGATCCATCTGTAATGTTCCTCCAAGTCTTTTGATCCAAGATCTTGATAACAGCATGCCAAACTTGGGGGGAACATCGGCTACTACAATGTCCATGACCACGCTCTTCATTGGAAGTTGAAATAAAGAGACCACCAAGTCTTTGACTCCAACACATTGCACCCTCCTTGAATCAAAAGAGTACAGATCATGATAAGCCTTTGTCACTTCGAGTCCCAATTCTTCCATGACTATTTTGGGCATAAGGTTGTGGGAAGCTCCTGAATCCATGAGGCAATTATGCAGCACCTTATCATGTATATTCAGGGATGTGTAGAAGGGAGGAGATGAATCATCTTTATCTTCTACCATGGGGCCTAGGACAACTATTGGATTTTCATTTTGAAGGTTTACTGAGCCTGTGGTAGGCTGGGGGGACTCGGATTGTAGCAGTTTGGAGAGGGATCTTTTGAAATCTTCATTTTTAACTAGCTCCGAGAGGGGTACGGGAATTCTAATCTTTTGAATTTCATGCTCAAAACTAAAGGAGGAAATAGGCTTAGGAGCTTCCCTTACCTTAGATACGGGTTCTTTGGCTGTTGGCGAAGTATTCTAAGTTTTCTTCTCTTTAGTAGTGACTGCTGCAAGTTTAGTAGGCCTTTCTGCTATGAGGGGTTGATCATGGCCATCAAAATACTCTTCTTTCTTCTTTGTCCTGAGATTGTATCTGTTAGGAGTATTGTTGGCCCTTTCCCCTTTACCTAATTCATTGACTTGACTGGTCATAAGGGATTCTTCATATATAGATCGAGTCAAATGGGGGATAGGGAAGGTCTCTTCAATGTAGTGAATTTCAGGGTCAAACTCATCTATCTCCTCCACTTCCTCATGAGCAACTAGGTTATTTTGGAGAGGGGTTTGAATCCTTTTATCCTCTCTGTCTCTTCTCCTTTGCTCCCTTGGCAAATCCTATGGCACATTGTTACTGGGCCTCCTGAAGCCTCTGTTATCAGTATTATGGGGATTTCTGTACATAGGCTTCCCTTCTAACTCCCATCTTTCCATTCTGGCCGAAAGCGATTTTCGCATTTTAGTTACCTCGTCCGTCTGAAGGGGAAGGGGAGAGGAATTGGATGGGAAGGCTTCAAGTCTCTTCCTGGATATGTCTCTATCGGCCCTATTCCTGAGTCGGTCAATAGCCAATATGTTAGACTCTACTTCCATGGTTGCATCTTGCATGTGAGCCAGAGTAGTGGCTCTCCTTTCCCTCAACAGAAGGAAGAAATCGGGCTCAAAAGCGCTAGCATAAGTGATCTTAGAAAAGGCTTATGAGGGCTTTATCTCAGCGGGGATTTTATTATACATTTTATTGAATCTTTTGGAGAAGTCAGAGACAGACTCTCATTCCTTTCTCTTCAAAGACCCAAACTCTATCATGTAATACATGAAGTCTTTTTTGTCTCCCCATTGTCTCAAAAAGGCATTATCCAAAGCCTCAGTCCCATCGATATATCTAGGAGGAAGGGCTCTAAACCACTTTATAGCCTCTCTTTCAACACTATGAACGACAATCCTCATCCATACATATGCATGCATGATAACATGATCATCTGTAAAACTGTAAAAGGATTCAAGGTGTTCTTCTGCGTCTATGTCCCCTTCGCCTGTAAACTTGGGCAGCTGCTTAAGGTATTTCAATTATAAAATGAGTTTCTTATGTTGTCATAACCTATGTTGAATCATATTATTGATTCTTTATAATGATCATAATGGTGTATGTATTTCAATTATGTTTACCTTGTTTTAATAGTAAAGATTGAATTTAAATAGTTGACATCCCTAAAATTATTATATATTGATTAGAGTGTTGATATATTGTAATTTCGAAGAATATTCTAATTATATTTGAGTTATTATATTATAGATCAAATCCCTTTTTGTGCATTGATTATGTCGGGTCTTGTATAAGATCAAATCCCCTTTTGTGGATTGGTCAAACCATATTTATATGGTGGTATTTGTAAAGGCGGTCCCTAGTGTTTATAAAGTGGTTTTAACCATTTCTAGAAGATCCTCAAAAAGTATTTATATGTGAGGATGGTGCCTCTCATACTATCAAAGAGAATAAATATAGTATAAACTATCAAAAAATTTACAACCACTTCCTACTTTCATTGTTATTCTATTCCCTACAACCATGCATGTTAGAGAAATCAATGCAAGTTATTGGCAAAATTGGATATTGGTATGTACTAGAGAATGAAAACTATATTGAGATATTTGAATCAACCAAAATGTCATACCTATTTCCCAAATTTGTTTCTAACAAACTATTGTTATAAGAGAGAATATACCATACCCTTGGGCATGGGATTGGGGAAGTCCTCTCAAGAGACAATAAATTATCATGGCCACCACTATTGTTTTGTGTGGAATCCTATAGCTTTAGGAATACAAAGAAGGCAGAGGATAAGGAAAACAATGGCAATCTTTCACTTCGATGAAGAAAGATTCCATGGACATAATCTCTTAAAGGTTGTCGTCAAACACTATATGTTCTTCAAGTATAAGTGGCCATATGAATCTAAAGCATGGGGAGATTAGGACGTATACATAAGGAAACATAATTATGATAAACTTTTTTTTAGGAGGGGAGACAATTCTAATTCTAAAAAATATTCAAAGGAGAAAAAAGAAAAAGAAGCTAAAATTTTTGGATTCAAAGAAAATGTTAAAGAATAAGCCACGTTTAAAGAAAAAACCGAGAAACAAAGGTTGGAGAAGGAAGCTAAAACACTCTAAACATAAAACATCAATAGAAGAATCAACTATAATATAAGAAACAGAGAGGAAAAATAACAAAGATGAGGAATACGAGAAAATGAGACTCCAAGAAAGTCAAGAAGCAGAGCTCAGAAAATAATAAGAAGAAAGAAAAGAGAGAAGAAAAGTAAAAAAAACCTTCGTAGATAGCTCAACATATTAACTCCGTGGATAGAAAGTTACCCAATTATTCTATCAAACCATTGACAAGAGGTCATTTCTTGTGGGAAAAATAGGATTGGGGGAATTCACATCCTCCGAAAATAATAGTGGTGAACCTCAACTCCTTTAAATTTGACAATGTGCATGAATAAATCACATAGGAACGTATAAATACATTGTCCATTTTAGATGTTCAACCACTTGCAGTAACCACAAAAACATCTATAGTATTGAAAACTGTCAAGAATCATACAGTTATAGCCTCTCCTGGTGTAGAGTTTACATAGGCCTCAGAGAAAAATATTAGAGAATTTATCAACGATATATAAAAATGCAAGGCTTGAAACATGGTTATGTAATAAGAAAACAAATAGTATAAATTGAAAATGACCAATCTCGTAGAATACAAAACATGCAGTAGTAAAGTACATAAAGAACTAAAATATATTGGGAGTCCTCTAGGTATAGGTCAGCATACTTATGAATAAAAAATGAGGTTCAAATATAAAGTCATTTATTAACTACAAGGGACTCTCAATCCTATGGACAAAAATCTTTGCATGGGCACGAAATGGAGCAGAGGATCTAACTAGGGTACCCATGTTTGGTAAGTCTCTACCATTCAATAATGACACTTCTAGTTGTAGATAGAAGGTTCTACGTCGTTATTAAATGGGTTCGTACCTAAGGCATATGAGTTGTAATCATAGGATGATGCAAGTGTGCATAATGGATTGGTTATCTATCCTATATGTTGGATGAAGGAAATGCCTATCCAAAGCTACGAACGAATGGAAAGGCGCTAAAAACTGCAAGAATCCCTCGATAAAACCACCAAAAACCAACTCCATCCATCATCTTATTAGTCCATTAGGGCAAAATATTAGACAAAACTATGTAAAGTGGGTAAATTTTTTCTATAAATGGTAAAAAACCCAATTTTACTATACCATTTGTATTTTTACCCAAATAGTTATTTTTGGACAAAATTGCCCTCGAATTTCAACTGTTGATTGCGGGAGCCACGAGCAACGGAATCAATAATCGTCTAGACTAGGTAATTCATCTTGCTCCTCTCTTTATTTCTAGTGGATTAAAATTTGCAATTAGGTTTCCTTTTTTGAGTATTTTAGGGCACAATTTAGAAACCAAGGTATACATGGGCTATAGATCATCGGGTCTCGTATACACATACCTATACACAACTGTTTGCAAAACAGCCAGCATACATAACTATGTAAACTGTAGCTTGCATACATGTCCATGGATAATCTTTTTAAGATGTTGCTAACTCAAAAATGGTTTGAATCTTGCAGGATGGTGTTAGAGTGGAGAGAAAGAGAGCATGAAATGATGGATGTTTTAATGGAGAGATATCCAGGGGCCCAAATGGCCTTTAAAAGATGCGGGCTATACAAGTTTTGGGCTCTCAAAGGTATGAGGGATCAAGTGAGATTGTTTCAGCTGTTTTTTAACTACTGGGATCCAGATACTGAAACCTTCAACCTTGATGGACAATCATTGAGGATTGTAGTCGAGGAAATATACTTCTTTAAGGGATTATCGCGTCGAGGTGAGGTGGTCAACCTCAAATCCCGGGGAGCTGGGAGTGGCATGAACATAGAGGATTACATCGCCACTGATTGTATTGTAGGGACCGAGAAGGTAGGGAGCCAACTCCCGATCAGAGCGATCAACAATCTGAGTCTCAAGATTGTTGTCCTAGTGTTGACATAGATCACAGGGTCGACCTATTTACACCAGGCATCCAGGCCACTTATGTTCTATTCACTGGAGTGCTTGCCACCCACGATTTACGACTAGTGCACCTCACTGCTAACCAACATGAAGACCCAACTTACAGACTACAAACTGCGTAGAAAGAGGAACTTCGGATTCACATCTAATATAAAAACAACTTACATTAGAATATAATTTCAGTGTGCTTAAGAAGTCTATTTACTTAGCTAGTCATCCATCAAGTTTAAATTTGTGGCGGAAGTATCTAAAAACTTAATCATCAATATACAATGCGCAATAGTCAACTATCAACTAAACATCTAAAGGTGATATATCTAGCTAATATTAATGTTTACATAGCAATGGCCAAATGAAGTAACATGAAGATAGGTTTTAATATCAACCCTTCCATATTTAATTACACGCCACATTTCTACACATGAATTCAATTAATCTAAGATAAAATAAAAATATGAATGAAAGGTACTCAACCCTTATCCTACAAATGAATATTATTCTAATATATATATTATTCAATTATCTAAATAATGGAAATAACAATTAAATGGACTGCTTTAAAAACATTTTCCTTTATAATTAGAGACTCTTAATTAAAATAACAATTAAATGAACTTACTCTCAGTTCATAAGTAAATATTTTCAACCCTCTAGATGATTAACTGAATATACGCCAAGTGGGTAGATTCTCGTCCACGTGGGGATAACACAATAAAAACGAAGGGACATCATTAATAAATTTTTGAGAGACAACTATAAAAACATTGGGTGTGTTATCACCGTGATGATTATGCTTCAAATCCGAGTTTAAATTTAGCAGGTGACTAAATCAATGTAGATACACGACGTCATTTGGAGGCTCAGGTCATATGTGGCAGTAATGTGGACAAATATAGAGAAAGCGTGAAGGAAGGATTCCTATGGACTGTTGATCTTGAAGTAGCCCAGATCAATGGTTGAGGACCATATCGAGTGGTGAACTAGCACGGAATTTAATTATGCGAGGACGGACCAGGGAAAACCATTGTGGTTTTAGTAGTGGACACGTGGTGCCCTTAGAATTACATCGGGCATAAAATCAATTTGCTTGAAATTTTTTTCCCAACAGCACCAATGTCACGTGGTCTAATGTGTCAAAACAACAACTCGTGGGGGGAGGTGACGGCTAGTCAAATCACCTCATGTCGTTGGTTTGGGTACTTCCCGTCCGACATGTCAAGTGAACGTTGTCATATAACTAACTCAAAAGTTCATTATTCCAAGTAGATTGATGAAGCATGGAAAATCAACGTACCCTGTCAGTAATTCATGATTAGGATTCAAAGACTACTGGTCTTCAGATATGGGTAGCTTTATCCTACTCCGAGAAATCCTCGTCCCATGCATAAGTGAAGTAATCTTGAGCTGGAATGATTTCCTGAGTTCTTTAGAGTTAAGGGGGACAAAAATAGCGGTCTCTGCGAATATTGGAAGAGATGGACAACGTTAATCGAACAATATCCAGTACAACAAGGTTTTCAACTAATGTTTCAAGGTTATCAATAAGTAAGAGAAAAAGGTGGGTTGCGCAGATATTAACAACTAAATTTCATAATGAACTCGCGACTGAACAAGAGTTAGGGGTCAGATTAAACCCTATTATGAGGGACCTAATCAGCAATGAACACGCAAACGAAATCTACAAGCAAGCAGTGAAGAAGAAGCGGAGCAAATGATAGAGAACAAAAATTAGAGCTAAGACAATGGAGAGTGTCGAAGAAAATCAACTAGGCTAGTTGAGCACTCTACAGAAGGAAATCACCAAACTGAAATGAATTCTCAGGTAGGATTGAGTACGTTCAAACAAATTTTGGACAGATGGCGGTCGAAGAAAAAAGCCCCAGATATGACAGACCTGTTTGTAACGGTCCTTTTTAAAATAGCATAACTATTGTTATAAATCACTCATTTTTTTAACTGATCTCTATTTTTAAAATTATGGGGAAGTCTAAACGTTTTGAATTCCACATGTAATTCATCTCTCTCTCTCTCTCTCTCTCTCTCTCTCTCTCTCTATATATATATATATATATATATATATATATATATAGTCCCCGAGGTGTAGGACAGTCGGTGACGGAGTGTGTTGTTAAGCCACTCCGTGTTGTTAAAGTCATCGGTTCGAAACCTGTGGGGACAAAAAACCCAACCATGTTAAGGGTTGGTGTGGCTCAGGCCGGGTGCAATCCCCGGGTGATTTTGACGACTTAGATGCCCCTGAGTCGTGGTTTCTCAAGCCACAAGTTAATCGCGTAGCCAACAGATCCCGCACAAATTAACAAACAAATATATATATATATATATATATATATATATATATATATATATATATATATTATCTCGAGGATATAGAAAGTATGGAGAAACGAGGAGTCTGCCCTCTATGCAGGAAGACTTTTGTAAATTTTGGGGCTAGAATGAATATATGAATGCAAAAGCGGATTTTGGATTGTTTACGAAAAGATTCTAACTGGTGGTGATATGAGTCTTTTGTTCTTTCATAGTATGTGATTCTTGTAATCTTATATTTCCTTTACGCTTTCATCTATCTAAATTAGAGAAACAAAAACCCAGAATTCATCATTGTGATGCTCTTGGATTAAGTAATTTAAATTGTGTATGTTTGTTCTTAGCTAATTTAGAATTCATTCATGTAATGCTTTGATGTAGTTGTTTGTTTCTCTTTTGGTGATATGAGTCTTTTGTTCTTTCCTAGACTGAACCATCAAATCTTAAAACTGGATTTTGCAAACTACTTTCCACTAGATGCTGAAAAGTTACCGCTAGGATCTAACTGTACATACTATTGAAAATTTAAAACAATGCTTGATCAACAAGCTTATTCTCACACTCCTACCTATCCTAACTACTAAAAAATGATTGTTAATCAAGTGAAATCATAATCTCAATGTAGCCATGACAACATTCTATCCATCGTTCATTTCTTTTGCACCTGCATGTTCCAACACCTTTTTGCTAACGATTCATTCAAAATTTTATTCATAAGTCCATTTCTTAAAAAATTTGAAGAGCCTGGATTGTTTACTTCCTCCAACAGGATCTCAAATGGATCTTCTAAGATATTCATAAAACAATCATCACATTTTACTCCTTCAACTGCATTTTTGTTTTCAGTTGATTTAACTTGTTGACTTCTATTGAAAAACTGACAGATTTGTTGAGAATTATGGTAGTAAGGATTTCTTGAGTCATAAGGCAACCATGGCTGGAGAAACTTATATGATGTAAAAAGACTCACATTTGATACAGACATTGATTTGTTTTAATCCACTATTATTGGTAAATTATGATTATAAACCTTTTCCATATAATGTGTCTTTGGATCATGAATTATATGGAAGAATGTTTCCTTTTCAGGAGTCAAGACATAAGAGAAAGCTTCCTCCACGTGTTTTCTCGCTGCTTGGAGTCTCCATAGGTGAAGTTTCCAAATCTTCATCCATGTCTAGGATGTTCAGAAATAGGATTACTACATCATTTTCAAGGGAAGAAAGGCAACGCTTGGGTGTAAGAATCACCAAAACACAGAGCACTACACTAAAATAGTTGAGCCAAGAAAGTGAGAGTTCGTTGTGTAAAAAAGGTAAGATTTACTTAGTTTTAAGGGAACTAAACCATTGTACAAGAGAATTGCAACACAGACCAAAAGATTATCTCTACTTACACAATTTTATGATACAACGTAGACCAATTCCATTTAAGTTTCATAGCTTGGGTTTCGCCAGGCAAAAAAACGAAAACAAATAAGCAATGGTAAAAGCATAAGGCTAGGAGATTTTCTCATAGAGAAACTCAAAAATACAGATGACGGGATCACCGCAACTACATAATTAAATTAAATCTCAATAAAATTGAACCTTTAATGGAATTTACCCCATCAACACTTATAGAATAGAATTAAACTACATTTTAATTGAATCTTAATGAGTTCAATCTCAATTTAGGATCATCGTAACCGAAGGCAAAGAATTTGGAGTTGATATTCTGTGCTTGCGCTCCCTCCTGTCTCCCACTTTCTAACCGTCGAGACTTTACTAATACCTCTCATCCAATATTAGGGGTACTCTTCTTCCCCCTTATCCCCTCGATCCACAAAGGGGCCACACACAAACACAACCAAAAAAATCTAGCTCTCAACTCACCTCGGAAGGTCGAGCTACAACTCTCTTTCTTAAGCCGGGTATCCCAACTTTCATAAATAAAATCAATCAAAGAAATTTTGACAACATAACTTTACTCATACCAATGATGATCCATTCTTTTTCTCAACGATTTATTTTATATAATTTTTCTTAGTGACCACTTGTCATTTGCACGTTTAATTTGTTTTATTAAAAATTAATTAGGAATTACTCCCCCCATACACTTATCACCCATTCTCTTAGTTGCACCAATAAATTCTTCATTTAATTTAATCAAATGTCAATTTTCCTCACCCATCATAAAAGCGCTCCTAAAATCACTCCTACTTGCCCATTTATTCCCTTTATTTTATTTTTAATGACTGACGTCTTTATAAAACTTAGTTGTGTTTAATTTTAGGAAAGTTCTTTAGTTAGACTAGACTAGATTCATTTCTTTGCTTCCACATTTCTTTTACATTTATTTTCTTTCTTATCTTAGTTTCCAATTTTTGTATTATTTGCACACATTTACATCGTTAAATCTTTAGATATAATTTTTTTTACTCTTTCAATTCCTAACTTGATTTTTCTTCATCCTCCACCATTTATTAAATTTATAATTTAATTTCGTCTTCTTACCCACTTTAGACTTAGGCGCAAATTATTTAAACTGGGCTTAGAATTTTTAAGTAGATTTTATAATTAATAAAAAATTTACCCGTTTAATAATTATTTTAAATTCGACAATGTCAAAACAAATTATTTTTTTCTATGCACCTAGGTTCATTGACTCACCTTTATTAAAAATCATGATGTGTCTTTCAATACGCACTCTATGATCCAAGGGTGCCACTCGTCCTTATTCAGGATTTATTTATGCAACATGCCCTTCAAGATGCACTACGTGATCCAAGGGTGCCACTCGTCTTTGACTGGTTTTGGCAGTATTCCAACCCTTGGAGTCAATACTCCGTCAAGCGACCTTGTGAAAGACTAAGGATCTTTAAGAAATAAGGAACCTGCCTTATTGTGTGCCCTTTAGAATCTTCATGAGAGATTGTCTCGGTCATCTCTCATGGCATCGTGGATCTCTCGAACTAGGTAATCGAGAACCTAAAATACAAGCCATGGTGGGAGTGCTAGTAGGTTGTGGAAGGACTGCTACCACACCTCTCCCTGAATATTTGGTTGTTGTCCATGGCCCATTTACTCTTTATGTGAGTTTGATTAGCAAGAAATCCTCAACCTACATCCATCAACGAAACACTGTCAAGGATCCATAAACAACATCATAATATACCCAATCATATGTCGCATATGCATAAATAGAAATACCAAAACCATATACAGTCCACTCCCTGACTTGATCTGGAGTCCAAGGAGGTCTATTGATCCATCGACATCCTCAATCTGTCAAATGTCATACACACTCAAGAGAAACCCGTCAATAGCACCTGTCTATACATAGATATCAAATAACATAACATCATAATCTTACAACATCATCATCAGAATCCGTAAGTGAAACAAACAACCATATACTAAATTGGATCACTTGCACGCAATTGTCTTCAAAATATAAGTCAAATAATGTGCACGCAAGAGCGAGATGTTACAGACACTTGCGTGGAAGTAATCCGGTTTTAGTATATGGTTGTTTGTTTCTCTTATGGATTCTTATGATGATGTTAATGGATTATGATTTATGTTGTTTGATATCTATGTATTGACATATTCTATTGACGAGTTTCCCCTGAGTGTGCAAGACATTTGATAGATTGAGGATGTTGATTGCATCAATGGACCTCCTTGGACTCTAGATTGAGTCAGGGAGTGTATTGTATTAGTTTGGGTATTTCATTTATGCATATGTGACATATGATCGATTATATTATGATGTTTATGTATCATTGACAATGTTTTGTTGATGGATTCAAGTTGGCGATTAATTGTTAATATGACTCACATAAGGAGTAAAGGGGCCATGCACATAGACCAGATATTGAGGGAGAGGTGTGGCAGCATCCCTGACAACCTATTATCACTCACGTTGTGACTCAAATTGTAGGTTAACGATTACCTATTTCGATAGGTCCACGATTTTGTGAGGGAAGAGTGTCACAGTTGCTCACAAAGATTTTTAAGGGGCGCGCAATAAAGCATGGTCCATATTCCTTAAAAGCCATTGGTCTCTCACGAGGTCCTCTGAATTGAGTGTTGACTTGAGGGGTTGGACAACTACCAAATCTATTCAAAGGCGAGTGGCACACTTGGAGAATGAAATGTGTCTTGAAGGGTAGGCTGCATAATTAAAAATTTGAATCAAAGACGAGTGGCACCCTTGGAGCACGGAGTGCATCTTGAAAGGAACGTCGTGGAATTAAAAATTGAGTCAATGAATCTAGGTGTCCTAGAAAACTTTGAGTGAATGTCAATCCTTGTAAAATCTTGAGCAATGTTGAATTAATTAAGTAATTAATTAATTAAAGAATAAATTTATTAATCATAATCCCTAAGGGTGTAAGCCTTTGCAAATAAAAAATTAATTAAGCCTAAGTCTAAGTTAGTGAGAAGACTAAAAATTAATTTTATAAAGTAATAAATGAGGGGATGAAATAAATCAATGAAAATAAATTAAATCTAAAGAGTGATTTAATACACATATGTGCAAGTAATTATTAAATTGGAATTTAAGATAAAAATGGAATAAAGCTAAAGGAATGGGTATGCATAGAAAGGAATCTAAAGTCTAGTTAACAATAATCTAACTAGGAGAAGATTCCTATTTGAATTCAACTCAATTTTAGAACGACGTCAGTTATTAATTGAGAATAAAGGGAAAACTATGCGTAATTTTAAGAGCGCGTCTAGGATGGGTGAGGAAAATTGACTTTTATTAAATTAAAATGTGGATTTAATTTGCAATTTGGGGGAAAGGGCGACAAGTATGTGGGGGGGATAATTCTAAATTATTTTAATTAAAAAGAGAATTAAATGTGCAAGTGGGGATGAGTTATGGGAAAATGTTATAAAACAAATGGTTGAGTTGAGAGATGGGGCAACACTGGTTATGAGTAATGTTATGCTGCAAAAATTTTGATTGGTTTTACTTCTGAGAGTTGGGATACCCAGCTTGAGAGAGAGAGTGGTGACTCTATCTTGCGAAGGAAGTTGGGAGCCAGATGATCTATGGTTGTGTGTGTGCATGGCCCCTTTGCGGCTCGAGGGGCTAACGGAGAAGAAGAGTACCCCTAGCGTTGACTGGGAGGTTCCGGTGAAGTCTCATCGATTAGCAAGTGGGAGATCAAAAGGAGTGTTAGTTTCAAAAGATCTTCTCTAGGTTCACCTTTATCATCGGCTATGGTAATTTTTTAATATTTTAAATGTATTGAGATTTAAGATGTACATGCTTTTAAATTTTGTTGATTTGACATGGGTTCTGATATTTATATTTCAGTAATATGTACAATTTTTCTTCATAAATTTAATTATCTTCATATTTTTAAATTTCTATACAATCATTGCAATGCTTGATCGTTGTCAGTTCTTTAGTGTTTCTGGAAATTTATTTCAAGCTATTTAAATTTACTCACGTATTTGAAATTATGGATTTACCCAACATCAATCTACAATCTAAGTCGGGGATCTGAGTAGCAAATCCACTCTGGTTGTCGGAAATGGGGGAAGTTATATGCCAGTTATCGCCCTCCATTCATATCTTCCTGCTCCTTGTATAACCCAAGGAAATCATTGGGATTTATCCTATTACCTCTACACCTTTATTTTCCTTTCTCTGCGTTTTTATCAGAAACTATCCAGTGCTTAAACTTAGAAAAACATTGTGTTTTTAACCAAGGAATTTGCCTTGCCCTTGTGCTTTCACCCATCAACTCTTTCAACAAACTCCTCTGCGTTGTTAACCAAAGAATGTTGCCTTGCGATGGTGCTTTTAACCATTGAGTTCACTCAACCAACACATGTGCGTTTTCCCATGAATGTCTCTACATTTTTTTTCATGATTTATCTTTGCATTTATCCTTAAAAGGGACTGCGTCTTTCCTTTTTTGCACAATTCGCCCAACGTGTTTTCTCTTGGCGTTTTTTTTCTTTGATGTCCTCTAGATTTCCCAATTTTCCCTCAGTGAATTTTACCAAGGAGAACCTCTGCGTTTTCCCTTTTTCCCTCAGCGAATTTTTCCAAGGAGAACTTCTGTGTTTTCCCTTTTTCCCTCAACTTTGGCATAAATTATCTTTGTTTTTCTTATGGTTGGAGTTACCCAGCAAATTTATAATCTCACTCATCTTTTGCATAAATTCTCTGTGTTTTTATTTGACTAGAGTAACCCAACGAATTTATAATATCACTCAACTCTAGCATAAATTCTCTGCATTTTTCTTGACTGAATTTACCCAACGAATTTATAATCTCACTCAGCTCTAGCATAAATTCTCTGCATTTTTCTTTTACTGGAGTTGTCGAAGGAATTTATAATCTCACTCATCTTTGGCATAAATTCTCTGTGTTTTCTAATGGCTGGAGTTACCCAACGAATTTAAAATCTCACTCAACTTTAGCATAAATTCTCTATGTTTTTCTTTGACTGGAGTTACCCAGCGAATAAATCTCATTTAGCCTTATGATTACCTTCTATGAGTTTAGTGCTGAAATTTGACTGTGATTTTCCTTGAGAAATCGCCATACTTCCTTCACCATGGATCCTCTGCGATTTTCCATGAGGAAAACTGCGAGTGAATGTGCAATGCCATGCTTCACTTTTGGACATCTTTGCGTTATTTCTTATGCACGAATTCGCCCAACATTGGGAGGCTCCTAGCGATACTTTTTTTCTTAACATCATTTCGTTTTTCATTGTCTCTGCGTCTTGATTTAGAATTCTTTATGGGCATGCCATAATTGACCCTCTATCTGTGCATGGGAAGGTTGTCGGGAATGTTCTCTATTCATATAAAAAAGGTAGTTGATAATTTCAAAGAACAATTGATTATGTTATATGGTTGTTGCTTACTTACCATTTTTTTTACCACCTCAACTTATGCTCCCTTTTCATAGAAACATTCTCCTCTTATAATTGTATTGCTTGTGTCCTCTCTGTAAATTATTGCTTATGTGTTCGGTTTACTTTTTACGCCATTAAAATTAAATTGATAATTATTTTGCGCCATGATATAAAAGTGATGTATGGATAGTCATGTGTGTAGTTTACTTTTTGCGCCATAAAAATTTAATTCATAAATAATTTGCACCATGATATAAAAGTGATTTATGGGTGGCCATGTGTGTTGTTTACTTCTTGCGCCACTAAAAATGTTAAAGAATAAATGATTGAGTGATTGTTTTCCCTTGTTCCATGGATTATGCTAATGATTAAGTAATTATATCACTTTGTTCTATGGACTAATAATGATGTGTAAATGATTACGCTTTAGATTACTCGTGTGCATTTTAACAATGTTGATGTATGATTTCTTAAGTAATTAGATTAAATGTGTGCATTGAATGATGTTGATTTATGTTCAATTCGGTAATTAGATCACATGCGCACCTTGAAATAATGTTGATTTGTTGTTGAATTCAGTAATTGATTAATCGTGCGCCTTGAAATAAACTAGATGCTTTCTTTTGCGCCATGAAACTAAAATAAAGTTGATTACACTTTAGATTTTTTTTTCTTATATGATTGATTAGTAATTAAATTCTCTTGCACCATGAACAATAATGATGTTGATTGATTGAGCTAGTTGGTTTTAGACTTGATTGTGTAAGTGGGATGTAGACACCTCCTTGTTCCTCAAAACATTCGCCATCCCTAAGACCTTAAATGGTCAAAATCAATTGGATGAATACTGAGATTGAGCGTTTCTTATGTGTCCTAGAGGTCCTAACCTTCCAGGGTAGGTTGCGTGGGTATTCATTTTAATATTCAATATATGGTTGATCATTGTTTATAAATTGCTTCAAGTTGATTGCGATGTGTTGAGTTGTGCCTCTATTTTTGTTTATGTGTCGCTATCATTTATGTTGATGTGTTGGGTGCATCGTTATTGGTTACAATGATGAGTAGTTTGTAATGCTTTTAATTATAATGTTGTATATTATATTTTGGTATGAATTATATTGTTGATGTTAATTTCCTAATGCTTTAAAAAAATAATAATAATTATCATTTGGGCTTTGATTTCCAAATCGTAATGGAGGGGTCGTTAAATCCACCCATGCAACTTCTCCCCCCTCCATAGATGCGGGCATCCACGTCATCCCCTACTCTACCACAATTACCTGCACAACATATCCCTAACCATAATAATGGGAAGCCAGCCTAACTAGCAAAAGCTACTAGACTTGCCACCTACCTCATTTGTTTAATCTATTCCATACACTTCCATGATATCCATATTCAATCAAGGAAGACATTATACAAGGACCAACCTCCTATTCATATTGAATATTTGAAAGAGGATGTCCAGATGAAGAACTAGAACATGAAAAATATCATGAACTTTTGAAAATAAAACATGTCCACCATGAACTCCAAGACCCACCCCATCCAAAAATATTAAATCAATATAACTCTACTACACAACCCGAGTTTGAATTCTTGGGGGAAATCAACATGTGTTAAAATACCGTTATTCTAGGCCATCAAATATGAACCTAAATGGTACAGGAAAATCCCCCTACAGACAGGTGAATTCCCTCTTGGATCCTAGACCCCTATGACCAAGACAAGAAAGTGCTAACTTTGATCACCGACATTCTTTTAAACTTAGCTAAGCTAATCTATAAAGAAGAGGGAGAAGATATGAGTACCCTTTTTACAATGTTTGTCCTCACCCGGTCCAATTTGAGCTTTGATCCCTAAGCTCTTCAACAAGTCATGCAATTCAATAAACAACAAAGACAAAGCATACATCATATTCTACCATGATTAGTTTGAAACTAGATATATCCATTAAATAAAAGTTCATGCAAACGTACACAAACTTGAAGGAAACATGCCAAGCACATGTATTAATGAGAACAAAATAAGGTGCTTACAAATGTAGATGTGGATGTAGCAGCCCCATCCATCTCTCCTTGTCCAACCCCTTGCTCAAATGATCGACAATCAAAATGACTATGCTTTCACTGATTATTCTCCCTTATGAGATCATAAGTTTGATGCCTTCAATGTCTCTCCCTTTCACCATGAGGAGGCCTCCTTATATAGGATTTGCGAGGCCCAACCACCTTAGATATTCTTGGGATAAGTTGAGGAACTTTCTCCATCAGTTGTGGATCCTCCCTAAGATCCAACCTTGACCACATATTCAAATCAAATTGACTCCAGAGATAAGGGGGATCTTCCCCTGATTTCATCAACAACACAACGCTCCCCTAGAATGGTGCACAAAGCATTGCAACACTCCCCCAAAGGAAGCCAAGGAGATCTAGCACTCCCTGCCAGTGGGTAAGGGAGCGTTTCCCTTCAAAAATGATTTTCAAGTGGTCTTTCTCAAGGAAAAATATTTGTACTCTTCGTCAAATGACATATCTTTCTTTTAACCAGTATCTGAGGATGTCTCAAGTGTTCTTGTGATGTCATTTGAGATGTGACATAGGCAAGATGACAGTATGATATTTGTGACACTTGCAACACTTGTGATGTTTGAGACATTTGTGGCCAAAGTGTGACACTTGTGATACTTGTAATGAAACCAATAGGTCGTCATTGAAGTGAGTAATTTTGATGTGTAACAAATTGCCCCCCAAAGTGCAAAGTTAGAAGACGTAAACTGATGACGAAAGTACTTTGTAGACTGTTTTGGGCAAGGGTATGGACTCGGAGAACCTGGCATAAGATTTATACAACCATCATACAAACGTTATGATATGTTTCAAACCCAAGGCAGACATACCTATGCTTGAGTGATAAAGACTTTCAAGGTATGGTCGTTGTAAGATACATTGGGAATCCTTAATCATATTGATAAAAAGGGTATAGCCACCAACGATACAATGTGGATCCATACTTCCATGACATAACCTGATCGTAGCCATGAAAAATACACAGTGGATCTACGAGACGACAAAACATAGCCACAGACCAATACAAAGCGGATCTATGTAATAGTGTATGTATCAATATTCTCAAAAGAAAACCATGTCACAACCTAGGCAAAGTATATATCAGAATGATCACTCAAACCAGGGTCTTATTACTGATCCCGATGCAGTATGAATCTAACCATGTGAATAGATGTCCTGATGTCGAACATGGTAGAAACCACTTGATTATCAGTCAATGAAGTAAATCGTTAACAAGTGCTAGGGTAATCACCATTGATGTCAATGATTCTCAAGGTACCCTAGTACATTCCAGTGAATTTGAATAAATGAGCTGAAGTCAAACATTCGTGGAATCATTTGATCAGAGGTCAATGATGTAAACCTATTGTTGGAAGCGATGAGGCATGACATTGAGGCATGTAGGTCTCAAGGTACTAACTAGTTTCTAGGTCTAGTTTCTGGATAATGTGTTGAAATTGACAAGAATAGACTCGTCGAAGGATGGCCTTGATGTATCCTGCATCAATGACACAAAACTGACATAGAGATATAAGGTGGTGAATCAGATGAGAATGGACTGACACAGGTGTTTAAACAGAAAATTTGTGATGGTTGACTTTTGAGGTAGGTACGTCCCTTGAACAATGAGGCACTACAGTAGAAACATGACATTGACCAAAACATGATGATACAGTGGATATTGTGACTTTCGTCAGGTGACCCAAAGGAGTAAATAAACTCAGAATATTGGTTCAGTGCAGAGGTTCCATGGATTAAAATGTACGCAAAGACAAAGTGTTATGTTCAAGGGCGACTATAAGAGTGACCTGTGATGTTTTCAACAATTGTTTGGCTTTCTTCCTTCAAATTTTTCCCCCATTTAGATAGACGAGTACCTCTTTTTAATTTAACAAGCTCGAGAATGATAACACGTGCTCGATATAACTCACCTTTGGTAAGTCCCTCTCCTTTGTTTAACGAACTGGAAAAAGTAAGGGTTCAGTCCCATATGGGCCCTTCAATGTATGATTTTTTAAACGAGTCCAAAGAAGGTAAAATCATTGATTTTTCATGTTTAGAGACTCTGAAAATAACTTAAAGACGACTCCAGGGTTGTGATTATTCGTAATATTAGTCTCACGAGATCGAAAAATAGATAAATTATCAGTTCAAAGATGCTCTTCAGACCTTTTTAACAAGTGGGAAAGGAAGCAAGATCACTCGACAATCTTTTCATGTTTAGAGAGTCTGAAAAGATCTCAAAGAAGACTCCAAGAGGTTCTTTTTTCGTGTTTCTTTTTTCGTGTATCCATGCGAGTCTGAAAAACATATAAAAGTTTACTCAGTTGCGTTCTCATGTTTTTTCGAGCATGATAAGGAACTAAGACCATGCTCATTAATGGGACAAGATAAAAATCGAACAAAATCACTTCGAAACCTGCCAATAATGATAAAACTGCATACCAAGGTATTAATAATATCTCCAAAATGATTTTCAAAACCCAAAATAATTATGATTTTAACAAAAATGAAATCTATAATAGTAATATAGGGTAAAAAAATGTCTTTTACCAATTCATTTGTGCCAAAATTTCTAGTAGTGGAGAAATTGACTTTGGAGGCCGATTCTTGGAGCCATCGGTGCCAGTGCTACAGTTAGCCATTTCTTCTTCCATCCGGAACAAGTTGGTCCTCGACCCCTTCCAAACATTTTGCATGGTTTAAAATTTATTTTTAAGTAATTTCTTGCTTTAAATTTGATGACTTAGAGGGCCCCAAGAGCCAAGGAGGTTTGACGCTCCCCTAAAGGGATATGGGGAGGATTATTCAAAATTTCAATGCTCTGGTGAGCCTATTGGGGGAGCACTGGTGCTTTGATAAAAGAATAAAAGGGACGTTGGCATGACAAAAAAAAACAAAGTGATTTCAATATTTAATTTACCCAAAAATTTGTTAATGTAACATGACTAATGGTTTTTTGTTGATGATGGTTGCAGGTTATACTTGGAAAAAGTCATGATTGAGTGGAAAGAGCATGAGCATGAGCCCAATGATGTGGCTTTTTTGCAAAACCCCGGATCAAGGGCCGCATTGAGGAATTGCGATCTCCTCAAGTTTTTTAAGATGTAAAAGATGAAGAAGAAAGTTCTCATTCTTGAGTACACGATCGGATTATGGAACATTGTTGAACATGGATTCCAAATTGGGACATAGCCGCTTACCATTGAGTTAGAGGAGGTTTATTTCTTGACCGACATCTCAAAGAGAGAGGCCCCTATTATCATATCTGGTCAGAGATCACTTCCAGTGCCCATAGAAGAATATCTCAAAAATAATTGCATTCCAGGATCAGGATTGGTGGGAGGTAGGATTGCAATAAAAGATGTTAGGGATATACCTTTTTGATCTGTTTTATTTCTCATCACTAGTTTGTCAGGTAGTACCAGTGCACACTTGGCTTCAATATCGCAGGTGGTTTATGCTTTGCAGTGTATAGAGCCAACTGTATTTAACTGGAGTGCAGAATTCCTTCAAAATGTGAAGGAGCATATTTCGAGATGCAGAATGGGGCAGCAGAAGTAGTTTGGATATGGTTTGTTTCTAGTTTTATTCTTTCTAGAGTGGATTCCACAGATGCAACCACAGATTGCACTAGCAGTATGACCGATGGGTGAACCACGCATGGAGCGTTGGACGATTCTGTCTCCGAGGGTGGGGACGGAGTCAGAGTTTAGATTTATAGGTGACTTATTTTCTTGGATAAGACGCCAACTGATCATCATAGAGGAGTTCCCATACGACGGAGTGTTCTTCCAGGGTAGCATGGACCTGGTTCTTCCAAATGGAATAGACTGGAACGCGTCAGGTAGGAAACCAAAAATTATTGTCGAGTGTTTATTTATTTATTTATATTGTTTTTATGTGTACTTAGAAGAGATTTTAACAACTGTATTGTTTCATCGTGCAGACAGAGGAACAACACATCTGACAGAGATGACAGCACTGGGGCATCGTGGAGATGCTCATATAACAGTAGAGAATGAGGTAGTGGTAGGGGGTCTTCGAGAGGCTGAGAGAAACCTCTGTGGTCTCACGATGGGTGTCCCTCCTCTTAGGAGGCAGGATGTACCCTTTGATCTACAGAGACATATAGTGGGAGTCTCTAAGAGCCTAAACTATCTACTGAGATGAGTAGTCCGTGCAGTAGTGTGCTACTCAGAGCACAATGTGATGCAGGAGGATTAAGATCTTCCTGATTTTTTTTATATGGACTATATAACAATATTATGGGCATGAGGACTATATATGAAGAAAAAATGTGGGTCCTCATGCCCATAATATCGTTATATAGTCCATACAAAAAAATCAGGAAGATCCTAATCCTCCTGCATCACATTGTACTCTGAGTAGCACACTGCTGCATGAACTACTCATCTTTTTTGTAGTGCCAAATGATGTTTGCAAATAATAATGGTTTTATGTGATGAGTTTAATTTATATGTGATGTATTTTATCTAATTTATTTCCTTTATGAAAAATCATCTGTGCGCAAGATATCGATCCATGATATAATTTGATAGTGAATCTGAAGTTGTATTAAGTCCTCTTGGTATGTGTCTGTATTTGATAAGTTCAAACATCATTTCAAGACGATGAACTCATAGGTCGAGATGCAATAGGATAGGATTTTGAATGGCATAGATCCGATTAAGTTGACATACCATGAGTTGAGAGTCTAGGTTAATAATCATGCAAGATATGTCTAGGGAGGAGAATTTGGTTAAAAGTCTGATGATAGCATGATATTTTGCCATGTTGTGAGTTGTCTATCCTAAGCAAATACCTCTTGAACGCACCAACTCATAAGAGTGGTAAATGACCCAAGGTGCAGAACCAATATTCAGAGTGTGTCGACTAGCTCCATCCGCAAACCCGACAAAGATAGGAAAGGAAGTTGTCATCTACGCACTTAATCACAAGACAAAGTATAAGTGGCTAAGACAACTTGTGTAGGCAAAAGAAAAAAACATACCAAAACTAAGATACAATAGTGTACAAAGCACACATGCTATATGTCGTATGCATAGTACTTCTTAAGTTAAAGCTTGTTTCTGGCCTCACCCAGGGAGATTTCGTCGTAGTCAACTAGCTCGTAGGCGCCTTTATGTAAAACACACTTCACGATGAAGGACCATGCCACAAAGGTTCTAACTTGTCTGTCCCTAACTTATCATGAGCCTGGTCATAAACGAGGACCAAGTTTCCTTCCGCAAAAGTAAGAGGGTGGACAAATTTGTCATATTGACTCTCCATTTGCTTTTGATACGTCTCATTAACGAGAGCGGCATCACATTGTATTTCATCCAACCTAGTCAGATGTAGGAAACGTTCTTCTTCAGCACAAGTGTGAGGCAGAAGTTCTACAATGAGTTTCAACGAGGAAATCTCACACTCAATTGGTACTACGACTTCTATGCCATATACTAACTGGAAAGGAGTGAATCTAGTGGCAATTTTCACTGAAGTACGATAAGCCCAGAGAGTGGATAAAAGTTGTAGATGTCAAGATGTTTTGTTTTCCCATACCATACGTTGAATCATGGCTTTAAGGACCTTTTTGATAGCTTCAACTTGTCCATTTGCTTGAGGATAATAAGGAGATGAGTTCTCATGGGGAAAACCCAAATTAGGATGTAACTCACTCATCATCTGGTTTTGAAGGTGTGAACCATGATCAGTGACAATGGTTTGTGGAACACCAAATCAAATGATGATGTGGTTGAATATGAAAAGAGTTGCAGTACAACCATCATTCATAAAGGTAGGCATAGCCTCAACCCATTTTTTTAAGAAATCAACAACCACGATGATATGACTGTGCCCCCAGGATGAGGTAGGATTAAACTGCATAAAATCAATACCCCATTTTGCAAAGGGGTCGATGGAGACAACAAGATGTAGTGGAGCAGGGTGGGTGTGCGCCTTTTTATGAAAAACTTGGCAAGGTGGGCACTTTTTGATGGCCTCGATACAATATTTGAAGATAGAGGCCCAAAAGTAAACGGCATGTAAAATTTTCTGACTTGTAGCCATCCCAGAAAGGTCACCGCCACATGCTCCAAGGTGAATGTCATTAAGAACACATTCAGTCTCATAATGATTTGAACAACGTCGTAGGATAGTATCAATACCTCGACGATACAAAGTGTCACCGATGATAAGGTAGCATCTAGAATGGTGACAAATACAACGATGTTCTTCACGGGAAATATTAGGTTGAAAACGTTGGGTTTGAAGATAAATAAGGACATCTCCATACCAAGCATCAAACATGATAATGAGGAATAGAGATTCATCAGGGAGAGAATATCTAGGCTCGATATCTTCAACATCATGGGGAAGGTAGCAGATAAGTTCCGCAAACACCAAGGATTTTTTGGTTTCTTACCTGACACATCTCAGTCTATTTAATCTGGAAGAACCAGGTCCATGCTACTCCAAAACTCCACTCTGACGTATGTGAAGTCCTCTATGACGATAAGTTGGTGTCTTACCTAAGCAAAGAAGTCACCTATAAATCTGAACTCTGACTCCGTCCCCAACCTCGGAGACAGACTCCTCCAGTGCTCCATGCGTGGTTCACCCACCGATCGTACTTATAGTTCAATCTGTGGTTTCATCTGTGAAATCTTCTCTAGGAAGAACGAAACCATAAATGAACCATATCCAAACTGCTTATGTTGCCCCATCCCGCATCTTGAAATCTGCTACTTCACATTTTGAAGCAATGTTGTGCTCCAGTTAAATACAGTTGGCTCCATACACTACAAAGCATGTGCCACCTGCGATCTCGAAGCCAAGTGTACACGGGTACTACATTCCAAACTCATGATGGAAAATAAAATAGATAAAAGAGGTACATCCCTAACATCTTTTATCGCAATCCTACCTCCCACCAATCTCGATCATCGAATGCAATAATTTTTCAAATATTCTTCTACAAGCACTAGAAATTCCCTTTGTCCAAATATCATAATAAGAGCCCCCCTCTTTGAGAGGCTGATCAGGAAATAAACATACTCTAACTCAATGGTAAGTTGTTGTGTCCCACTTTAGAATCCATGTTCATCAATGTTCCATAACCCGATCATGTACACAAGAAAGAGAATTTCCTTCTTCATCTTTTGCATCTTAAAAAACTTGAGATGACCGCAATTCCACAATGCGGCCCTTGATCGGGGGTTTTGCAAAGAAGCCACATCATTGATATCATGCTCATGCTCTTTCCATTCAATCATGATTTTTTCCAAGTATAACCTGCAACCATCATCATCAAAAGGCTATTAGTCATGTTACATTAACAAAATTTTGACTAAATTAAACTTTAAAATCACCTTGTTTTTTTTCGGCATGCCAGCGTCTCCTTTATTCTTCGATCAGAGCACTAGCGCCCCCCCCCCCCCCCCAACACGCTCAACAGAGCGTTTAAATTTCGAATAGCGCTCCCCCTAGCCCTTTAGGGGAGCATTGAGCCTCCTTGGCGCTTGGGGCCCTCCAAGGCATCAAATTTAAAGAAATAAATTACCTAAAAATAAATTTTAAACTATGCAAAATGTTTGGAAGGGGTCGTGGAACAACCTGATCCAGACGGAAGAAAAAATGGTTGATTGTAGCTCTAAAACCAATGGCTCCAAGAATCGTCCTCCAAAGTCAATTTCTCCACTACTAGAAGTTTTCACACAAATGAATTGGTAAAAGACATTTTTTACCCTATATTACTATTATAGATTTCATTTTTGCTAAAACCATAGTTATTTTGTGTTTTGAAAATCATTTTTGAGATATTATTAATACCCTGGTATGCAGTTTTATCATTATTGGCAGGTTTCAAAGAGATGTTGTTCGATTTTTATCTTTTCGTATTAACGAGCATGGTATTAGTTCATTCTCACACTCGAAAAAACATGAAAATGCAACCGTATAAACTTTTATCTATTTTTTCAGACTCGCATGGATACATGAAAAAGAAACCCCCTGGAGTAGTCTTTGAGATCTTTTCAGACTCTCTAAACATGAAAATATTGTCGAGTGATTTTTCTTCCTTTCCCACTCGTTAAAATGGTTTGAAATGGCATCTTTCAAGTGATAATTTATCTCTTTTTTGACCTCGTGGGACTAGCATTACGAAAAAGGACAACCCTGGAGTCCTCTTTAAGTTCTTTTCGGACTCTCTAAACATGAATAATCACTAAATTCAGTTGTGGATCTTCCCTAAGATCCAGACTTGACCTCAGATTCAAATCAAACTGACTTCAGAGATAAGGGGGATCTTCCCCTGATTTCCTCAACAACACAATTCTCCCCTAGAATGGTGCACAGAGCATTGCAACGCTCCCCCAAAGGAAGGCAACGAGCATTAGTGCTCCCTGCCAGTGGGTAGGGGAGCGTTGCCCTTCAAAAATGATTTTCAAGTGGTCTTTCTCAAGGAAAAATATTTTTACTCTTCGTCAAATGATATATCCTTATTTTAACCAGACTCTTAGGATGTCTCAAGTGTTCTTGTGAAATTTTGATGTGTAACACTAACTATTTGAAAGTGGTATGGGAAATTTATTTAAGGAAACCAAATAGAAAATGGAAGCATCCTCAAACTGTACATGTTATATGTAAAATGCCAAACTTAATGACGGGAAGAGTTCTCACGGCGAAACACTATGACCTTGGTAGCCTTGTAGTTAATATGCAGATTCATAATACACTCATTAGCAACACATTAATCGACCTTAGTACTGCCATTAATGTTATGACATGTGAGATCACGGAAGCCTTAGAACTCATTGGTCTTAAGGAAACCCCAACTGTACTCCAACTCGTTGAAAGATCAACTATCAAACCATAGGTAATCCTAGAAGACATAGTGATCTCCGTAGAATTTAGAATTTAGACTCTAAACTCTGAAATATTTTAATGCCTTCACTAAATAATAAGCTTGTTTTTCCATTATATTTGTATTTAAGATCTGCATCCCTAAGAGCTTTACTAAAAAAAGAATGGGTTTTTCATATTCATATTCATTTCTCTGCAACAATATAACAACAATAGTTTCTTCAAAGGAAAAAGAAAAAATCAAGAACTCCTTGGAATAACTTGGGATAATAAGAACATGGGCTTCAATCAAATCTTGTTTGATTCTTTCAAAAGACAATTTATCCTCTCGGGTCCACTTAATCTCAAATTCATTTTTCAACATTGATCTCATTGATTGTTAGGGTCTCATCCATTTATTCGCCATGATTTAAAAAACTCAACACATATTTTGTGTAATTATTAAAGGTGAATAAGGGTGATCATTCTAACATTTTTGTTTACAAAAAATCTCAATTGTTGCATAACTTCTTTACAAGCCTGTGTTCAAACCCTAATTTTCATAAAGGAAACCTTTCCTCGGTACAGGGGAGCTAGGGTTTGTAATTACAGGATGGAACATAGCAGAAGTGGTAATATTCTTCATGTGGAACTAAATGGGATCGATCTTTCGAAGGCTAATCCAGAGATTGGAATGAAATTTGATCACGAAGAATGGTATGGATTTTGCAAATCTTTTCAAGGTCATCACACTAAAGTCGCGATGTCTTTTGATAAAACTTTTGATGGGTTCCAAGCTTAGGTCAATAATCTTACCATTTAGGTCTCTAAAAATTCCATTGCCTCAGATTTAAATTTACCAATTGATGGTGAGAGGTGGTTTAAGAAGGAGGTTCCAAAAGAACTCTGCAATAAATTCCTCACTAAAGATCATCAATGTCCAAATTGGAGAAAAGGAATTACTAGTAACTGGCTCAAGGAAGAATGGAGAAATATCTTAGCAGTCATTCAAATGTTCATCAAATGGAAAGGTAGGTTTTCTACCACTTTCCGTTACCACATGATATTTCTCATCCATTTGAATGGGAATAGTAAGATGAATTTACCTTTCTTCTTGTTGAAAATCCTAAAACAAAATGACAAACAAGATTAAAACCCATCCAAAGAGTGCTCAATGCAACGTCTTCCATCAAGATCTCATCAAATTACTTGTTATGCAATAATTAAACAAGACTCAAACTTCATGGGACCAATTTTTGCCTTCATCTAGTTTTGAGACACAGAAATAGGGAATTCAGAAAAATACTCCTACTAAGAAGACCAGGATTCCCAAGAAAGACAATTGCTTGACAACGAGTCTTAAAATTGCACACAAGTAAAGGATTCATTTTTCATCAGGGAGACCAGGTCAAGTAGAATGAATATTTTCTTTAATGAAGGAGACACATCAAAACAGGGGTTGGTATCTACCACAGAAAAACAAAGTTCTCCTGAATTTAAAAAGGTATGTTGTAGGAAAAGAACTAGGAAGGATACAAAAGAGCCAAAACCATCTCCTAAACAAGATGTAATTGAACCTATAAAGGAAATCGCAGTTATGGAAGTTGAGAAACCCTCAAGTACAAACAAAAGAAATAAAAATAACAAAAGATCCTGATATAAAGATAAAGGGAAGAAGTCTGCAAATTTGTCAAGAAAACTTAGAACTCAACCTACAAACAAATTCAGGCTGAATGCAAAAGCCATATTTGACCCTTCTTTGAAGAAAGGTTAGTCAATTTTTATTGATGATGATACTCCTAAGGGTATTCCAACCGATACAGGTAAGGAAGCAATGGCCACGAAAACAATCAAGAACATACCCATGAAGAAAACCAGACGTACCAGTTCACAAAGACGAAGGGTAACTTTTGCAATTTAAATTCTAAAGCAAGATGATGAAGCAGGGAATTAACAGAGTAACCCCCCTTTGATGTTTGAATTACCAGAGCCTAGTGTTGAGAAACCGTTTTCTCCTTCACATGTAATAGTAGAAGAAAACATTATTGATATTCCATTTACAAATGTTGATATATCTAAAGATGTACCCAGCAGTAACAGGCTATATCTTGATCTTAATGAACTAGTTATTGAAGAACACCCATGGGTAGAAAATTTCAAAATAGGGAAAACATAAAAAGGAGAATAAATCTGAAAATTCATAAGCATCTTAGAAAGCGCAATAAACAACTAAAAAAAAAATCCAGACTACAAAAGAGAATGCAAAAGTTGGTAGAGAAACATAACAATCTTTGTACGTTTTCTCAAAAGTTAAAGAAGAAACATATGAAATTGTATTAGACTAGGATAGTGCTCAAGAATAAGTTTCTTTAGGAAATGCATAAAATCCAAACTCATGTTCAAGAGTGAAGAAAGTCTAGGAATTTCGGTAAAAATGGAGGCCTCATAATTTTTGACCCACGCTACAAAAAAGTCATCCTTTCTGTAGAGCCCATGTTTTGAAAATTGTTAAAAGCATTACAAAAAATATGGAAGTATGTTTTGTGACAGGTTCGAAGACCATGAATTGTGAATATCAAATGAAGATGAATATTATGAAACTACCTCTTCTACATATTTTTCTCTAAGTTGTTAAATTTGATCACATTTAGTTGTGGATCAAAGGATATTTTTACAAGTCAAAGATGTGATCCAAAAGAGAGGATCTTGACCTAAAAATCAAGGTTCTTGTTTCCATATTTTTATGTAAGTAGTTCATGGTTGTTATCTTAAATATGAGTATGTCGATGTATAGTCCTAATTGAACCTATTTTTGGGGATCTAAAGATCTTATTTTGTATGTATTCCTTATCTATAAAAGGAGAATCAAAATAGGGGGTAAAGGTTCAGTTTTTTGGTTGAAAAGAAGGGTAAGGTCTGGAAAATTATAAAGAAGAGCTTAAAGACTGAAAAATTTTGTACTCAAGGACTCAAACATCTGGATGGTTAGATTGTCAACCTACGTACTTCATTTTGCTTGTCTTATCTGAATGCAATGGAAATTGTTGCCAAGCATTGATTTCTTCTTGATTCAGTTTTGATTTTAGATAATGATTTACTATTAAATTACTTTTTTCTAGACATTTTCATTCAAATACTTGTTTCCGGTTTAAAATGTTATCTTGAACTTGAAAATATTCTTAGCACAAGTGAACAGATTGTTGTCTTGTATTTCTATGTTTAATTTGATTTTTCTCATATATCCAATTGTCTATTTATCTATTTTATGAGGTGTTGTTGATTATTCAAACTTAATTGAAAGATTGTGACCAGACCTATAGCCTTCCAACCTATCCAAACTACCTGATTCATAATTAAAAACAAACAACTATTGCAATAATTGAGGTTCCCTAGCTTTGCCCTATTCCATTCTAGTGGAAACTTTAAGGATAACACAAGGGGTTTATTCAAAAATCTTGGTGTTCTTATGTGCTTGATTTGGTTTCCTTGTTTATGCTTTCATTACATGTTTAGTTGATTTCTCTACTTTGTTTCTAGTAGATAAAGTGATTTTGTTTTGAGCTAAATGTCAGGTGTTAAGTAGAGTGGTAAAATATTAACATGGTATTAGTGCATACCAAGGGTTGAATCCGCTCAAGAATATTTTCAACACTTCATCACTGTCTTCTCCGTCGGCCCAGAGTAGTGTTTCAGAATCTGTGTTGGGTTTGAAGAGAGGATAAAGGGTTAATTGTTTTGTAGAGATCCCATGGAAGATAGTCATGTTGTTCTACCTACTATCGATGTAAGCATCAACAGTTGCCAACCAAGGCCTTCCCAAGATTAAAATATACCCCCCAAAAGAGGTTTTGGGTTGTAGGATCATAAATTAAATAGGATCTTCCCACAAATCTATGGAGATCACTATGTCTTCTAGGATTGCCTCTAGTTTGATAGTTGATATTTCAACAAGTTGGAGTACAGTTGGGGTTTCCTTAAGACCAGTGAGTTCTAGGGATTTCATGGTTTCACATGTCATAACATTAATGGCAGTACCAAGGTCGATTAATGTGTTTTACATGAGTGTCTTATCAATCTACACGTTAACTATCCAACTAGCAAGGTCATAGTGTATGGTTGTGAGAACTCCCCCCATCATTAAGTGTGATAGTTTACTCATAACATGTACAATTTGGGGATCCTTCCTTTTTCTACTGTGTTTCCTTAAATAAATTTCCCATACCACTTTCAAGTAGATAGGTACATATTTGGTGGCTAGGAATAGAGGTATTTTAACACACATTGAGTTCCCCCAAGAAGTCAAACTCGAGTTGAGTAGCAGATTTCTCTTGATTTAATATTTTTGGAAAGGGTGGGTTTTGGAGTTCATGGTGGGAATGTTCTTCATTCAGACATCTTCGTTCAAATATTTAATATGAATAGGAGGTGGGTCCTTGGTTAATGTCTTCACGGATATAATATGGATATCATGGAAGTCTAGGAAAGAGATGGAATAGATGGGGTAGGTGGAAAGTCCAACATCTTGTGCTAGTTGGGATGGCTTCCAATTATTAGGGTTAGGGATACGTTGTGCATATAATTATGGTAGAGGAGAGGCTAATGTGGATGCTTGCATATATGGAGGGGGGAGAAGTTTCATGGGTGGCTATGTTATGGCCTGTTTAGGGCTTCCTAAAGTGATATTTCTCTACCTCTGTTGCCAGAAATGGTTTGAAGGAGGAGGACGAGCCATCCATGGTTGTGCTGGCATACACCATGGATAAGAAATATATTGCATGGAAGGGTTAGTCCGATATGAATTAAAATGTTGAGACTAGTTTTGAACCATACCTTGAGGTTTGGGTAGCCATGGTTGTTTTTTAGAAACAAAGTATAGTTGCTCTGATTCCTCAGCTTTCTAGTAGACAACTTTCAATCTTGTTAGAGATGGACAACTGTTGGTGGAATGGTCTTCATTACATATTCTTCAAACATAAAATTGATCCAATGGACATTCCTTAATGGGTGTTTTCTTCTTCATTTTTGGAAAAATATAGAAAAAGAAAGATTTGTTTCCTCCCTCTTCTTATTCAATTAGAATGTGTCCATTTGGGAGCTTAAGGGCATAAGTATATCAGTCTCGATATCCTCTAACATAGTACTAATGTTTTCTCTTATAACTCCACTTCAAGTATTATTTCTAGTCCTGGTTAATATATCTCTTGGTCCTTTTCCTGTTTTTGAAGTACCTCTGAAATATTTGCGACAAAGTTATAAGATAACATCATAATCCTGTTGGGAGACATATATTCCACCCATCAGCATTCATTTTGAGAAGTTCAATGTAGTCATCTAAGATTCCTCTCAAGAATAGTACATGTTGTGTCTCTTAAGACAAATCTCATTGTCTTTCCCTCTACAAATTATAATTGAATATTTTGAAATAATCATCAAGGCTCGCATGTTCATGTTGTGTTATTCTAAAGACTTTATCCCTCATTTCTTTGGATTTACAATAATCTTGCTACTTTTCCAGGAATATTTGCATCATCTGGTCCCATGTGTGGATGTTGTTCCTACCAAGGCTCATGAACCAACGTAACGCAGATTTCTTGAGTGTGGTAGGGAAAAGTTTTAATTTCTAGGCATCTGACACGTAATCATAAATTCTGCAGAGCACATCAAATTCAAATAGGAAAGTGTCAATATATTCTTTAGATAGGCCATGAAACTTCAACAAGTCTGAATGAGGGATATTCTTCATTTTGGTCTCTTCATTTGATCATCTAATTGGAAATACGAAGGCAAAAAGTTTCTTCTTTGATGGTTTCATGTGACATCTTCCTCCTAGGGTTGTCTTTTGCTTCCGAAGGTGCTTCCAGAGACTTAGGAAAGATTAACTCCCAAGAGTGGTATTTTTCATTGTTCATATCTTTCGAAGACGAAATTTATGTTTGTACAAAAGTTTTTATAGTCTTAGATTCTTGAGTGGAAGACTCAGGTCTTATTTTAGCAAGGGAATTCATTATAGGTGAAATAGTTCGACTGACTGAACTCCTTTCTCTCTTGAGAGTGACTTACACTGTTAATTTTACGAGAATTTTTGGATGAACTAATGAATATACCTTGTCGATCCCTAACCCTGTGCATAAAAAAGACTAAAAAAACATTCTACAAATTGTTGAAAAAAAATCATATCACTCAATCTACTGCAATGAAAATCCAAGTGATAACAAAACAACAACTATACTTTAGAAAACTTCCCACCAACAATGCCAAAAATGACAGACTTTTCAATCACTTCCTAATTAAATTAGTGAGCAACTAAACAAATGTACATTTAACTATCAATCAAAGGTCGTATTGGACTAACTAATTGTCGTGCACCATATATGCAAGTATAATGTTGTAATTGTCAATAAGTTGTAGTACTTTCAAATGAATTTCACAGGAAAGATTCAAAGATGCTTTAGAAAGTCACCAAATTATACCACCTCAAAAATCCACACTTACAGGTAGGAAAACAAAGTTTACAAGAAAGTAAATCACACTTGCGCAAAAGTAAATATCACTCTTGCAGGAAAGAAAATAACACTTGTGGAAAATTAAATATCACTCTTGCAGTAAATCAAATCACACTTGTAGAAAAGTAAATATCATTATTGTAGGAAAGTAAATAACACTGCGAGAAAGTAAATCGATCTTGCAAGAAAGTAAATCACACTTGCAGAAAAGTAAATCATTATTGCACGAAAGTAAAAGTGACTTGTTCAAGTATTAGAATGATCTTAATTAATGTGATGGATTTGTTATAGATCATGTATTGAGATGCAACAAACCTCAAGTTGTGGAAATCAAACCATAATATGCTTGTAAACAAATAAATAAAATTATCTCAAACTATAAATCACATAATTGTTAACCAAAAAGCTAAATGTTGTAATGTGAGTATAGATTGCAGCAATGGGAGTTACAACAAAATGTTAAATAGAGGAAGCACTAGAAATAAATAAAAACTGATAAGAGATGCTAAAGCTAAATATTAGCTAATTAGAAGACATAGTTTTGCAACGTTAGCATGGAGTGGCAGAAACAAGAGTTGCAACAATGGAAAAAAAGAAACAAGAGTTGCAACAATAGAAAAAAAAAACCTTGAGTTGCAACAAAGTATTAAATAGAGGAATTTCTGGAAATAAATGAAAATTGAGAAGATATGCTACAAATATTCACTTATTAGTCAGAAAACAATACCCTCCAGTATTAACATTGAGTTATGGCAATCATGAGTTACATCAATGAAAAACACTAAAGTTGCAACAAAATATTAATAGAGGAATTGCTGGAAATAAATGAAAATATAGAAAAGATGGTATAACTACTTCTATACAATACAAATAATACAAACATCACCAAGCTAAGGATGGGACTCTACCTCCTTAGACGAAATATTGATCTACGAATGCAATGGGGCGCTTAAATGCTCAACTTAATAGGACATGAACGAAATGAAACTTTGTATTAAGAGAAAAATGTACATATCAATATCATTGTGTTCACAAAATTTCTTCTTCCTTTTCTTCATCCCTGGCTCAAAGAAAATGAGGATCTTTAAATTAATTAACAAAATCGATGGACAACTACAAGAATTGTGTTGTCTCATCTCGTTGCATTGCTTCTTCCAAAATATGGAAACAATCGGACGTATATTGACTAAATCATCCATATAGCAAGTGGTGGATGAGTCATCCATTCCCTTCTGGCACCCGATTGCCCTTATCCTATTCCTGTGTGGTAGTTTGACTAATTGGTTGATCCCTAGGTGATCCAGGATAATTTCATCAAAGTGACTTACAAATCACTGTATTAAATGAGCATAAATTAAAGTACACCATAAAGAAGGAAAATATCAATAATGAAGAGACATAAGAATCAAATCTGAACACATAAACTTGATAACAGAGTTCGTCACTGGTGGACCACATCTCCGGGTCCTACTCTCAAATGGGACGTCTTCTTATAAACTCAGCAAAATAACTTGGCAAAATAAATAAGTATACCTCATTCTGAAATTAAATTGTAGAATCTTTGCTCAGATAAGAAAACAGACAATACCATTGAATTCGTGGCATCGAATTACCCAAAAATGATTGTCTCCACGCCTCAATCCAACTGCGTCACTCCCAAGCCCATGAGAAATCTCATCTCGGTTTCTATGCCTGCGACCTATAATTAATTCCCTGTACTTTTCCTCGAAAAATGTGCTTATTTGTACCATCGAGTGCCCTCCTCCCGTCCGTGGGAAAACTCAGCATTTAAATTAAATGTTGGGCGGACTAACCAACAAATATGTTTGGCTCAACGGTTGGCTGATGCTATGTAAGGTATTTGGATAGGGGGAGGTCCCGGGGTCAAGTTTGTGGGCCTCCCCTTTTGGGCTTGTAGTTATAACAATATTTATATGCGGTTTGAACCTTCCCCAACTTTGGAGTTATCATTTAGAGTTATCAGAGTCGGAAGGTTCGTCATCAAATCTGGCGAGACCTCCGCCAGATTTGGTGCATTTTTTTTTATTTTTGAAAACTCGGTTACGAAGCCTCATTGGGAATTTCCCCACTGCCACGCGACAGCCCATGACTGGGCCACATGGTAGCCAACCATTGGCCCATGTCATTCACTTGTCCAATCACCCTACCACGTCACTTGTCTACCACATCGGCCTTCCATGTATAGTATAGATGCCATGTCCCGTACGAGCTGCCATGTGGTTGTACAGACTGCCATGTGGCACTTCCTCATTGGTCCACATGTTGATCGAAAATGACAAAAATGAGTGACATGTGGCAGCCTCTGGTGCTTCCACATCATCATGTTGACTTCAACATGACACGTGTTGTCCTATGCATGTGCCACGTACACTATACAGACGCTGACATCATTTGTACTAATGATGACATCAACAGTACGGATACTGACTCATCCATGCTATTGGAAGCAAGCCAAAGCGGAAATAAAGGTGATTTTGGGAAAGAAGGCATTCACGAGGAAAGCGACAGCTGGAAAGAAAATCAGCACGCGTGCATGCATGGAAGACCTCATGATGTTAGGGTTAGGGATTTTGGTAATGTATTGTAATGGATGAAAAGCCAAAAACATATAAATATAGTTACCTGGGTCTCATAGCGGTGTGGTTGATATAATAGGTTGGATGATGTAGAGAGACGAATACGAAGAGGCAGATGATATGTAATATTTTGATGTATGAATTAATTTTGTAAGTTGTTGAGCTAGAGAGGAATGAGAAGGGTAAATCTTGAGGGTTAGATCGCAGGATGAAGAGCCTAGTGCGATCTAGTCCGCCTCATAATAGATCTTACTAACTGAGGAAAGTTGTAAAGCGCGTAGCGCTGTAGTTGAAAACTACTATAATAAATGAGATAAGAGTCATATATTTGTGGATGTAGCCTAGGAGGGGGTGAAACACAATAAAACTTGTGTTATGTGATTGAATGCATGTGTTTTCTTATTGTCTTTCAATAGATATTGATATGTTAAATGAATGAGTTATTATATTTCGTGCATAATCGTAAATGAAAGTGCATTGCGTTAATAAGTTGTAGAACTCTTAGCGTCCAGTTATCATAATCTTTCACTCAATCCTAGGCTTCAAACACATGAGTATTGCAGCCACCCATTAAGACTATCTCGGGTGAGACGACGCAGTGCACCTTGTGCTTTGCGTTGCCTTTTGGTTTACCAGGACGACCGATAGTTTTAGAGGCTCTGTTGGAACCCCGAGCAGACATGAACCCTGGGTCACTCAATACAAACTAAGACGAGATATATAAGTAAACAACAAATGGTTCTGTTGTCATTGGAAGGAAGAGTAGAGGTTTGAGTAAATGGGATATGTTGAAGATCTCTTAAAAGATACATAAGATCTACGGGAGGCGGAGTAAGAGAAGAAAGCAATGAGCCACTAGAAGGGGATATTGAGACCGTGGAATCCCCCAAAAGTAGAGATCGAAAGTTGGATAAGAACAAAAGAGCTGGAGTTTGCACAAAAAGATAACAAAAACCCTAGAGTAACACCCCGCAAATATATTGAGAAATACGTGTTTACTGATTTGCATGAAGTTTTTTTCTGTGATTTTCCCCACTTATTACAAGAGTGGATACTAAGGTTGAAGGATAACCACACAACGAACCGGATCCGGTAGTTAGAGTGGACCCAAGTACAGATTGAGCAGTTACAGCAGGTGAACAACAAATTCACCCGGGCAGTAGATGTTTGGCTCGACAGTATTGTGGCAGGCTTTATAACAGATTTTGCAGTAGATACAGCTAATTCATACAACGCAATAGAGAAAAATTTTATACGTGAACCTTGAGGAAGGTACATTATATCGCTATATACTTCCATTAATATACTGCTATATAACAAAGGTGTAATGACAATGGAGTCATACAACTAAACTTCCCTGCGTGCATGGGGGAAGTGGGGAAGCACTGATAGAAAGAGGAAAAATGGAAGGAGGAAAGGATAAGGAAAAGAAGGAGGAACCCTTGGACCCAATCATGATGGATGACGACCAGATCAAGCGGATCATGGTGATCGTTGGAAAGACACGTAGCGGAGTACTTTACCAATACAAGGTGAATACCAAGAAGAGAGTGATAGCCGCAAGGGAAGGCCCGACGAGCGACGAGGAAGAGGTAGAGGATCTTCGAGTTGTGGAGAAGATTGAGAAAATGATGCGTGCAACATATAAGAGGAAGAGGAGAGGTCTGAGAACAAGAAGAGAAGGTAGAAATCATATCCATATTAATGTCAGTGTGGAACCCATAAACCCATCTACGACCAATACAATGAAGAAAACACCACCGTTTAGAAAACCGAATTTCGAGAGAATAAAGACAACAAGAAGTACATATACACAAGGAACAAAAATTGGAGGAGCCAGTTCAGGCAACACTAGTCAAGTATCTACATTGCACAGAGGTAGTAGTTCAACGTTCATAATGGTAGGACAATATCCCACCATCAGGTTACCATAATCTAAAGGAGAAGCGTCAGAGGACCCGGAAAAACATTTGTTCATCTGTGAGAAGATTTGGGAAGCAAAATAGATCACAGATGAAGATACTAAACCGGCACAACTAGGGATTATAGCAAGGGATCGCGCACTAGATCGATATCTGAGTTTAGCTACAAACAATCCATGAGGGACAACCAGAACAATTGCAGACATCAATAAATTGTTGATAAACAAGTTCCAGAAGCCAAGTTCAGAAGATCAGTACATGAACGAGATGATCGAAATTAGAAAAAAACCAGGAGAATCTGTATGGAAGATTGACCAAAGATTCAAATGATTGAGGGGAAAGTTAAAATATCTCATGACTGATATGCAGCATAGGAACCTATTCGTCAATTCACTTCTACCGCACTTAAAATATCCATTGCGACAACAGAAGTTTCGGATGCAGGCAGAGGCTCTGTAGGCAGCGTTACAACTAAAAGAAAACCAGTATCAACAGACGGATCCATCCATCGAAGAACTGGAGGAGGATTTGAAGACTTAGCATTCCAGCTAAACCAAAATAAGAGTAAGGAAAAATGAGAAGTCGTTTGGTGTACTACATGCATTACAGAAGGACACCACAAGAATGAATGTCCAACATTTGCGCAGTATATGGCAGTAGGAATGCCAAATCCGTTGCCAATAGGAGGACTATGGTGCGAATCTGTAAAAAATCGGGCCACAATCCATATCATTGTCCAATGATGCAAAAATACTAGACAGTCCCAAAGAATTAATATTGCGACTTTTGCAAGGCAATGGGCCACGATGACAAATATTGTAGAACTATGGATTTGATATGAGAGACGACATCAAATGCATATAGAGTGTAGGTAGAAATGATGGGTAGGCAAGCCGCACCACAATTTAATCAAGTTCCAACCCCATATAACACTGTGTAGCAGCAGTATAATATTGCACAATAACCATATAATACTATGTCGCCACAGTACAACACAACGCAACCCCGGTACAACATCGCGTAGTACAATCAGGTGCCTCAGTGTAACGTGTCGAGAGGAGATCGAGCAAGCTACAGAGGTGGAGGAAGAGCGAGAGGAGGTATTGGACGAAGTAGAGGACCAGTGGTATGTCACAATTGTCAACCGAAACATTATACAAGAGAATGTCCACTTCCACCAACAACTTGTATGTATTGTTGTGCACCGGACCATGATACGGAAGAATGCCCGACATTATTAGTAAATATCTAGGAAAAGAGGAACCAAAACAACCAGAATGTTCAATGGATTTCATCCAAAGCGAGGGACGAAGGATGGAACGTCAACATAGTTTCCCTTAGAGGAGCTAAAACAGGAAACATCGCAATCCAAAAAGAGCCAGTACAACACCAGTGGGTGACGAAGAACGCCGAACTAAGGAGCAGTTCGACGTGCAGAATGAGAAGGAGATATTTAAGCAAACTAGAAAATAATCTCATAAGGAAGACATGGTGTCGAATTCAACTTCGCAGCAAAGCAAGGAAGCATCGGAATACGAGATGCCTCTGTTACTGGATCATACCAACAAAATGCAACCCATGCGACAAGCAAGTACAATCAAAGGCTTTTTGCAATCATGTGTAAGAGTATTAAATGATCCATCATCTGTCAAAGTATTCCAAAAAATATTAGAAAGATGTAGTATAGAGATAGAAGGAAAGCTAGAACAAAAAACAGTCAATCACCTACATACAAGGAGAAGAAGAAGTTGAGAATTCAGAATGAATGCCAACATCAGAGATTTCAACATTGGAGATATCATATTGGAACTAGGATCTAAAGTTAATGTATTACCAAAGAATAGATGGCAATGCATGGGAGGGCCCACATTAGGATATTCACATGTTCAACTGAAACTAGAAAACCAACACAGAGTCATACCAATCGATAGAATGAAAGGAGTAATAGTAGACCTAGAGGGAGTGCGCACTAAAGCATATTTTGAAGTGATTGAAATAATGGACGAAAGAACACCATATCCAGCGTTTCTTGGGTTGGATTGGGAATTTGACAACCAGGCCATAATCAATTTGAAGACACAAAAAATGACATTTGAGGCAGGTGAATACAAGGTCATCGTGTCATTACACCCATCAAAAGGGGAAAGGTTTGTAGAACCCACTTGATTAGACTTAGAGGAAATCAGCCAGTTGTACAGAACAACTACGTGCGATGAAAATTACGTGAACCCAACTGTAGACGAGATACTCAGTTGGCGGAGCATTACTTCGTGTGTGACAGATTCATATATCGGTTTAGAGAACTGGAAATAAAGGCTACACGAAGTTTCCACTGGAAGATGTGCACGAATAGACCATGCAATAAGATGGGTAGGCACGAAGATAAGGGAACCACCCAGCTTCCATGGAATAAACAATTTAGAGGAATTCTTCGCATAGTATGAAGATGAAGTTTTATAGAATCAGAGACTCTTAGCACTTGCTATAGCACTCAAGGCCACACATGCAAGGTGGTGGGGCGCACACAAAGATACAATCACAGATTGGTAGCAATGTGAGCGGTGACTGTGCATAAGGTTTGATGCAGAACAACAAAACAACAAACAACCGAAGTATGATGGACAGGGGGCACCAACGGAACACTTGGAGAAGTGCAGAACGTTGTAGAAAATGACACCACCAACGAAATGGACTCATCATTTCATACACACTCTAGAGGGCATACCAACAAACTGGTATACAAACCAGGAACTATGCATAAGGTTCGATGCAGAACAACAAAACAACAAACAATTGAAGTATGATGGACAGGGGGCACCAACGGAACACTTGGAGAAGTGCAGAACGTTGTGGAAAATGACAACCCCATTGGAATGGACTCATCATTTCATACACACTCTAGAGGGCATACCAGCGAACTAGTATATAGACCAGGAACTGCGCAAAGGGACTATGACCTGGACGATATTGCAACATAATTTTACAGTCACTTTCTCATTCGAGCATGAGAACTCCAACATAGGCGTAGCTCCGAAATAGATAAGAGAAGTGATATTCGTCAAGGAACCAGAAGTCGAAATCATAACAGAAGAACAATAGCGGAACAAACAGACAATCAAAGAATTGTTGTCATGTTACCATGTGCAGGAGGAAGCACCGGATGAAGACGATCTGTGTGATATCCATATCGAGGAAGTAGAAGGTGAAAGAGAAGTGGAAGTTCCACCTATCGAATCATAAGTTATTACTACGTCGATCAAGGTTAGTAAAGTCAACATTGGGACAGTTGAGAATCCCAAAATGGCCAACATTGGAAATTATTCGAATGAGCAAACAATAGAAAGCATGAAAGAGTTACTGCACGAGTACATCGACATGTTTCCCACAACATTTACAGAGATGAGGGGTATAGTAGGAGAGCTAGGAAAAAGAAGATATCACTCAGAGTTGAAGAGAGACCGATCAGACAACGACCATACAGATTGAACCCAATATATAAGAAGAAAGTGAGCGTTGAGATCGACAAGATGCTTGAAGCCGGAATCATAGAACCAGCAGAAGAATCGGAATGGATAAGCTCGATGGTAGTTCAGGAGAAAAAACAAGAAGGGATAAGGATATGTGTCAACCTGAGGAAGTTGAACAATGCATGCCTACATGACCCGTACCCTACACCTTTCACGGACGAGGTTTTGGAGAACATAGGAGGACATGAAGTTTACTCATTCACTGATGGATTCTCAGGCTACCACCAAATCAAGATCACATAGGAAGACAGATACAAGACCAAGTTTCCTACAGAATGGGGATCCTACCAGTACACATTGATGTCAATTGGATTGAAGAATGCACCAACAATATTTTCCAGAGTAGTCATCGTCACATTTAAGGAATTCATTTACCAGTCTCTAGAGGTATACTTGGACGATTAGACAGTCTATAGTTTGTTGAAACAACACGTAGAGGTCTTTAGGCTAATGTTGGAAAGATGTAGACAGTGCTAGATATCGTTAGAAATAAAAAAAAATGTATATTCGAAACACCGTTTGGGATACTATTGGGCCATATAGTATGCAAACAAGGTTTACTAGTAGATCCTGCAAAGATTGCAATAATTGTTAACTTGTCAGCACCAAAAACAGGCCACCAGCTAAGAGAGGCATTGGTTCACACAGGATACTACAAGAAGTTTATCAAAGGATACATGTAGATTACCTCACCAATGGAGAAACTGTTAAGAAAAGATACAAAGTTTCAGTGGAACGACAATTGTCAACACAATCTAGATATGTTGAAATAAAATATGGTCACCACGCCAATACTTGTATTTCCAGACTGGGAGAAGACATGCCATGTAGATGTAGATGCATCATCCATATCACTTAGAGCTATCTTGGTGTAGCTAGGAGCGAGAGATATGGATCACCCTATAGCATTAGCGAGCAAAAAGCTATCAGAATCAGAACAAAACTATAACACTACAGAGAGGAAAGGTCTAGCTATGGTCTACACACTACAGAAATTTAGACATTACTTATTAGGGAAACACTTCAAGATGTTCATAGATCACTCAGCCCCTAAATACCTAGTCAACAAGTCAGTGTTGGGGGGAGAATATGTCATTGATTAGTATTGTTTCAAGAAATTGATGTTGAATTAATAGTCAAGCCAGGAAAAATGAATGAAAGACCTGAACACCTATCAAGGGTCACAAACGGAGAAGAACCTACAAATTTAAAGGACAAATTCCTGGATGCACAGTTATTTTCAGTCCAAATCGTTGTTGAATACTTTGCAGATATCTTTCAGTACTTGAGCACAAGTACTTCTCCACAGGAATATAACATCGCGCAGAATAAAAACCTGGGAGTCCAGGCTGCAGACTATCAATTGATCACATGACACTTATACAAATGGGCACATATAGAATGTTGTGAAGATATGTGTTAGAACATGAAAGACCAAGAGTTTTAACAGAATCCCATGAGGGAATAGCAAGAGGAAATTACACAAGTAAAGCTATTGTGCAGAAGGTATTGCGCACAGGATTATGGTGGTGGACCATTCATAGAGACTCGAAGACGTACTACTAGAGATGCGATGTCTGTCAAAGGGTTGGTAAACCCAACAGAAAGGAAGAGATGTCATTACGACCACAGGTAACATTTTAGGCAATTGAAAAATGGACAATAGACTTTGCGGGACCAATCAACCCATCAACAAAAAGAACAGGAGAAACGTACATTATCACCGAGACTGAATACCCTGACAAGATGGACGGAAGCAACACCAGTGAAGGATTGCAACGCAGAAATAGCAACACACTTCCTCTTTGAACAATTAATCACTAGATTTGGGTGCCCAAGAGTTTTGATGAGCGACCAAAGCACACACTTCATTGACAACACTATCAACTCTATGACGGAAGAGTTTGAAGCGCATCATCAGAAAAGCACACCATACCACCCACAGACAAATGGCATAGTAGAGGCATTTAACAAAATCCTTGAGAATGCATTGACAAAGATATGTAATGTTGACAGGAATGATTGGGACCTCAAAATACTAGATGTATTATGGACCTATAGGACTACGTGCAAAAAGTTGACAGGTCACACACCATTTAAATTGGTATATGGCCAAGAAGCAGTGGTGCCATTAGAATTCATGGTACGTAGTTTGCGCATAGAAACAATTACACACATGACGGAACGAGGTGCAGTACATGAGAGAATAAATCAATTGATGACCATGGAGGAAGATCAGATCCTACAAGGGTTCCACCAACAAGTTTAGAAAGCAAGGGACAAAGCGTGGCATGACAGACACATCAAAAATAAAACTTTCAAGGAAGGAGATTTAGTATCAATGTATGACAGTAAATCCATCCAGCACCCAGGAAAACTCAAAATGCACTGGTTAGGACCGTACGAAGTAAAAATTGTCACATATGGGGGAGATGTACAGTTGAAAGACTTAGCAGGTGCAGAACTCAGAGAGATTATCAATAGGAGCCGACTGAAGCTGTATAAGGACAGTCGACCACCCACAACTTGAAACTCGCCACACAGTAAAGAAATTTAAAAAATAAAAAATAAAAACACAAGATATTAAACGGTACCAATGGAGGTATAATGCACCGAAATAAGAAGGAGCACGCATACTTAGGAGTAAAAACTCGGCGAGGACAAGGCCAATGGCCAAGTCGCAAGGGAAACAAGCTGAAAAAGCAAAGACGAAAAAAGCAGTACGAAACGACGGAGTGATGCAGAATTGAATGCCGAAAAGGACCGATGGGGTGCCACATTAATCGTACCAACTAGAGACGACAAAGGAGAGTAATGGAAAGTACGAAGGAACTAGAGTTTCATTGAAAACACAATAAAGGTAGCGTCTTCGACAAGATTCATGCGATGCCCATACAAAAAACGGACACGGGAGAAAACAGTTTATTCCGACATGGGAAAAGACAGAGAGCGAGAAAGCATACGAAGCACAGAGAACAGCTCACAAAGGTTAACAGAGACCATCGAACTCAACAAATGATCGAAATTCACCACCATGGCACCTCCCAAACAAGTAGAGTCAACCCAAACATCCAGATACTCCAGAGTTAGAACCAGGACTTAGGGACAATTGGAGGAAGGCGAACAACATCCACCAAAGATTGTCAATATCGACGCAATTCCATCACCAGATAGAACACCGATGAACCCCATACTCATGGTGGAAAAAACCCAACATCCATCACCTGAGCGCATGAATGTGGATATGCCGGCAGAAGAACATGAGCAACCAAACCAAAGCACATGAACCTTGAAGGAGGCGCAACCAGAGAACCCTATAGCAGCTCTGAGATTCAATGGGACGACGACGAATCAGGAAGCAGCAGTAGATCCAGACGAGTCTCAAACAACCATGTCAAACCACCCACAGGAAGGAACAGTGGAAGATGTCACGCGCTGACCAAAATGGTTTTCCGAAGTACAACCAATCGAGGATGGAACCTCGGCTAGCCACTACCGATGAAAGACAATAAGAAGGTACCTAGGTCACCACGCAAGCAACCCATTGTAGCCCTTGTTTTTCCACATATACCAGACATGGTGTGGGTGAAATCAAACTTGCTAGGTCATGTCGAGAAGCTGAAATACTCATACCACGATGTAACGGTCACAGACAAGTTCTCGAAATTTGCAAAGAAAGTATATTTACAGACTGTGGGAGTGAATGCAGATGGGGAACCAGTTCATCAACCACTCCAGTGGGAAAAAGGATTGGATAAAACAGGGATTTTAGGTTTGCTAAAGCTACCACACTTTGGCAAAGGACAGTACGCAAGCAGTTGTGTCAAGCAATTGATGGCAATCACACATGGCGGAGACATATGGTTGGAGAAGCTCGTTTTGATAGACATGGATCTCATTGCGCAAATTACAGGGCTGCCATCCCGGGGCATGGATCCCATGCAATTTCTTGACGATAAAACAAAGGAGAAACTACTCGCGGAAGAGTTTAAAAATAAATATGGCACTGACAGGGGAATGCGAGGAATCATTATCAAGACAATCAATGATGTCGCGCCATAAATAGCCACAAAATTATTGGCCTGCAAGCTACTAAGAAAATGTCGCAGGGAGGAAGTCTCGACTGGGGTCATCACAGTTGCAACACAATGTGTCGAGGGCACCACAGTTAGTTGGGCACCCTATCTGTTTAATTTGTTTCTGGATGACTACAAGGATGCGCAGGATCTAGGAAAAAAATTCCATTACTCATGAATTCTCATGTTGATAGCCATCATGGGATGGAAGGAATCGAATTACACATTTGTTTCCACCAGACCCAAGATGAATCAGGGAGCAGACCCAAGATGAATCAGGGAGCAAGATATTTATCAATTGGGCACCAGACGCCAAGAACAGGAAGATCAACGCATTTGTATTCGAAGGATACCTTTGTGACATGCAGGATACCATCACCAATCTATGGAGGATAACACCACAGGCAATGGTATACTATCAAGACATAGCTAACTTCGAGGCCACTCGACATGCGATGTGGATATAGGCGCGAAAGGACCCCAATAAGCAGTGGCTACAATTGTGATATTGCATCACGAAGGGCGACATCGACATCGACATGGTTATCTGAAATTGGGAGGATGACTGGAAGATTCCAGTCCTCACCCAAGACATACCTACAAAGATATCTAAAGAGGAAACAGGGCAGGAAGAAACACAACCTATGGAAGTCTTAGTGCCCAAGAAACAAAGGACGGGCTAGACAAAAACAAAGCAGTTGAACGAAGGGACAACGAAGACAGGGACCCAGAAAGGGAAGAAGGATAATACGCAATCGGCCCAAGAACAACAGAAACATGATGAGGTCGTGCAGGGGACTACACCAAGTCTCAATCCACAAGAACCAGGCATGACTAAGAGACCAACTACTCAGACAGGGGGACAAGAATATGAAGGCACAAAGAACACCTCCAAATTACACGATCACCGAGGATGATGCAGAGATGATAGCTCAAATGGTTTAGGATCATATATTTGAAGACTTTAAGAATGTTGTACACCACAAAGATAGAATTCAAGAGTATATGGCATACATGCGATAGTCCCTCAAGCAGATCAGGGAAGCATAGGCAGCAGGCAGCAGCATACAAACAAGGTCATCAACATCATAGACAAGAGAAGAACCTGAAGCAAGGGAGAGAGATACAGTGCATGTTGAGTACATTTTTATGCTTCCTTCCACTCCATAAACTATACTTTTGCCTCCAAAACCATCCATTTTGCCTTCATATTATTCCATATTTTCCATAAATTAGCTTATGCAAGGTACATTTATCATTCCTTAGCTTAAGAATTGAATTTTCAAATTTTTGACATTAAAATTAATAATTTATCAGAAATTACAGGATTTGACTAAATCCCGTAATTGCTCCTAGGTTCATGTACTTGCAAGAATGTTGAGTGAAATCTGAGACATGGGTCATGATCTTTGATCTACAAGGATGTATGAATACCTATCATCTTCGGGATCTGAGCTTTCCATGTGTCCGATCAACGCTGGTAAAACATAGCCACTTCAGTAGAAAATACCATGTTTTAGCATAAAATCATGGACAATTTTAGATTTTCTTGAGATTTGTTCATATTTTATGGATCTGAAGAGGGTATTTAACCTTCCTAGCATATTTTATGGATCTTATCATTATCTTTAGGATGTTTCTTAGCATTATCAGTTTCAAAACTCTTGTATAGATACTCCAAGATATGGACTAGTATGACAACCCTTATGTTAATGAAGAAAACTTTGAATTTGCAGTCTTGAGATAAGTTTTGTGTTTTGTTTTTGATGATGCCTATGAGATGATTATGTGAATGATTCTGGAAGTTCCTTTTTAGCTGAGATGACTTAGGTGTACAAGTGAAGCACTGGAGGGCCCCCTTTGCCAAGCTAGTACACTTCTTCTTTTTCATTCTTTTCAAGCACATTTTGGTATGAGCTTTAGTTCAATTTACATTATGTCGTAGATAACACTATTGCATTTTATTTGATCAAGTTATCTAGCTGATAAATGTGGAAAAGCAAAGAATATATCTCTTGTAAAAGAGTTTAGCCTTTTCAGACATTTATAAACTTCTAGTTTAGTTTGAATGCTTACTGTTTTGAATACTTAAAACTAGTTGAATGTTTTTCTACTCTAATTGTTTATTAATGGTAAGAGATCTATGAGTACACCTTCTGTAAAGAAGCTTACAATTTCATTTCATACTTATCACTTAGATTAGCTTCACTTTATTTCCATCAAAAAAACAAAAGTTATCTCTAAATCCATATATTTTGGATGTGCATCTAAGTCTTACAAACACCGGATTAACAATCAATTGCACTCTAATTTACATCAGTAGGTTGGAGCCTAACATTTCTCCCCCAAGAGGAAGACTTTTTATGTCCTCGTGCACAAAAACAAAATGTTCTTGAACCTCTGTCAATAATCTTCTGCCACCTCTGCTGCCTGCAACAATGTATCCACATTAACCTGAGTTGTATGAAGAACTTTCAGTCTTTGATATTTTTCTTTGTATGTCTTTTTATGTTGAAACCATTTGTAGGCCTGTTTGGAAATTAGTTTGTTTTTGTTTTGAAGCTTCTTATTATTTTTCTTCATGGTTTTATTCTCTTCATGTGTTCTATGGCTTTGATTTCTTAACATTTCGTTCTCTGTTTTTAAGTACCTTTCCAGGACTTCAATTTCCTTGATCTTTTTCTTCATTTTCTTTATTTTCTTGTTTTTCTTATCAAGTTCTGATGTGGATCCACCAACCATTTATTATACTTGTTCTACTATCTATGGAGGTTGAGTTTCATCTTTCATATCTTCAATTAATTGTTTCACATCTTTTCTCATTTGCTCATATGTAGAAGTTTCTTGTCCTTCAAAATCATCATTTTCCAATGATTGTGTTTTCTCTGTCTTTCTTTGTTTCTCCATAGTCCGAAGGTGTGCATATTGTGCTTGATGTGCTTCATCAATTTGGTTTTGTTGACATTTCCTTGATTTTTTTTTATATGTGGTGAAAATCGTATCTTTTCTTAGAATTCTTTCTCCATTTTCACCATGTCTCTTGTTCTTTTCATCCCCATAGGTTGTTTTGAGCTTATTGCCTTGGGGTTTTGTATTTCTTTCTCATCATCTGTCACAACCAAGATTTGTTCCTCTTTTACTTCCTCTTCCACTGTTTCAAAACCATTCCCACTGATAAATTGTTGCCAAGTCAAGTTCTGTTTCTATAGCTCATGTATGATGATCAATTTAATGAAGCCACAATGATATAGTCTCTTTTCTGTATTCCTCCCTTGCTTTGGAACAGCCTTAGCCATCTTATAAAGGCTTTGCAGTAGAAAGTAGGGAATGTTAATTTCACAGTCACTTTTTAAATGTTGTAGCAGCTTGATGTGATATAAGTAGATAATACTAAATCTTCATTCACAAGTTATAAACTTCTAGATGAGATAGGTTAATTCATCCCAAGGATGAATCAACCAACTCCTAGAAATTCCCTTTTTCCAATTGACTGTTGCCACCCTAGATCTAGAAACAAAAAATGCCCATGATTTGTCTTTAAAGTGGTTAGTTTTGAAGAATCTTTCTCAATTTTGAGGTAATCCAGTTATCTGTTCAATTACATCTTCAGAAATTCTAATGGTGATGTTACCAACAGTTGTCCTATCACCATTAAATGAACAGGCAAACTCTAAATCAACCTTCTCACAATATCCATCAAACTTCTCAAATAAAGATATCCACTGATTTTTCTCAATAATTTGTATACAGTCCTTGTGAATTTATGATGGATCAAACTTCTTTGGTTCATACCTAGACACCAGTCTTTCAATTTTTAAGAGAAAGACCCTAAAAAATATTTCACTACTTATTAAAAAAAGAGGTATATCATTGTCCAAAAAAATTCAACCCTGTATATTCTTCAATCAATTGTTTTGATTTCTTCTTCAAACTTGCAGACTCTGTTTTAAATCAATTATGTGAATGTTCTTTCAACAAGAATTATCTGTTCAAATGAAACAAAGAAAATCTTATATTTTTTTTTAATTTTTAAACTGCTCTCTGTTTTCAATCATAAAGTTTTTAATGAAAGGGCATACCTGGAAATTCAATCTGCAATTAAAAAAAACTCTATGCCTTCTCGTTGAAACCTAGCTCCGTTTTTCTTCTTACAATCAACCTCTGTTAGAAATGAATTGTTTATGTTCTCAAAATGTTTCTCAGGAAGTCGAATTTGGCACTTAGCTTAACAATTGTTAAAATTGAATTCAAACTTACCTTTCCCTGGCCGACTCCTTCTTGAACATGTTCTCTTTTCCTTTACTCTCCACGCATTCCCTTTCAACTGCCACGTTTTCTTTTACAGGGCAAGAATGATGTATGTTGACAGTAGAATTGTCAACACACCATTTGATTTTTAATTGTCTAACAAAATTTTAGGGCTGGGTAAGAAAAGGAAGGAACGAAATTAGGGGGATTATGGATTTCGTATGGCACTGGAGTGTTTGAAACAGAGCTACGTTGGTTTCAATGCATGCGTTTGGAGAAGAGATGGGAATGAAGGATGCGAAGGGAATGTTGGAGGAAAATGAAAATGAGAGTGCAGGGGTAAAATTATTTCTTATGGAGGTAAAAAATGTGGCTATTATGATGTACAAGTGTATCGCCTTTGTATAGGTCAATCATTGTTGAGTATGCCATTTTTCTTCATTTATACCTTTGTACTTCCCCTCTTCCTTGTAATCATCATAGGAAACGATTTTGAGAATGTGTTTATCCAACTTATGACTCCTTGATTCATTTCCTTTGAGTAACCATCCACTTTATCATGCTTAAGGCATTCTCCTTCTGACCCCTTCCTCAATATGTATGCAAACAACAATTTATGTTTTCCAATGAAAATTCGAGTTTATATTGTACCAGTTGCCTGAGTTTTCTCAACTAAACTCCTTATATATATATATATATATATATATATATAATATTTTGGTTTTTGGTTTTTTTATGAAGAATGTAAAGGAGACACATGATTGTGTTTGTCCAACACTTCCATCTCATGCTGTTGAGATATCTTCTACAGAAAGTCTTCCTTGTTGACAGGCTTATAGTAGAGCTTTAGCCTATGTCAATTCACTGTGAATGAGTTTGCCTCATCATCTATTGTTTGTGTTTTCACTAAGCCATTGTCATATACCTCTACAATATCATATGGACCAAGCCAATGAGTTGTAAATTTAGCTTTGAAATTTTTGAATTTTGAATCAAATAACAAAGCCCAGTCTCCCACTTTGAATTGTTTCTTCTTGATGAATTTGTCATGCCAATGTGCCCTTTGTTGTTGTATCAAAATGTTGTGTTCCATTGTTGTCTGTCTCATTGTTGAGTACATTTTTATGCTTCCTTTTACTCTATAAACTACACTTTTGCCTCTATATCCATCCATTTTGTCTTCATTTTATTCAATATTTTCCATAAAACAGCTTATGCAAGTTATATTTATCATTCTTTAGCTTAAGAATTGAATTTTCTAAATTTTGGCATTAAAATTGAAAATTTATCAGAAATTACAGGATTTGACTAAATCCCGTAATTGCTCCTACGTTCGTGTACTTGCAGGACACCTGAGCGAAATCTAAGACTTGATGTACAAGGATGGATAATGAGCTATCAACTTCGATATATTAGCCTTCCAGGTGTCTGGTCAACGTTGGTCAAACAGGGCCACTTCAGCAGAAAATACCATGTTTTAGCCTTAAATTATGGACAGCTTTGGATTTTCGTGGGATTTGGTCATATATTATGGATCTGAAGGGGGAATTCGACCTTCCTAGAATATATTATGAATCTGGTCATGATATTTAGGAGATTTATTAGCATTTTTAATTTTAAAACTCTTGTATAAATACTCTAAAGCATAGACTAGTATGACAATCTTGAATGTGAACAAAAAAACTTTGGAATTTGCAATCTTGAGATAGTTCTGCGTTTTGTTCTTGATAATGTCTATGATATGATGATGTGAATGTTGTTGCAGCTCTTTGTTAGCTAAGACAACTCAAGTGTATAAGTGAAGCATTGGAGGGCCCCCTTTGCCAAACTAGTACACTCTTTATTTATGTTCTTTTCAAGTAATCTTTGATACATGTTTTAAATTAAATCTTGTTGTAAATGAGTTTTATTCATATCTTGCTGTAGTTAGATGAATTCCATAGCTAAGTCATATGCTTAATGTTTCAAAGCCTTACTCATATTGTGAATGATTTCTTGAATAAGAATTGAATGTGTGGTTTGCCTTCAAGCATTAAGATAATCATGAATGTTTTTTGAATGATTTACGCTTTCAATATTTTTTATTTAAATTGATGATAGTTAGTAATGAATGAAAGAAGACAATGAATGCATCTCTTGAATAAGAGTTTTGTCCTTCTAGCATTTGATAAGTCTTAGAACTAGTTCGAACATCTCTTGAATGCTTATTGTTGATACTCTTTAGGAAAACAATTGTTGATTACTGTTATGAGATCTATGAATAGGGCTTCTGAACAAAATCTTAGCATCTCTTCCATATTCAACCTTTAGAATAGGTTTTGGGTTATTCCCATTAAAAAATAAAAGTTATCTCTAAATCCATATATTTTGGATGTGTCTCTAAGTCTTACAAACACCGTATTGACAATTATTTGCACTCTAATTTACATCAGTAGATTGGAGCCTAACATTTTGGCGCAATTGCCGGGGAGACACATTTAGAGATAGGATTAAAAAAAATAAAAAAACATATATACATAAAATAAAAAAACACAGCATAGAATTAATTTTAAGTTATGTTTCTTTATGTCTAAACTTAGGGATGATAAGGACAGGTTTTTAAAACAAAACCCCCCAAAAACTAATCAACCATCTGTAGGAGCAGGAACATCTACAACTGAAAAATACGAATCTACTACACCAACTGCTGGAAAAAATCAATTTGGAAGAATTAGAGGAAAAACAATGTTCATGACAAAGGTTAACTCTCATAGAAAGACAAGTTCTATTGGCTCATGAAGTAAATAAGAAACAAATACAATCAGAAATATCTTCTATAGGAAAGCAAAAAGAAAGACAAACTATTTTTTAACAAATAGGACAACCTCTTTTTCCAACATAAATATCTGACTGTACAACAGAAAACTTCTTTGCAATGTCAGAAGCTGATAAACAAGAAAGGGAGAGAATGGAAAGGGAATTAGAAAGGACAAGAAATGAAGAAAGAGGAAGGAAAGAATGAGAAAATAGAGAATCACATCAAGAAGAGACACGAGAAGGAGGAAATGGTGAAGAGGAGGAAGAAGAACATACTACATTTGCATTTCCTATAGTTGATAAACCAATTCTTTAGGAGATGACATAAAAATGAAGAATATTCCTCCCTCTGTTCTTCCAAATTTCTTTGGCTTGTCTACTGAAGACCCTAATGCTTTCATGTTTGAATTTGACATCGTTTGTAGAACATATGGATATATCAATGATGCTCAAAAACTTCGTTTATTTCCTGCAACTTTGAAAGGATATGCATTAAAATGGTTCATGGGGTTGGGAGAAGCAACCATAGTATACTGGGATGACATGAAAAAGAAATTTCTTGTTAAATATCAGTGCTATTGTAAGTCCGAAGACTCTAAAGAAGATATCTTTAAAATGTCTCAAAGTGACGATGAAAGCTTAGAAGAATATCTAGAAAAATTTCTCTATAATATGCACAAATCTAAGCAATCTAAACTTCCTTTAGATGTCATTCGTACTATCTTTTTGAAGGGAATTTCAGATGAAAATTTGGATGCTCTTAATTTAATGGGGGCAGGGAATATTTCTCACCTTCCTTTCCAAAAAATTGTTGAATTATGTAAGAAATATTCAAGGGGAAAAGCTAAAAGAGGACGAGGACAAAGAGATACTGTGACAAAGGCAACTAAATCAATTTCCAATGGTGTTACTAAATCAGAATTAGGAAATCTGTTCGAGAACTTTAAAACTGATATTATGAACACATTGGTTCACAAATTGACACATTGAAAGCTAAAAAAAAGCAAAAGGAACAAGATCAAGTATTATCCATCTATTGTCCTAAATGTAGAAAAAAACATGCACAGAGAGATTGCCCTTTAGACAAAATTCAAGTCTGTGGATTATGTACAAATATCCATGCCACTGATGATTGTCCGAGGTTAAAAGAATTACAAGCTACTCACATAGAAGAAGGACAAGGAATGGAATCTATTTATTACTTAGCACCAAGGAAGCCTTGGCAGCCACGTTTCACAGGTATGTCTCAAAATTTTTCTCCTCAGTTCTCTCAACAATTTCCTCAGAATTTTCAAAATCCTATTCAAAATTCATGGAATGCACCCATGCCTTGGCAAACTTGGCCTCCTCAGCAGAGCCAAAATCAACCTCCTCAAGGTTGGTGAGAGTATGCTCAAGGAAATCATCCATACCAACAGCCATACCAACAGTCATATCAACAGTCATACCAACATTTTCCTTATCAACAGTTCCAGCAGAATCAACCACAAAATTCATGTTTTCAGTTATCAAAACCTGCACCACAACTAACCCAACCACAACAACTCCAGCTACCATCTAACCAAACCTCCACCTAGACCAACTCAATTACCATCCCAACCAATCTCCAATCTTAATAATAAAGTGGAAAACCCCATGTATAACATTGATGAAGAACCATCATACTCAATCCTTCCTCTTCAAAATATCCACTTAAGGTCTGGGAAAGTTCTACCAAAGGATTCTCCTGTTATCATAGAAAAACAAATCGAAAAAGGCGAGATTCCTAGCACAGAAAATCTACCAATAAACAATCAAATCCAAAAGAGTAAAACATCAAATATCCAAAAACCTCATTTTCCAGAAAGGTTTGTTAAAGAGAAATTACCAATCTCTCTTCCTGAGTTTGATGTCTTAGATGAATTAAGAAATGTCTGTGTGAAAATTCATTTATTGCAAGCTATTAAGGATATCCCAATCTATACAAAAGCAATTAAGGAATTATGTTCAAAGAAAATTAACAAAATAAGGAAAGATCCACCAACTATTCATGTAATTGGAAATCTAGCAGGCCTAATGTCAAATACCATTTCAATTGAAAAATATGTTGACCAGAAAATCCAATGGTAACCATAACAATCAACATTTTTCAATCTCTAAAACATTAATTGACTTAGGAGTAGCTATCAATGTGATGACATTAGAAACAATGAGATATTTGAATCTGCAAACTCTTCAACCAACAACTACGGTCCTAGAATTAGCTGATAGATCTAATGTAGTTCCTGAAGGTATACTTGAAGATATCACGGTTTCTTTGGATTCTTGGGAGTATCCAGTAGATTTCCTGGTCCTTCAACCAAAATCTAATCTAGGAGGCCATCCATTGATCCTTGGAAGACCTTGGTTGGCCACAGCAGATGCTTTCATCGGTTGTAGAACAGGGAATATGATTATCTCACATGGAACTGAAAGGAAACAAATCACACTTTATCCTCCTGCTCAAAAACCAAACCTTCTGTAATAGATCAATTACCTTGGCTTGATGAAACAAAGCAACAACAGGAAGAAGTAATTCAACCTATATTAAGTATTAATCAAGCCTTTGATTTTAGGGAAGAAAATAATGAAGATCTATTAGACTATTTCATTTCTGAACCAGATATCTCGGAAGAATTAAGAGACACAAAATACATTGCTGCAAATGAGATCTTAGGACAAATTTTTCAAGAAAATTGCACAATTCATTCTTTAGAGTCGGCATTTAATGACATTTTTCCAGTTATCTCTATGGAAAATACTCAAAGCAAGATAATTGAAATTAGTCTTGGGAAATACTTGAATATTGGCACAAACTTTGAACCATCCCAGGAAGAACAATTGATTGCACTATTAAAAAAATATCATAAATCATTTGCTTGGGAATACACTGATATGCAGGGGATTCATCCTAAAACATGCACTCATCATATCTACACAGATGATAACATAAGATCACTCAAACAACCACAACAAAGAATGAATCCAATATTGAAAGAGGTAGTCAAAAAAGAATTACAAAAATTATTAAAGGTAGGATTCATCTACCTTATCTCTAACAGTCAATGGGTTTCTCCATTAGTTGTTGTACCTAAGAAAAATGGAGAATTTGTGTAGACTATAGAGAAATGAACAAAGCAACACTTAAAGATCATTTTCCATTACCATTCATAGATCAAGTCTTAGATTCACTAGCTGGGAAAAAATATTTTTCCTTCCTAGATGGATTTAGTGGCTATAACCAAATCAATATAGCATTAGAGGATCAGGACAAAACTACTTTCGCATGTCATTGGGGTACATATGCTTATAAGGTATTTACCTTTTGGTTTATGTAATGCTCCAGCTACTTTTCAAAGAGCAGTCCTAGCCCTTTTTGTTGATTTAGTACATGAATGTGTAGAGGTATATATGGATGATTTCTCTGTGCATGGCGATTCTTTTGACAAATACTTGAAAAATTTGGAAAAAATCCTAATAAGATGCATAGAAACAAATTTGTCTCTTAGCAACGAAATTTTTTTTATGATGTTAACCAAAGGAGTAGTATTGGGTCATCATATTTCATCATCAGGAATAACAGCGGATCCTGCAAAAATACAAATCATTGTAAATCTACCAAAACCAATCAGCCAAAAAGATGTGAGAAATTTTCTTGGATATGCAGGCTATTACCGAAGATTCATTGAAAATATTAGTAAAATAGCGTTGTCATTATTCAAATTACTTGCAAAAAATATACATTTTCATTGGAATACTAATTGTCAAAATGTCTTTCAGAAGCTCAAAGACAAGCTATCAATAGCACCGATATTAAGAGGGTCTAATTGGGCTTTGCCATTTCACATCTCTACAGATGCATCAGATACTGCAATAGGGGCATCATTGGGTCAAAAGGAAAATCTTATGACTTATGCTATTTACTTCATTAGCAAAAATCTAACCCCTGCAGAGTTGAATTACATAGTCACAAAGAAAGAAATGTTGGCAGTATGACGCAACCTGCCCCTCAGCGAGCAACAGCTCCCACCAGAACCTTCTTCAACCACGGGCACGAAGAGTCTGAGCTCTTCCAACTCCCCTCGGGAGTCACGAGTCACCCACAGTAACTCCTTCAGAGATTCCTCCTCCTTCGGAAATCGGGATATCTCCGATTTTCAATATTTCGGATTTATACCCGTTGTTGAAACAGAACTTAAATTTTTATTTTTTGAACAAATTTTTTGGTATCCTGGAGTCTTTGCACTAATAAAAATTTTATAAGACAAAGCTTTTCAGATCTAATGAATTCGAAATACACCGAAGGTTTATTCTTGGAAAGAGAATGATTGAAAATTAATCATTGAATGCTCCAAATACTTTCTCAAATAATATTCTAAATGAACCACAATGATAGAATTCGAAGTTTTTCTAAAACATATCGGGATATCGGAGTTCGTGGTTTGATAATAACAAATTTCAATACACATTAAATCCCGATCTCCCGACCTCCGATTTCCCGATACGCTAATCTTCTATTAATTCATTGTTTTCTTAAATCTCATTTAAAAAATCAGTCTTAACCGTTAAGTTAATCATATCGGGAAATTGCGTTTCGTTGTTTCGAATGAACAAGTAAACTTAACATCGTTTTCCCCGATTTCCCGATCCCCGATCTAAATCAATTCTTAATGAAAGTCTGATCATAAGCTAATTACTGCTAAACATGATTAAAAGTAGTTAATTATATCGGGAAATCGCCATTCGCGATTCCGCAAAGAAAAATTTCACGTCATCAGAAATCCTGATCTCTCGATCCCCGATTTCCCGATTTCCGAAAGCTCTTGATTAATAAAACTTCGAGAAGATAACCCGGATTTATTAAAATAATGAAATGATTAACTTAATTAATATATCGCATTCTCGGCGATCGGGGTTTTACGACGTCCCGTTTTCGTGACATCGAAAGTCCCAAAACCCCGACGAAAATATTTTCAAAAAATTAAATAAAGGACATGTATAAGACAGGTGTCTATTATATATTCAAAAATATTGGAAAATCTCAGGTACGAGCAATAAAAACATTTATTAGGAATATCTTTGCATTTAATTCATAATAGATGAAAAGATTTCAGAAATATTGTCATAAACGCGAAATGATTTTTTGAAACGTTTATCATTATGAAGCTGAACTCGTCTCTGATACAGATACCCGGAACAATACTGAGCTTTTCTCTTATTCTGAGCTGATTCGACATCAACAGTCCTGTTTGCTTCGGAATCTTGCTGCTAAAACTATGGCGCCTAAAAAGGCCTCGAAGAAAACTGAAGAACTACCAGAAAATGATACCATTTCAGATACCACGGCAGCTGGAGTAATTCACAATATCAAATCGTGGGATGCGGTCGCAAAGAAAATGGAAGGGGAGCTTTCATTTTCGGATGATGAGGAGGAAAACCATCTCCGAGATATCGCCAGCACAGGTCTTCATAAAGTTGTTGCGCGTCCGAGGCTGTTTTCCTATACAGACATGGTTATTTGGGCACTGGACAAAATAGATGTTCCGACAAGGAGCATACTGAACAATGAAGGCAAGGTCATCGGCTCGTTCAGACCCGAACATATACAGGTAATGTATAAATTATCGCTCACACATAAACATACTTTAAATTCTGAATTTTTAGCCGCATTCCAACAAAAAGAATGCGTTGAAGGAGAGCAGTCATACTCAGACATGATAAAGGGATGGGTCAGAGATGAAAACAGTTTTAGGGCCAATGCACAAGGGATATATGCCACCGCTTCATTAAACGATTATATGAGGTATTTAGCAATGATGTTGTGT
>ML780722.1:661879-673351 GCA_009831015.1 Picea engelmannii
ACACAACATCATTGCTAAATACCTCATATAATCGTTTAATGAAGCGGTGGCATATATCCCTTGTGCATTGGCCCTAAAACTGTTTTCATCTCTGACCCATCCCTTTATCATGTCTGAGTATGACTGCTCTCCTTCAACGCATTATTTTTGTTGGAATGCGGCTAAAAATTCAGAATTTAAAGTATGTTTATGTGTGAGCGATAATTTATACATTACCTGTATATGTTCGGGTCTGAACGAACTGATGACCTTGCCTTCATTGTTCAGTATGCTCCTTGTCGGAACATCTATTTTGTCCAGTGCCCAAATAACCATGTCTGTATACGAAAACAGCCTCGGACGCGCAGCAACTTTATGAAGACCTGTGCTGGCGATATCTCGGAGATGGTTTTCCTCCTCATCATCTGAAAATGAAAGCTCCCCTTCCATTTTCTTTGCGACCGCATCCCACGATTTGATATTGTGAATTACTCCAGCTGCCGTGGTATCTGAAATGGTATCATTTTCTGGTAGTTCTTCAGTTTTCTTCGAGGCCTTTTTGGGCGCCATAGTTTTAGCAGCAAGATTCCGAAGCAAACAGGACTGTTGATGTCGAATCAGCTCAGAATAAGAGAAAAGCTCAGTATTGTTCYGGGTATCTGTATCAGAGACGAGTTCAGCTTCATAATGATAAACGTTTCAAAAAATCATTTCGCGTTTATGACAATATTTCTGAAATATTTTCATCTATTATGAATTAAATGCAAAGATATTCCTAATAAATGTTTTTATTGCTCGTACCTGAGATTTTCCAATATTTTTGAATATATAATAGACACATGTCTTATACATGTCCTTTATTTAATTTTTTGAAAATATTTTCGTCGGGGTTTCGGGACTTTCGATGTCACGAAAACGGGACGTCGTAAAACCCCGATCGCCGAGAATGCGATATATTAATTAAGTTAATCATTTCATTATTTTAATAAATCCGGGTTATCTTCTCGAAGTTTTATTAATCAAGAGCTTTCGAAAATCGGGAAATCGGGGATCGAGAGATCGGGATTTCTGATGACGTGAAATTTTTCTTCGCGGAATCGCGAATGGCGATTTCCCAATATAATTAACTACTCTTAATCATGTTTAGCAGTAATTAGCTTATGATCAGACTTTCATTAAGAATTGATTTAGATCGGGGATCGGGAAATCGGGGAAAACGATGTTAAGTTTACTTGTTCATTCGAAACAGCGAAACGCAATTTCCCGATATGATTAACTTAACGGTTAAGACTGATTTTTTAAATGAGATTTAAGAAAACAATGAATTAATAGAAGATTAGCGTATCGAGAAATCGGAGGTCGGGAGATCGCGATTTAATGTGTATTGAAATTTGTTATTATCAAACCACGAACTCCGACATCCCGATATGTTTTAGAAAAACTTTGAATTCTATCATTGCGGTTCATTTAGAATATTATTTGAGAAAGTATTTGGAGCATTCAATGATTAATTTTCAATCGTTCTCTTTCCAAGAATAAACCTCCGGTGTATTTCGAATTCATTAGATCTGAAAAGCTTTGTCTTATAAAAATTTTATTAGTGCAAAGACTCCAGGATACCAAAAAATTTGTTCAAAAAATAAAAATTTAAGTTCTATTTCAACACCCGTATAAAGTCGAAGATGCAGGAGCTGGAAATATTGATGAACAAGTCATCAAATGGCAGAAGAAGTTGCCAATAGCATCGAAGCCTCAGATAGAGTGCATACTGGACAAAAGAGCAGGGAAGCAAAGTAGGAGAAAGCAATATTTTGAATACCTGGTGAAATGGAAGGATCACCCAGTGGAGGATGCCAGCTGGGAGACAGAAGCAGTGATTCTGAAACATGGGCAGACTGTGCAGGGGCTCATGGGCAGGAGCCCATGAAATCTTTTGAGCCGAGGAGTATGATGCAGGAGCATCCGCAATACATCATATGATCCAGCGCGAGGAGAAAGAGAACGTACAGCTGGACAAGCCAGCAAACCTTTTTGATTTTGAATTCTACCTTGGTATTGTTGCGCCGCCGTTTAACTAAAGGCATTCAAAGTTGAGCGCACTTGTAATGTAAAATAGATAAGAAGGCATTTAACAGTTTTAAATGCTGGTAGATAGGGTTAGCTGTAGATTAGACAGTTTTTACTTCCAGGAGGGAAAACGAATATAGGCATCCTCCTTGTATAATTGAGATTATTATTCAGCATTAGAAGAGCAAGAAAGAGCAGAGCAGAGAGCTTGTGAAGAAACTCCATGTACAGACATTGAATTAATAGAAAAGCTTTGATTCAATTCCATGGATGTGTTTGATCTCTGTGTATTATTGATATTATGCTTTTGCATGCTTGCTTCTTTTTATGCTTATCTCCTATATGCTGCATATGTGATTGCATATCAGGTTCGTAACCTGAGAGAATGAGTTCCAATTGTTTCTCTGCTTGAGCCGGGAGATTCCTGCATAGAGTGCAGTTGAATTCCTCCGCATAGAGTGCGTCGAGAAGGCTAAGTAGTTGAACCTTTGTTCTCGTTTTGCCCAAGGTGAATTGGGATCGTTCAAGTCGTGCAGGTGAGTGCAGGTTGGACGCGAGGCTCAGTAGCAAGCCTGAGTAAAGACAAGCCGGAATTACTGTGGCTGTGAATGCCCCAAGTCCAGAAAGACTTCAACACTTTGAAGGTCCTTGAAGTCGGGCACAGGAAGTGCATGAAAGTTCTCTGAAGGAGTCAGAGGGACAAAGCTCAGGAGAGATGGTTCCTTTGTTTCGCTGTGGGAACCGACCCCAGTGAAGTTCGCACAGGACGAAGGTGGTAGAGCGGAGGATTCTCAAGAGGAAGAGAACCGACGACTTGTGATCCAAGTGAAGTGTTGCGAAATCCCGAGGACCGTCCGATCGTGGAGGTGCTACGCGGGGTTTAACCGTAAGCACAGGCGAGGAAAGATAAAGGTCCATCAGCTTCAGTGGTTCGACGTTCGGGGGTTGGAGAGGTAAGAGTTTCACACCTCGTGAAATCATGAGTTGCGATTCCCCGATTTGACGGGAGCCGTTGATCGGAGAGGGGACACGTGGCGTGAGATCCCAGAGGATCGGATTTCGGCGTTCGACGTTTCCGGAGGCGAGAGTTCAAGCTCTTTGAAATCGCAAGTTGCGATTTCCCGAGTTAATCGGAGTCGTTGATCGAAGAGAGGACACGTGGCGGAGGATCCTGAGGAGTCGGGATTCAGGGTTTTACAAGGATTGTGACCTTGTGCAGCAGGAGACACGAATTCCCGAATCGCGATTTCCCGATAGCACGAATGGGAGACAGGTGTCAAGGCGTTAGGCCTCACCATGGGATGTTGACAGGTGGCATCGGGGTTCGGGGTTTAGTAATGCAAGGGAATTGCGTCTAGTGAAATCGGGATCCCGCGATCCCCGATCACACGAGTGAGGAGGTGACGTAGTTGAGTGAAACCCCAGAGCAGGTGGAGGACAGGTGTCATCGGACTTCGGGTTTTCGGCGTTCGGAGAATCGGAGTTCTCGACGCCAAGGAGTTCATACCTCACGGATTCGCAATCCGCGAAATCCCGAAGAGGACGTGGCAAGGTGGGTCCCAAGACATAGTGGAATACAGGTGGAAGCATATTGGCACATCGGCGTTCGGAGTTTGGAGCATCAGTGAATTTTGTTCGCGTGAACCGCGAATTCCCGAGTCGCGATATCCCGATTTCCAGAGGAGGAATCTCTGAAGGAGTTACTGTGGGTGACTCATGACTCTCGAGGGGAGTTGGAAGAGCTCAGACTCTTTGAGCCCATGGTTGAAGAAGGTCCTGGTGGGAGCGGCTGCTCGCTGAGGGGCAGGTTGCGTCAAAGTGGTATCAGAGCGGGAGTTGGATTTCTCTTTGTTCAGATAGCAGAGAGAAGCGGGTACATAATGCCGCCCAGAAGAGAAAGGCAGTCTCCTGATCATGAGGACAGGGATGCCCGAAGAAGGGGTAGACAGGCAGGGAATCCAGAAATGGAGCGTCAAATACGGGATCTCAGGGCGAGACTCGAAGATATGGAGGCCACCTAGAGGCGTGGAGCCGACGCAGGAGAGTTCAGCGATCTCGAGATTGAAGAGGAAGCTGGACATGATGAAGGGGAGGTCTCAGCAGAGGATGCCTCAACAAAAAGGTTAATCAGAGCTATCTCCTGGATGAGCTCGAAGACAAAGATGGACATTCTCATCTATGAGGGAAGTCTGAATGCTGAGGAGTTGCTGGATTGGATCTGAGCACTCGACACCTACTTCGATTACGAAGACATCGAAGAGGATAAGAAGGTAAGGCATGCTGCCACTAAATTGAAAGGACATGCAGCCTTATGGTGGGACGAGCTGCAGGCAGACAGACGTTCCAAAGGCAAGAAGAAGATCAAAAGCTGGGATCGGATGATCGCCAAGATGAAGGCGAAGTTCATTCCGAAGGACTACCAGATCACTCTGTTCAGGCGCATGCAGAACCTGAGATAGAAAATGATGACGGTGAAGGAATATACCGAGGAATTCTACAGGCTCAACATTCGAGTTGTTCATCGGGAGAGTGATGACGAAAAGGTGGCAAGATACCTGAATGGCCTTAGGTATGACATTCAGGATGAATTGAGCATGGTCACCATCCGAACAGTTGAAGAAGCGTACCAGATGGCTTTGAAAGCTCAAGAGAAGCTGAGCAGCAAGCAGGGACAGCGAGGCCGAGGCAGAAGCCAACCCAGAGGCAAAGCAGTTGCCCAAGAAAGAACTCAGAAGCCCAAGGAGGATTGGAAGAGGCCTCAGGGTAGAGCTGAAAGAGGTGGAACCTCACAGCGGAAACAACAAGTTTCTGAGCCGAGGAGGCAGCAAGATGATCAACAAGGAGGATATGCTGATGCAAATACTTTTCCTCGTACCCGGGGTAGAGGAAGAGGCCGTGGAGGATTTATCACGTGTTTCACTTGTGGAAAAGATGGTCACAAAGCCGTGGACTGTCCAAAGAGGAAGATGGACAGAGGAAACGCTCATGTTGCTGAGGCGCAGAGGCGTGACGTCGAAGATGAAGACGCTGGAAGCGGGGAGTCACTAACAGTGCATAAAGTTCTCTTGAAAACTGAGAAAGAGATGGAGGATACAGCTCAAAGGTGTAGACTGTTCTGGACGACTTGCAAGACCAAGGGCTGGAAATGCAAGGTTATAGTGGACAGTGGGAGCACGGATAATCTCATTTCAACCGAGATGGTGGAGAAATTGGAGCTGAAAACGAATAAGCACCCGAGTCCATACAAGGTGACATGGTTACAGAAAGGACACCAGGTATGTGTTACAAAACAATGCTTGGTAAATTTTAAAATGGGTGAATATAGAGATGAAATCTTGTGTGATGTCATTCCCATGGATGTCTGTCATGTTTTATTTGGGAGACCATGGCAGTATGATAGGCATGTAGTTCATGATGGGAGAATGAACACATACACCTTGGAGAAGGATGGRAAATCACATACACTGCTTCCGGGGAAGGATAAGGAGGTGAAGCCGGAGGTGAGCAGTACAATACTTCTCATGAGTGGGAAAGAACTTCTCACAGAGCTGGAGAAGGATGAGAATCCACAATTCTTTGTTGTCAGGAAGCCGAGAATTGTCCTGACAAGCACAAGAGTGGATGACTTGCCAGAGGAGATTCAGGAACTGCTTGAAGAGTTCGCTGACATCATCATGGACGAACTACCTCGTTCGTTGCCACCGATGAGGAGTGTGAGTCACCACATTGACCTCATACCCGGAGCAAGTTTGCCAAATAAGGTAGCATACAGGTTGACACTTCAAGAGAACGAGGAGGTCAAAAGGAAGGTACATGATCTGCAGGACAAGGGGCTACTGAGAGAGAGTCTGAGTCCATGTGTTGTTCTGACAGTACTGAGTCCAAAGAAGGATGGAGGTTGGAGAATGTGTACAGACTCCAAGGCAATAAATAAGATTACCATCAGATACAGGTTTCCACTGCCGAAAATGGACGACTTGATGGATTGGCTAAGTGGGGCAAATTACTTCTCCAAGATAGATCTCAAGAGCGGATATCATCAGATCCGGATGAGAGAGGGAGATGAATGGAAAACAGCATTCAAAACAAACGAGGGTTTGTACAAATGGCTGGTCATGTCGTTTGGGTTGACAAATGCACCAAGCACATTTATGCGGCTGATGAATGAAGTCCTGCGGGAATTCATTGGCAAATTTGTGGTCGTATACTTGGATGACATATTGATTTTCAGCAAGACCAAGGCTGAACACTTGAGGCATTTGGCCATTGTGATGAGAAGGTTACAGCAGGAGAAGCTGCTGATCAATTTAAAAAAATGCTCGTTCATGCAGACAGAACTCATATATCTAGGGTTCGTCATTTTGGCAAATGAATTGAAGATGGATCCTGAGAAGGTAGAGGTGATCAGGAATTGGCCGTCGCCGCGAAATATTTTTGAGGTAAGGAGCTTTCACGGTTTGGCAAGCTTCTACAGAAAATTCATTCGAAATTTTAGTGGAATCAGTGCCACCATGATGGACACTGTGAAAAAGCGGCATAAAATTTTTCAGTGGACAGCGGAGGCTCAAAGGAGCTTCAATCTGTTGAAGCGGAAGATAACGGAACAGTCAGTGTTAGTGCTGCCTGATTTTCAGAAGACCTTCCAGGTGAAGTGCGACGCTAGTGGATATGCTGTTGGAGGAGTTTTAAGTCAGGATGGCAGACCTGTGGCATACTACAGCAAGAAGTTGGATGATGCGAAACTGAAGTACTCCACATATGATAAAAAATTCTATGCAATCATCCAGGCACTGAAGAAATGGAGGCATTATCTCATACCCAAAGAATTTGTGTTGTACAATGATAATCATGCGTTACAGTTCGTGAGTCAGCAGGAGAAGCTGAATCAGAAGCATGCAAAGTGGGTGGAATACATGCAGAATTTCACATTTGTCATAAAGCACATTTCAGGGGCTGCGAACAAGGTAGCTGACGCCTTAAGTAGAAAATGTTTGTTGCTGCAGGAATTCAGGGTCAAAACGCTGGGTTTTGAAAACCTGAAGGATATGTATGCAGGTGATGCTGATTTCGGAGAATCTTATGAAGCAGCCGAGAATCCGGTGCTCAAAGATAGGAGCCCGTGGATAGATTTCTTGATACAGGATGGATTGCTATTCAAGGGAAATCAATTGTGCATTCCGGATTGCTCTATGAGAGAGAATTTGGTACGAGAAAAGCACAGCGGTGGGCTAGCAAGTCATTTTGGACATGACAAAACGTTCGCCAAGCTGAGCGAATCTTATTATTGGCCTGGCATGCGTGCAGACGTTAAACGTTTTGTTGACAGGTGCAGAATTTGTCAACATGCAAAGGGCCGAAAGCAGAACACAGGGTTATATCAGCCGTTGCCTATACCCGAAAGGCCATGGGAAGCCATTAGCATGGACTTTGTGTTGGGTCTACCGAGAACACAGCGAGGAGTTGATTCCATTTTTGTAGTGGTGGACAGGTTCTCGAAGATGGCGCATTTCATTCTGTGCCATAAGACGAGCGATGCAACCCACATCGCCAATTTATTTTTCAAAGAGATTGTAAGATTGCATGGATTACCAAGAAGCATAGTCTCGGATCGAGATACCAAGTTCATAGGTCATTTTTGGAGGACGCTATGGAAGAAGCTGGGGACTGACTTAACATTCAGTTCTTCTTACCATCCGCAGATAGATGGGCATACTGAAGTGGTCAACAAGATCTTGGGGGATCTGTTGAGAAGCCTGGTGGTGGAGCATCACACCAGTTGGGATCAGATCTTACCATAGGAAGAGTTTGCGTACAACGATTATGTGAATCGGAGTACAGGTAAGAGTTCGTTTCAAATTTTATATGGCACATAGCCGAGAGGAGTGTCTGAGCTCAGGGAGCCAGAACAGGCTGAGACTAGCAGCGCGAGAGCTGAGGAGTTTGTTGAGGCGATGAAAGAACTTCACACGCAGGTGAAGCAACGATTGCAGAAATCGAACCAGGAATATAAGCGCAGAGCCGATCAGAGAAAAAGGCAGCTTCAGTTTGAAGTTGGGGACATGGTTCTGGCGCACCTGAGGAAAGAAAGGTTCCCTAGAGGAACATACAATAAGCTCAAGATGAAGAAGATCGGGCCATGCAAGGTCCTCAAGAAATTTGGGGAAAATGCATATGAGCTTGAGTTGCCAGAGGGCATCGGGATATCTCCGATTTTCAATATTTTGGATTTATACCCGTATAAAGTCAAAGATGCAGGAGCTGGAAATATTGAGGAACCAGTCATCAAATGGCAGAAGCAGTTGCCAATAGCACCGAAGCCTCAGATAGAGTGCATATTGGACAAAAGAGCAGGGAAGCAGAGTAGGAGAAAGCAGTATTTTGAATACCTGGTGAAATGGAAGGATCACCCAGTGGAGGATGCTAGCTGGTAGACAGAAGCAGTGATTCTGAAACATGGGCAGACTGTGCAGGGGCTCATGGGCAGGAGCCCATGAAATCTTTTGAGCCGAGGAGTATGATGCAGGAGCATCCGCAATACATCATATGAACCAGCGCGAGGAGAAAGAGAACGTATAGCTGGACAAGCCAGCAAACCTTTTGATTTTGAATTCTACCTTGGTATTGTTGCGCCGCCGTTTAACTAAAGGCATTCAAAGCTGAGCGCACTTGTAATGTAAAATAGATAAGAAGGCATTTAACAGTTTTAAATGCTGGTAGATAGGGTTAGCTGTAGATTAGACAGTTTTTACTTCCAGGAGGGAAAATGAATATAGGCACCCTCCTTGTATAATTGAGATTATTATTCAGCATTAGAAGAGCAAGAAAGAGCAGAGAAGAGAGCTTGTGAAGAAACTCCATGTACAGACATTGAATTAATAGAAAAGCTTTGATTCAATTCCATGGATGTGTTTGATCTATGTGTATTATTGATATTATGCTTTTGCATGCTTGCTTCTTTTTATGCTTATCTCCTATATGTTGCATATGTGATTGCATATCAGGTTCGTAACCTGAGAGAATGAGTTCCAATTGTTTCTCTGCTTGAGCCGGGAGATTCCTGCATAGAGTGCAGTTGAATTCCTCCGCATAGAGTGCGTCGAGGAGGCTAAGTAGTTGAACCTTTGTTCTCATTTTGCCCAAGGTGAATTGGGATCGTTCAAGTCATGCAAGTGAGTGCAGGTTGGACGCGAGGCTCAATAACAAGCCTGAGTAAAGACAAGCCAAAATTACTGTGGTTGTGAATGCCCCAAGTCCAGAAAGACTTCAACACTTTGAAGGTCCTTGAAGTCGGGCACAGGAAGTGCATGAAAGTTCTCTGAAGGAGTCAGAGGGACAAAGCTCAGGAGAGATAGTTACTTTGTTTCGCTGTGGGAACCGACCCCAGTGAAGTTCGCACAGGACGAAGGTGGTAGAGCGGAGGATTCTCAAGAGGAAGAGAACCGACGACTTGTGATCCAAGTGAAGTGTTGTGAAATCCCGAGGACCGTCCGATCGTGGAGGAGCTACGCGGGGTTTAACCGTAAGCACAGGCGAGGAAGGATAAAGGTCCATCGGCTTCGGTGGTTCGGCATTCGAGGGTTGGCGAGGTAAGAGTTTCACACCTCGTGAAATCATAAGTTACGATTCCCCGATTTGACGAGAGCCGTTGATCAGAGAGGAGACACGTGCCGTGAGATCCCCGAGGATCGGGTTTCAGCGTTCGGCGTTTCCGGAGGCGAGAGTTCAAGCTCTTTGAAATCGCAAGTTGCGATTTTCCGAGTTAATCAGAGCCGTTTATTGGAGAGAGGATACGTGGGGGAGGATCCTGAGGAGTCGGGATTCGGGGTTTTACAAGGATTGTGACCTTGTGCAGCAGGAGACGCGAATTCCCGAATCGCGATTTCTCGATAGCACGAGTGGGAGACAGGTGTCATGGCGTTAGGCCTCACCATGGGATGTTGACAGGTGGCGTCGGGGTTCGGGGTTTAGTAATGCAAGGGAATTGCGCCCAGTGAAATCGCGATCCCGCGATCCCCGATCACACGAGTGAGGAGGTGACGTAGTTGAGTGGGACCCCAGAGCAGGTGGAGGACAGGTGTCATCGGACTTCAGGTTTTCGGCGTTCGGAGAATCGGAGTTCTCGACGCCAAGGAGTTCATACCTCACGGATTCGCGATCCGCGAAATTCCGAAGAGGATGTGGCAAGGTGGGTCCCAAGACATAGTGGAATACAGGTGGAAGCATATTGGCACATCGACGTTCGGAGTTTGGAGCATCAGTGAATTGTGTTCGCGTGAACCGCGAATTCCCAAGTCGCGATATCCCGATTTCTGAAGGAGGAGGAATCTCCGAAGGAGTTACTGTGGGTGACTCGTGACTCCCGAGGGGAGTTGGAAGAGCTCAGACTCTTTGGGCCCGTGGTTGAAGAAGGTCCTGGTGGGAGCGGCTGCTCGCTGAGGGGCAGGTTGCGTCACAGTATTACATGTTGTGAATAAATTTCATCACTACATCACTGGTTGTGAAGTCTTTATCCATACAGATCATTCTGCCATAAAATATCTCATGAACAAACCTATTACTAATGGCAGGATAACAAGATGGTTGTTATTGATGCAGGAATTCAACATCACAATATTGAATAGACCTGGAAAGGAAAATCAAGTAGTTGATTTCGTATCTCGATTAAAAACATCTGGTGAGATTGTTCATGTCTCAGACAATTTTCCTGATGAGCACCTATTTGCAATTTCAGTTATAACTCCATGGTATGCTGATATAGCCAACTATTTATCATCAGGGATGTTACCTCCATCTCTCACATCCAAAGAAAAGGAAAAAATAATTAAACAAAGTGCTAGATACACATGGATTGATGGAGATCTCTTTTATACAAGATCTGACCTCATAATTAGAATATGTGTAAGACAAGATGAGATTTTAGAAATACTAAAAGCCTGCCATGATGAACCTTGTGGTGGTCATTTTGCAGATAAGAGGAAAGCATACAAAATACTCAATTTAGGGTATTATTGACCATCCATCTTCAAAGATTCCAAGAAATATGTCCGTAGCTGCCAAAGGATGGGAAAGGCACTTCCAACCGATGAGATGTCTCTCAAACCACAAGTTCACATTGATCCATTTGAAAAATGGGCTCTTGATTTCATTGGTCCAATAAATCCACCATCAAAAGGGAAGCAGTACATCTTAGTATGTACTGATTATGTTACAATGTGGGTGGAAGCCAAAGCATTAGTGAGAGCTACCGAACAATCAGTGGTCAACTTCCTCTTTGAAGAAATATTTGTTAGATTTGGAGTACCCCGGGATATTGTAACAGACCAAGGAGCATAGTTTACTTCTAAAATGGTGAAAGACTTAGCAAGCAAATATCAGATCAAGCATCGGAAATCTACACCCTATCATCCACAAGCAAATGGACAGGTG
>ML780722.1:674185-704831 GCA_009831015.1 Picea engelmannii
ATATATATATATATATATATATATATATAATAACTTTCATTATTAACTTCTAGTTTCATTTTTCAGCTTCAAAAGTTTTACAAATACTTATCTCTGAGACTTGAGGACAAGTCAATAAATAAGGCCGAGGGGGATAAGGTATATATTTTGAAAACCTTTCAAGCGTTCTACAGATGACAGCATGCATTTAAAAAAGGAATCTCATTCAACAAAGGGACTTGAGAAAAGTATCCATTCCATCTAGCAGAGAGACCTGAGAAAAGTATCCATTCCATTCAGCAGAGGGACCTGAGAAAAATATCAATTTCATTCAGCAAGAGACCTGAGAAGAATATCAATTCCATTCAGCAGAGGGACCTGAGATACTAAGCAAAAGAAATACAAGAGAAAATTGAAGACTCACAGCAACATTCCATCCATCTTCAATTAGGCAAAACACAATGAGCAAACAAGTTAGTATATATTTTCTTTTTTAATGCTTTAAGTTTGAGAAATTCTTCCTAAGCTAAGCAATGATAAATATCCTATCTTTCCTTTCCCCTACATCATATTTTCATCACTCCATTTTCATATATCCTCAAAAGCATTAAAAATGGTACTCAAAGGAACCAATTTTGGTTTCCAAAGGAGTTATAAGGAAGGATCGGGTTTCAAATACAAACACATTGTTTGTTTTGAACTGTAAAATGCTTTGTTTCTGAAGACATAAGTTGCATACACAGACTGAATTGTTGTTGATTAGATTAAAGGTTGTTTGCATATACATTTAAAAAGGGTTCATAAGAAGAAGGTATCATGCTTGATGAAGAGGTTGGTTACTCAAGGAAACGAATTAAGGAGTTATAAGTCAAGTGAACACATTTTCTAAAAAAAAAAACATTTCTTATGATGATTGCAACGAGGAGGGAAGTACAAAGGTACAAATACAACAGCACCTTCAGCTATGATCATTGTACAACCCATTTTTAAAATGATAAAAACCCTTGTCTAAAGTCTCCTCCAACGATTTTTCTCCCTTCATAAAAGTGATACGACTCAAACGATTTTCATATTGTTGTGTCCCACTAGCACGCTCCCCAGACTCGAACCGTCGATGCACTCTTGTGTACACTTACCTCCATTTCAAATTGCGCGCTCCCCAGACTCGAACCGTCGATGCACTCTTGTGTACAGTTACCTCCATTTCAAATTGCACGCTCTGTTTCACCATGCCAGTGCCATTCCAAATCCCTACGCTATAGAAAATTGTTCCCCCCTACGCTTTCCTATCCCGAAATCTCTGATAAAAAAACGAACTGTATGTTGACAATTTCACTGTCAACATACAACATTCTCATCCTGTGCAAAAAATGCGGAGGTTGAAGGAGATACATGGTGAACAAAGGAAAGAGAACGTATTCAAATAGGAGTCGACCATTGAAGGTAAGTTCGAACTCAAATAAGTGAACAACTAAGTGTAAAATTCAACGTCCTGTGGTACATTTTGAAAACAAGACAGTTCATTTCTAGCAGAGGCCGACTGTAAGAAGGAAAATTGAGTTGGAATTCAACAAGAAGCCTGAGAATTTTTTCTAAATCACCAGGTATGTCCTTGCATATAAAAAAATTTTATGATTGAACAACAAAGAACAGCTTAGGAATTTGAAAAATATGAGATTTCCTTTGCTTTTCAACAGAAAAATCTTATTGAAGACCATGCACAGAATTAAATCCAAATAGAGTTTGGAAATTTAAAAAATCTTAGTCAAAAAAATTGCAAGGTTGAAACTTTTAGACCTCCTTTCTATAAACAGTGGAAATATTTTAGGGTCTTGCCCTTAAAACTTGGAAGTATGGTGTCCAGATGTGAACCAGGGAAGCTTGTTACATCAGAAATTCACAGAGATTGTATACAAATTTTAGAGCAAAAACAGTAGATAGGTTTCTTTGAGAAATTTGATGGATCTTTTGAAGAAGTTGTTTTATAATTTGCTCACTCATTTGATGGGGAAAGGGCTACTATTGGAAACCTTACCATTAGAATCTCTGAAGATATCATTGCACATGTCACTGGACTTCCTCAAATAGGAGAAAGATATTTCAAAACCAAGCATTTCAAAGATAAATCATGGGCATCTTTTATTTCAAGATCAAGGGTAGCAGTAGTAAATTGGAATAATGGAATTCCAAGGAGTTGGTTGATTCATCCTTGAGATAAATTAACATATCTCATACAGAAATTTATAACTTGTGAGGGAAGATTTAGCATCATCTACCTATATCACATTAAACTGCTACAACACTTAAAAGGTGACTGTGAAATCAACATGTCTTATTTTATATTGCAAAGTCTTTCTAAGATGGCTAAGGTTGTCCAAAAACAAGGAAGGAATACAAAAAAGAGTTTATATCACTGTGGCTTTATTAAAATGATCATTATATATAAACTACAGAAGCAAAATTTGACTTGGCAGCAGTTTATCATTGAAAATGGTTTTGAAACAATAAAGGAGGAAGAAGAAGAGGAACAAATCTTATTTGTGACCAATAATGAGGAAGAAGTACAGAACCTCAAGGCAACAAGCTCAAAAACCTCCTATGGGGAGGAGAAGAACAAGAAGCATGGTGATAAAGGAGAAAGAATTTGAAGAAAAAGACAATATTTTTACCACATATGAAAGAAAATCAAGGAAACGCCAACAAGTTCAAAGGGGTCAAATACAAAAAAATTATGATGAAGCACAACAAGCACAGTATGCACATATTCAAACTTTAGAGGCATAATCATTGGAAAATGATGGTTTTGAAAAACAAGAAGCTTCCACATATGAACAAATGAGAGAAGATGTGGAACAATTAATTAAAGACATGAAAGAAGAAACTCAAATGGAAGAAGTGGTTGCTAGGTCCACATCAAAACTTGATAGGAAAAATAAGAAAATAAGGAAAATGAAGAGAAAAATCAAGGAAATTAAAGTCCTGGAAAGATACATAAAAATAGAGAATGAAATGCTAAGGACTGAAATCCATAAAACACAAGAGGAGAATGAAACTTTGAAGAAGAAGAACAAGAAGCTTCAAAAGCAAAACAAGTTAATCTTCAAACAAGCGTATAAGTGGTTTCAACAAAAAAATGCATATAAAGAGAAATATCAAATAATGAAAGCTCTTCATACAGATCAGGTGAATGTGGAAACATTATTGCAGACAGCAGAGGTGGCAGAAGATCAGTGACAGAGGTTCAGAGACATTTTTATGCATGAGGACATGCAAAGACCTCCTCTTGGGGGAAATGTTGAGTACATTTTTATGCTTCCTTTTACTCTATAAACTACACTTTTGCCTCTATATCCATCCATTTTGTCTTCATTTTATTTCATATTTTCCATAAAACAACTTATGCAAGGTATATTTATCATTCTTTAGCTTAAGAATTGAGTTTTCTAAATTTTGGCATTAAAATTGAAAATTTATCAGAAATTACAGGATTTGACTAAACCTCGTAATTGCTCCTAGGTTCATGTACTTGCAGGACACTTGGGAGAAATCTAAGACTTGGGTCGTGATCCTTGATGTACAAGGATGGATAATAATCTATCATCTTCAAGATCTTAGTCTTCCAGGTGTCTGGTCAACGTTGGTCAAACAGGGCCACTTCAGCAGAAAATACCCTATTTTAGCCTTAAATTATGGACAGTTTTGGATTTTCGTGGGATTTGGTCATATATTATGGATCTAAAGGGGGCATTCGACCTTCCTAGAATATATTATGGATCTTATCATGATATTTAGGATATTTATTAGCATTTTTAGTTTTAAAACTCTTGTATAAATACTCTAAAGCATAGACTAGTATGACAACCTTGAATGTGAATGAAAAAACTTTGGAATTTGCAATCTTGAGATCAGTTCTGCGTTTTGTTCTTGATAATGCTTATGTGAAAGTTGTTGAAGCTCTTTCTTAGATGAGACAACTCAAGTTTACAAATGAAGCATTGGAGGGCCCCCTTTACCAAACTAGTACACTATTTCTTTATGTTCTTTTCAAATAATCTTTGATACATGTTTTAGATTAGATCTTGTTGTAGATAAGTTTTATTCATATCTTGTTGTAGTTAGATGAATTCCATAGCTAAGTCATATGCTTAATGTTTCAAATCCTTACTCATATTGTGAATGATTTCTTGAATAAAAATTCAATGTGTGGTTTGCCTTCAAGCATTAAGATAATCATGAATGTTTTTTTAGTTATTTACGTTTTCAGTGTTTTTTATTTAAATTGATGATAGTTTTTAATGAATGAAAGAAGACAGTGAATGCATCTCTTGAATAAGATTTTTGTCTTTCTAACATTTGATAAGTCTTATAACTAGTTCGAACATCTCTTGAATGCTCACTGTTGATACTCTTTAGGAAAACAATTGTTGATTACTGTTATGAGATCTATGAATAGGACTTCTGAACAGAAGCTTAGCATCTCTTCCATATTCAGCCCTTAGAATAGGTTTTGGGTTATTCCCATTAAAAAATAAAAGTTATCTCTAAATCCATATATTTTGGATGTGCCTCTAAGTCTTACAAACACCGGATTGACAATCATTTGCACTCTAATTTACATCAATAGATTGGAGCCTAACACTCATCTCATCCAACTGATTCAATTACATGATCCTCTCTTTTTGTGCCCGGGAAAGATCTATTCATAAATCAGCTGCTAGTTTAAAAGTATGAAGTTGGAATTCTATAGGTAACAAAACTTGCTTACCATAGACTAGCTAATAAGGAGTGAACCCAATACTATTTTTCCAGCTGATTTTGTATGCCCATAATGCTTCATGAAGCTTATCTGACCAATCTTTCCTATGTATTTGGACTTTCTTGGTCATGATTGATTCCAAAGTTTTGTTAGTAGATTCCACCTGTCCTTTTGTTTGTGGATGATAGGGTGTAGGTTTATGATGTTTGATATGATATTTGTGTGTTATGTCTTGCACCAGTTTAGAAGTAAACTGTGCGCCTTGCTCTGTTACAATCTCTCGGGGTACTCCAAATCTGACAAATATTTCTTCAAAGAGAAAGTTGACCACCGACTGTTCTGTAGCTCTCACTAATACTTTGGCTTCCACCCACTTTGTAACATAATCAGTACATACTAATATGTATTGCTTCCCTTTTGATGGTGGATTTATTGGACCAATGAAATCAAGAGCCCATTTTTCAAATGGCTCAATGTGAACTTGTGGCTTGAGGGGCATCTCATCAGTTGGAAGTGGATTTCCCATCCTTTGGAAACTATCACAGCTTCTAACATATTTCTTGGAATCTTTAAAGATGAATGGCCAATAATACCCCTAATTGACTATTTTGTATGTTGTCCTCTTATCTACAAAACGACCACCACAAGGTTCGTCATGGCAAGCTTTTAATATTTCTAAAATCCCTTCCCCTACATCATCTTTTCATCACCTCATTTCATATACCCTCGCAGCATAATTTATGTTACTCAAGGCAACCAGTTTGGTCTCCAAGGGAGCTATAAGAAGAACTTAGGGTTTCACTATCAAAGAGCAAGAGCATGAAAGATATTCTTGTAAATATTTTATGGTTTCCAAAATCCTTACATACACTTTCAAAACATGATTATCAACTTGATTAGACAAATATAGTGTTTTGGAAATGTTAAATGCTCTTTTTTATTAAGACATAAGTCGCAGACACATATGGAAACAGAAATTGTTGTTTGCATACATATTGAGGAAGGGGTCATAAGGAGAATGCCTTAAGCATGATAAAGTGGATGGTTACTCAAAGGAAATGAATCAAGGAGTCATAAGTTGGATAAACACATTTTCAAAATCATTTCCTATAATGATTACACGGAAGAGGGGAAGTACAAAGGTATAAATGAAGGAAAAGGGCATCCTCGACAATGATCGACCTATACAAAGGTGGTACACTTGTACATCATAATACCCACGTTATTTACCTCCATAAGAAATAATTTTACCCCGTCACTCTCATTTTCATTCTCCTCCAACGCTCCCTTTGCATCATTCATCCCCATCTCTGCTCCAAACGCATGCATTGAAACCAAAGTAGCTCTGTTTCAAACACTCCAGCGCCATACGAAAAATCCAGAATCCCCTTAATTTTGTTCCTTCCTTTGCTTACCCAGCCCGAAAATTTTATTAGACAGTTAAAAATAAAATGGTATGTTAGCAATTCTACTGTCAACATACATCATTCTTGCCCTGTATAAGAAAATGTGGTAGTTGAAGGGAATGCATGGAGAGTAAAGGAAAAGAGAACGTGTTCAAAAAGGAGTCTTCCAGGGAAAAGTAACTTCGAATTCAATGTTAACAATTGTTAAGCTAAGTGTCAAATTCGACTTCCTGAGAAACGTTTTGAGAACATAAACAATTTATTTCTAGCAAAGGTTGATTGTAAGAAGAAAAACAGAGTTGGGTTTCAACAAGAAGGCATAGAGTTTTTTTTAATTGCAGATTGAATTGCCAGGTATGCGCTTTCATCAAAGACTTTGTGATTGAAAACAGAGAGCAGTTAAAAAAAAAATAAAAAAAAATGAGATTTTCTTTGTTTCATTTGAACAAAAAATTCTTGTTGAAAGAACATTCACATAATTAATTTAACAAAGTGCAACAGGTAGCAGCAGCAGCAATGTACTCTACCTCTGTGGTTGATAAATAAATGGAACCTTGCTTTTTACTAAGCCAGGCTACTAAAGAGTCACCCGGGAAAAATGCTCCTCCACTGGTGCTTTTTCTCTCATCAACACAGTTTGCCCAATCTGCATCTGAATAAACAGTTAGCTAAAAATTTTGATTTATAGGATACCACAGACCATAAGTCATTGTTTCTTTCAAATACCTGAATATCCTTTTGACAGCTTGCAAATGACTCTGTTTAGGTGCAGCCTGATATCTTCCTACCATTCCTACATCATGCATTATGTCTGGGCGAGTTGTTGTGGTGTACAGCAGGCTGCCAATCATTGATCTGGGTGAGATGTTGTGATGTACAACAGGCTGCCAATCATTGATCTATATGAGCTTTGATCAACATCAGGTGAGTCAACATCCTTGCTTAATTTACATCCAGTAACCATAGGTGTACCCACAGGTTTAGAATCTTCCATTTGAAACCTTTTCAGCATTTCTTTTAGATAATTTTCTTGAAAGATGAACATCCCTTCAGTCCTTTGATTAATTTGCAAACCAAGAAAAAATGGCAGTTCTCCTATCATAGACATTTCAAATTCTAATTCCATGGTAGAAGCAAACCATTGTACCAATGGATCCTTATTACATCCAAAGATGATGTCATCTACATAGACCAATACAATGAGCAAATTATTATCCTCTGATTTAATATATAGATTGTTGTCAATTGTTCCTCTCTTGAACCCTTTTTCTTTGAGATACGTATCCAGTCTATGATACCAGGCTCGAGGGGTTTGTTTTAGCCCATAATCCTCTTATTTAATATATAGATTGTTGTCAATTGTTCCTCTCTTGAACCCTTTTTCTTTGAGATACGTATCCAGTCTGTGATACCAGGCTCGAGGGGTTTGTTTTAGCCCATATAAATATTTCTTCAGGTTGCATACTAAATCAGGTTTATCAAATAGTTCAAAACCCTTTGGTTGTTCCATATAGACTTCTTCGCTTAAATCTCAATTTAGAAAAGCGGACTTGACATCCATTTGATAGACTTTAAACCTTTTATGACAAGCATAGGCAAGAAACATTCTGATAGCTTCTAATCTTGCTACGGGCACAAATGTTTCATCATAATCCAGTCCTTCTATCTGAGCATATCCTTTACAGACTAACCTTTCTTTGTTTCTGACAACTTGTCCTTGCTCATTCAACTTATTCTTAAAGATCCATTTAGAGCCAATGACATTTTTTCCTTCAGGTCTATGAACCAACTCCCACGTACTGTTTTTCTCAATCTGATCAAGTTCATCATTCATTGTGTTAATCCAGTGGTCATCTCTGCTGGCTTCATTAAAATTCTTGGGTTCTAGCATGGATATGAAGGTTGTATGAGATTGTTCGATGTTTTTGATTAACTTTCTCCTGGTTTGTACACCTTGTCTTTTTCCCCAATTATTTAACGTGTAGGATGATTCTTTTGAATGATTCTGGAGGAGGAATTTGTAGTTGACTGTTGATTTGAGCCTGACTGAGTGTCTGAGTCTTCATCTGATTCAGAGTCTTCATTTTCTGATTCTTGGACCTGTTCATCTTCAGCTTCAGCGATGTCTTCTGTCAAAGACTCATTCCTGTACATCTCTCTCGTTGGGATTCCTTCATAAACTTTTACATCAATATAGTCAACCATTTTGTGTAGCCTCTTATTATAGCATCTATAGCCTTTACTGTTTGTAACATACCCTAAGAAGGTACCTTCATCATTCCTGTCATCATATTTGTCAAGGTTCTCATCATTATTCTTTATATAGCATTTACTCCTAAAGACTTTGAAGTGTTTAATTGTAGAAGGTCTTCCAAACCACAGTTCATAAGGTGTCTTGTCACTTTGTGGTCTGAGGTGAGATTTGTTAAGCACATGAACTGCTGTGTGTATTGCTTCTACCGAATAGTTTTGACCAATGTTCTTCTCATTCATCATTGACCTGGCCATTTCCTGCGCTGTTCTGTTTTGCCTCTCAACAACTCCATTTTGTTATGGAGTTCTAGGGATTGCGTATTCTCTCTTGATATTATGCTCATCACAGAATTCCTTGAAGTCTCTTCACATAAACTCTCCTCCTCTGTCCGATCTAACTGCCTTTAACCTCTTGCCTATTTGAGTCTCTGTTAAAGACTTAAATATTTTAAACTTTTCAAACGCTTCATCTTTTTCTTTGAGAAAGGCAACCCAAGTAAGTCCAGAGTAATCATCAATAATCAGCATGAAGTAGTTTTCTTTCCCTGTCCCTTCCTGTCTGGATGGTCCACATAAGTCCATATAAACTAGTTGGAGTGGTTTCTCTATTGAAGTAAAGCTCTTGGACTTAAACTGAGTCCTGTTTAGCTTCCCTACTTGGCAGGGTTTACATATCAAATCTTGGGGCTTTGATATTCTAGGAAGATCTTTTACTGCCTCGAGATTTTCGAGTTTGATGAAGTGATCGAAGTTTAGATGTCCAAGTCTTCTATGCCATAACCAACTGTTATCATATTTGCTTAGATAAGATTCTTCTCTATTTTATTTCAACACATATACATTATTTTCAGTCCTTATGCCTTTGGCCACCACTTGACCTGAGTTTACAGACTTTATCTTGCAGTCCTTGGATGTGAACACTACTTCACATCCTCTGTCACACATCTGACTTACACTGAGAAGGTTATGTTTCATCCCTTCTACAAGTAGGACATCTTGGGCTTTTCCTTTTCCATTACTTAAGCTTACCATCCATTTTCCCTTTATTTTTCCCGGAGCATCATTTCCAAAAGTTACATTTCTAGATTTTCCTTTACTAAGTGACAGAAACTTACCTTTGTCTCCCGTCATATGTTTGGAGCATCCGTTGTCTATATACCAAGGGTTCGTTTTTCTTTGAGCGGACAATACTAACCCACACTTGTCACTTTCCTCCTCCTTCCATAACTTGACATTTTCAACAGGGGATTTTGAGTCTGATTCATAGTTCTTTAACCGACAATTAATAGATTTATGTCCAAAGTTATGACAGGTGTAGCATTCAATCTCATTATTCAATAGGTCAAACTTATTTTTGCAGCGTTCTCTACTTATTCACTGTTGATTATTTCTTGGCTTTCTTGGTTGTATGTCTCTAGACTTAATTTGGCAAATTGCATTCTGTGAAGGTTTATTATTTGGTTGCATCAATCTTTGTTGTGAGAAGTAATTATTCCTTCGAAATCTTAATTGCTCTTGTCTAAATCTGTAGGAACAATTTATAGCTTTGTGACCAAAATTAGAACAGTAGAAACAATAACCATAGAAAAATTCTTTGTACCTGGAAAGCAGTTGTCTTCTTTGAGAAAATCAATTTCTTCCATGTTGATGACGTCTTTCAGCAGGGAGCACATTATTTCTTTGTTCTGCAGATTCAGTCCTGGCACATTTTTCTTTGCTAGTCCTCAGAAGCTGATTGTCTTCCTTTGTTTCTGCAAGTTTGTTGCAGTTATTGGTTGTACACTTGACAAACTTGATTTTTTCCTCCTTTATCGTCTTACTGCTACCTGATCCTTCTTCATAACCCAAACCAGTTTTCAGCTTTGGATTCCTTTGCTGGTTCAAAATGGTGGCTAGTCCTTCTGAGGTTTTGATACTTGATAGATTATGTTTATACAAGGCTTGAAACTTCTCCATTTCTTTCCTCGTTTTCACTACTTATTGTTCTAAAGCTTCACATCGTGCCCTTTTTTTCTGATAGCTGTTGTTTCAGAATATCTTCGATTTTCTTTGTCTGCTCTAATTCCACTTTTAATAGGACAAGGTCTTCATCGGGTCCTTTACTGTCTTTCTCGAACTGTATCAGCAATTGTCTTTGCTTTTCGTTCTTAATTCTTAGTCTGTCAATCTCTTCCAGTGCACTGATCAGTTATCATTCCATGTCAACCACAGTTTTTTCTTCATTAACTTCACTTCCTATGTTGTTATTATCATAATCCTCTTTGGACATAAGTATGAAGTCATTTAATTTATCTTCAATAGGGGAGTCATAGTTTTCATCATCTGAAGGATCATCCTCATTGTTTACGCAAAGACTTTTCTTCTTAAAGTTATTCTCTTTAAAGAAATTTATGTGTTTATGCTTCTCCTCATCATCGTACATTTGATCATTTCTTTTGTGGGGACATTTATTTGCAAAATGACCTATTCTACCATAGTTGAAACATTTGAAAGGTATTTTACCTTTGTATTTCCCTGATCCCTTCTTCAATCTCTTCACAAGTTTTGCTTCAATTTCATCGGGCTCACAATCCTCATTCTTGTCTTCTTTGAATGATGTTTCTCTGGAGGTGGGTTTATCTTTAACTATTCTCATTTCGTAAGCAGTCAATGTTCCTAGAAGTTAATCAAACTCCAAGGTTTTTAGATCATTAAGTTCTTCTATAGCAGAGACCTTTGGGTTGAACCTATCTAGGAGAGATCTCAAAATTTTCTGAACTAAAGAAGGTTCCTCAATTTTTTCACCAAGTGCTTTCATTGCATTTACCATTTCTTCTACTCTCAGAAAGTGCTTTCCAACTGTTTCAACTTCCTTCATCTTCAGCTGTTCAAACTGTATTCTGTAGATTTGAAGATTGGTGTCATTTACCTTCTCATTACCTTCATAACTTCTAATGAGTTTGTCCCACATTTCTTTGGCAGTTCCCAGGTGCATAACTTTTATGAATTATTCTTTTGCAAGCCCACTCAAGATAGCATTCATAGCCTTAGCATTGAAACTAAATTATAGCTTGTCATCCTTATTAGCTAGCACAACTGGCTTTACATAACCAGTGTCTACCACATCCTAGACATCTGCACCTAAAGCCATTATGTAGGTTCTCATTCTAACTTTCCAGAAGAAAAAGTTTGTTCCGTTGAACAGAGGGGCCTTATTGGTCGAATTTCCTTCATGGATTGATATGTTTAACCTCTAGGATCTACCCTTTAGATAGAAGGGGCCGGCTCTGATACCAATTGTTGAAAAACTGAGAGGGGGGGTGAATCAGTTGTGCCCATGCTTAAACAATTATGCTTCTTTTAAATTCTTTACAAGGCACTCAATGAAGATCACAATAATGCAGGGAAATAAGCAATGGCACATTCAGCATCAGTCACATATATGAGAAACAAAGAGACAGATATTTTCCCAAGGTAACCCATACAGGGTAAAAACCTTTTCTTCTTTATATGATAAGTATTATTTACATTCTTTATATTATCATACATATGAGCACCAACTCATTGTGAGGCTACAACCTCTGTTTTGCAAGCTGCAACTTGCTAAGAGCACCAACTCTCTATTTTTCTCTAGCACCCACTAGAAGGAAGCACAAACTCCCTGGATTCTCTAGCACCAACCAGAAGGAAGCACCAACTCCCTAGTTTCTCTAGCACCAACTAGAAGGAAGCACCAACTCTCTGGTTTCTTTAGCACCAACTAGAAGGAAGCTACAACTCCCTCTGTTCAAGCACCCACTTGAACCTCTGAGGACACCAGTCCTCCCTAGCACCTCCCAACCACCCTGAAATACGAATATGAAATACTGAAACCAATTATAGTGATATAGTGTTCAATAACAGCTTACCAGTCTCATCACTGTTCTGCAAGATTTTGCTGCTCAGTCTTCCTCACTGTCTTCCAACATGCATCCGCTACTCATTTTGTTCTTATGCCTTTTGTGCTCTGTGTGCCATTCTCATTCAATGCACCTTTTGTTTCCTATCCATTTCAGTTGTTGCATTACTTCACCTCACACATGCATTACTTCACCTCAGCAACAACTCCTACATCATTTCTCTGTGCCATGTTCTTATAGCTTCTGTTGACCTTGTGCATGCAATATGCGCAATTCTTCTGCATCTCTTCACAGTGAGTGCTCTGTCTGATCATCATTACAACTTCTCATCTTCTCTGGCAGTTTGTCCACGTGTTCAGCATCACTGGATGTCACGCAGAGATTCCTCAGCCTCTCTGGCAGTGAAGACTCGTCGTCTTCTTTGGCATAGTCGGGCTTATACTTTCTGCTTCAGTTACAAACTTCAACGCTCATCCACTTGTCAGTCCCTCTAAGAATCATCTTCATTCACTGGAAGAAGCTTGGAGACCTTTCATCTCCTCCGATGATCACACAGAGGTCTCTTTGAATCCTTTGGCAGAGACCATCAATGGTTTCCAGCAATTAGACTGTGAGGAGCAACATTAGCCCTCCGATCATGCCTAAAATCCCCTGCACCATTGGATTGACTTCATGCGATCTTGTGTTTATTTCGCCAATTCGCATTTCGTTATTTCGGCATTCGGCAATTCGGCATTCGTGCGACCAAGTGTATCGACACTCCCAGTCGCAATCCCCAAAACTCTGAAAAGGAGCTTGTCTGCACTAGCTCCTTCCCCCGTCTTCCACCGATGTGACCACAGGCTACATCCATTTCACCTTTTCGGTATTTTCGCGATCTTATGACCTTCATCAACCTTGATCGACGTTCCATGATCTCGATGAATTGATGGTCTAGATCTCATCATGAATTCGCATCTCATTGTTCCTTAGATGGAGGTTTTTGTCACTCCAAGTCGCGATAGGCGAGACTCTGAGATGGAGCTTAGATCAACAGTCCAGAATATTGGTGTATTGACAGTCCAGATCTCATCGTGAATTCGCATCTCGCAATTCCTTAGATGGAAGTTCTAATCACTCCAATTCGCGATAGGCGAGACTCCGAGATAGAGCTTAGATCAATGGTCCAGAATCTTGGGGTATTGATGGTCCAGATCTCATCGTGAATTCGCATCTCGCAATTCCTTAGATGGAGGTTTTCGTCACTCCAAGTCATGATAGGCGAGACTCTGAGATGGAGCTTAGATCAACGGTCCAGAATCTTGGTGTATTGGCGATCCAGATCTCATCGTGAATTCGCATCTCGCAATCACTGTGATGAAGGGTTTCATCACTCCAAGTCATGATAGCCAAGACTCCGAGTTTGTTTCACGATTTTGCATATCGCGAATTTGAACCTCTTTCCTTTGGATTTCCCGATCTGTGAAACTCCGAAATGGAGTCTTTGTGATGCTCTGATCTTTCGCCACGTGTCCATCCCCGATCAATTATGGATCCAACGTTTCAAGTCATTTGTCCATTTTGCATTTCACGAGTTGGAAGGATAGAGCACTTCCTTCTTTTGACTTTTTAGTCAGTGGAATGTTGATCTGTGACCACGTGTCATGCCCGAAGATGGACGATCCTCCTCCTTTTGGGATTTTGTATACCCGCTTCTCCTTGCTCTTTAATGAACGTGCAGGTTCTCCCTGATCCAACGATGGATGGACCTCGCGCTTAGATCGAACGCCCGAGATCTATTCTCGTCTACTGCATGCTACTCCTCTCTGAATTCATAACTGACGGTCATCGGGGATTTTGAATAAGATCCAACGTTCACTGTTGTTCCTCCTCTTCCATTATCACTGCGTTGTTGATCATGCTGATCTTTGCCATCGCTATTCTTGCCATCAATAACAAGCTCACTCCCAACTGTAAACCTTCCAACAGGGTTTACTAAATCAATAGTCCTTTCAAGTAACTCACTCATCTCTGTATGGTGAGGGAACCTTCCCGGAAGGAGGTGCATTCGAGGAAATCCCACCAAGGCATTGCGTGAGTTAAGTACATGGGACAATTCTCACGGGCTCGAAATCTAAACTGGTTCAATATATATATATATATATATATATATATATATATATATGAACCGACTATAGTCATACAAGTATAAGCATGCATTCACCATTTCCGATCAAAACACAAGGCAAACATTTCTATACAAAAACCATTTATGAGCGTACAACCATGAGCATGCATTCCAAGAATATTCAATTTAAGATACAGGACATCGATACTTATCAAAATATATATATATATGAATCGACTATAGTCATACAAGTATAAGCATGCATTCACCATTTCCGATCAAAACACCAGGCAAACATTTCTATACAGAAACCATTTATGAGCATACAACCATGAGCATGCATTCCAGGAATATTCAATTTAAGATACAGGACATAAATACTTATCAAAAAACACCAGGTGTGATGCAACTGCTGAGAGGGGTGCTCGTTTCCACCCAACCGTAGGCTCATCGACTCCCAACGGATTTACCACTAGCCACCCCCGAGCTATACCACGAGGCTTTGAGACTTAATCTCCTACTTCTCGCTCATCGAAAGTCAAGGACGAAAGTTACTAGCCTTCTCCTCTGCTCAAGACTCACTGTATTTCCCGGAGTTTCTTTGGTTCTCCTCCTGCGATTCCTGTTGTGTGCTCTCTCTCCCCACACTTCCTTTCTTGCTTTGTCCTGCAAGGTTGCATGTGGCGCAAATTCCCCCGCAGTGGTCAGGTCTGAGAGCTTCTACGGATGGGAGGTTCACCCCCATCCCCTCATTAACTCATGAGGAGCCTCCCCACCTACCATCCTGGTGAGTAATTCATTCCAGGTCCAGAGAACAACTTTGGTCTTTGAGCCAGTAAAGACCAATACGGTATTGGTTCAGTGGAAGTTAACGCCACCATTCCAGGTACCTTACACCACCTTTCATCAGCCATCGTGGTCTCTTTTTCAGCATATCCCCCTCCCAACAGTCATGCAACATATATTCACACATCATTTACATTCATCAACCCTTTATACAGTGTCCGTCAAATCACACATTCACATCTTGGAGTTTGCCATAGTTCTTGGCCAATATAGTTATTTTTACAGACTGGGGGAAACACGATGTTATAATTCCCTCCCCATTTTAAAGGAACATCATCATCGATGTTCTATCTATCAATAGAACATGTAAGTATAGAAGTAAACAAAATCGGATATGCATGTTTCATTGCATCTTCCATTTCCCATGTAGCCTCATCTGGGTCAAAATATTTCCACTGCACCTTGACCTGTGCAATATAGGGATGATTTTAAGAATGGAAATTTATTTTAAAATGTAGAAACCTTGGTGAATATTACTAATCCTTCATATGTCAACTATAAATGTTTGGCGATATGTTTTAAAAAATATTCAAATTTCTAAGTATTTCATATAGTTTTTATGAAATTTTAGAGATTTTTAAGGTAAAATAATTTTATCCTATAGAATTTGGGCAAATCATTTTTAAAATAACGAATCTTGTTTTTGGAAAAACCATGGAAAATTAGCCCATGAGAGAAATTTAGCGCCTAACATCATCCCTGGTGCAATAGTTCGGTTCCTGAGCGAGGTTTCCTTTCTATCCAGTATGCATTGAGGTTCCAGTAGGAATTCTCCCTCTGGTTCCACCTGGATCACAAACTAGTGAATTATATGATTAGAATCATGTACATATTTCTTCAATAATGAAACATGGAAAATATTATGTGCTTTCACTGTGGGAGGAAGTGCTAGCCTATAGGCTACAAGTCTCACTCTGTCTAGAACTTCAAAGGGTCCACAATATCAAGGCACCAACTTGGCACATCCTCCCATCTTCAGGGAACTCTTCCTGGACCTAACTCTGAGGTATAAGTGGTCTCCCGCCTTGAACTCTCTTGGAGTTCTTTTTTGGTCGGCGTAACTTTTATGTCGGTTCTAAGCGACCTTTAGATTTTGTTTTATCTGAATCACTTGTTATTCCATTTATTTCAACATGTCGGGTCCAATAGTAACTCTGTTTACAGGATTACTCCAACTGACTGGAGTATTGCACGGTCTACCATAGAGGACTTCGAAAGGGCTCGCCTTCAGGGATTCTTGGTAGCCATTGTTGTAAGTGAATTCCACCAGTGGCAGGAAATCTTCCCACTTTTTGGGTTGATGCATTACGTGCATCCTGAGCATGTATTCTAATATTTGGTTCACCCTTTCCGTCTGTCCATCCGTTTGAGGGTGATAGGCTGTGCTAAATAGTAACTAGGTCTCCAAACCAGCGATCAGTGATTTCCAAAACTTGGAAGTAAATTTCTTGTCTCTGTCAGACACGATCTCTTTCGACATACTATGTATTTTGAATATCTCCTTCATGAATACATTGGCGATGTCTATTGCCTTACAAGTCGACTTGACGGGGATAAAATGAGTGAACTTGCTCAATTTATCCACCACTACCATGATGGCATCATTATGTTTGGTCGAGGTCAGTAATCCGCTGATGAAATCCATGGAGTGGTTTCCCATTTCCATTCCGGGATTGGTAGAGGTTGTAATAATCCTGCTAGGTGTCGGTGTTATGCTTTAACCTGTTGGCATTCTATGCATTTGGCTAAGTACTCAACTATGTCTTTCTTCAATCCAGGCCAATAGAATTGTTTCCTGGTGGCTGTGATCATCTTCTGGTATCCTGGATGACCAGTATAGGGTCTTTTATGTAGTTCATCCATTATGAACCTCTTCAAGTCGTCACAATCTGGAATATACAATATGTTTCTGTAAGTTAGCAAACCTCCATCTATCATCTGATAGCCTTCATACTTTATCCCTGTGGGTTCTTACTCCAGAAACAAGGTCAAGGTCTAGAAGAATATGTTTGTTTCTTGTGCATTTTGAACTCTTTCCTTGACATTTGTCTCGCAGGTGTTTACCGCTGCCAGGTGAATTGTTTTCATGCGTCTGTTAAGGGCATCAGCCACCCTATTTTCCTTTCCCTTAATATGTTTGATTTCAAAATCAAACTCGCTGAGGAGGGCCATCCACCTAGCTTGTCTAGCATTGAGCTTTGGTTGGCCAAACAGAGATCGTAATCCACAGTGGTCTATCATAAGTACAAATTTTATTCCAGGAGGTAATGCCTCCACATTTTCAAGGCGTGCACTATGGCGGCCAACTCTAGATCATGGGTCACATAGTTGACTTCGTGCTCATTCAATTTTCAGGATTCATAGTAGACCACACTTCCTCCTTGCATAAGGACTCCTCCGAGCCCTTCCTTATAGGCATCTGTGCACACGAGGAAGTCAGCTTCGGAATCGGCGATCTTCAGCACAGGTGCATAGGTCAGTAGATGTTTTGGGGTTTGAAATCTTTCTTCACATTTTTTGTGTCCACGTAAATTTTGTCCCCTTCTTTTGGAGGGTACTGATTGGACACCCAATCTTGGAGAATCATTTTATAAATCTCCTAAAGTATCCTGCCAAGCCCATAAAGGATCTGATATCCAAAACGTCCTTCGGGGTAGGCCATTCCATGATAGACCTGATCTTATCAGGGTCTACCGCTACCCCTTCTTCAGATAGGACATGGCCCGAGTAATGTATTTTCTTCTGGAAAAAGTTACACTTGCTAAATTTGGCATAGAGTTGATGTTCTCTTAGCACTTGAAGCACAAGCCTAAGGTGTTCCTCTCTATTCTTGGAGTAAATTAATATGTCGTCAATAAAAACCAGCACAAATTTGTCTAGGAATTTGCTGAGCACACTGTTCATCAAGAACATAAAAGTGGCAGGGGCATTGGTCAATCTGAATGGTACTACCATAAACTCGTAGTGACCATATCTCGTCCTGAAGGAAGTTTTGTGGATGTCTTCGCCCTTAATTCAGACTTGATGGTATCCAGATCTCGAGTCAATCTTCGAGAAGATAGAGGCACCTCCCAATTGATCGAACAAGTCATCGATTTTGGGTAAGGGGTACTTGTTCTTTATGGTTACTTTATTGAGTTGTCTATAATCTATACACAGTCGGAGGGTACCATCTTTCTTTTTCACAAACAAGACTAGTGCTCCCTATGGAGACACGTTGGCCTGGATATAGCCTCTTTCCATCATTTCTTTCAGTTGTAATTTAAGGTCAACTAGCTCAGGTGTGCTCATCCTGTAGGGTGTCCTAGACATTGGCACCGCTCCTAGTGCAAGTTCTATTGAGAAATTGATGTCCCTTCTCGAAGGTAGACCCGGTACCTCTTCCGTAAATACATCTCTATATTCTCTCAGTGTGGGGTGGTCTTCGAGGCTTGGTTTATCACCTTCAATTGTTTTCAACCTCTGTATTGCATATAGTGAACATCCTTTTTCTGCAATACTTTCTCATTTGAAGAGTTGATATTTGTCTCGCCAAGACAGGTTTTTGGATCCTTTGAAGGGTTATTCTCCTTCCTTCTTCACTTACACATTTCAAGTTTTTATGGTAACAATCCAGTTTGGCTTTGTGGGTGGTTATCCAGTCCATACCAATCGATAGATCATACGATCACAGGGGTAATATGTTAAGGGTTGCTTGGGTGGGGAATTCGCCCATAATGAATTAGCAAGCTGGTATGACCTCCGCTACCCTTCTTTTGGTGCTAGTGGCTAACTGTACCAACCATGGCTTAGCGTTTTTATGTGGTTGTAGTTTACATTTATCCACAGCTTTAGGGGTTATATAACTCAAATTTGAACCAGGGTCAATCAGAATAGATACTAGATGGTTGGTGATCATACCTTCGATTTCCACCACTGAAGTTTGGTGGTCAGCTTGGTTATTATCCAAGGCTGTATAAATTTGTGGCACACTCCTAGCCACATTATTGACAGTGGTAGCTTCTTGAACGTTTTAAACTCTTCCATTGTTCTGTTGTCGATGCGAGCAGTCCCTCAGTAGATGTTCTTCTCCACAACCCCAACATTTCAAAGGTTCTCTCTTTGGGTTATTAGTCTTTACTGGGGCAGATCCAGAAAGTTTATTTCCGCTCAAGGAGGGAAATTTTTGCTGGTGTACACTCCAGGCTAGTAAGCTCATCCTTGAGTTCTTTTTGTAGTCCTTAAATCTTGGGGATTTAAACCCCTTTTTCTGGAATCCTGAACTATTCTTCTGCTTCCAGCCTTCGCAAGGTCCTATCTGATGCCCAAGTTGTTCATAACAATATCTTGCCTTTCGGATAGTATCTTCTAGGGTCTTTGGTTCGTCAAATTCAATCATGTTCTGATAGTCCTTAGGTAGTCCACTGATGAATCGTTGCACCTTTGCCTTTTCTGTTTTTATGTAGGGTACATACCTCAGCAACTCAAGGAATCTGCTAACATATTCCTCTATGGTGAGTTTCCCTAACTTGAGTTCATAGAATTCTTTAGCCTTTTCGTCTAAGTGTTTTTCCGACAGATATTTCTTCCTAAAGTATTTCTCAAACTGCTCCCAAGACAGGTCTTCTTCGTGAATCCCTTTTACATTCTTGAGGTCTTCCCACCAAATGGAAGTCTTTCCATTCAAGTTGAAGGTGGCTACTCGGGCCTTCAAGTTTTCTGAGAAGTCATGGACTCTGAAATACTTCTTTAGTCCAAGCAGCCAGGCCTCCGCTTCCTCTCCTTTCTTTATTTCACCGTCGAAGGAGGGTGGTTTGGCCTTCTTGAACTCTTCGAGATTATGATTCATGGAAAGTTTTCGCTTCCTTCATTTTTTTCGAGAATGAGAACTAGTTCTGCTGCTAGAAGATCCCTCCGGGTCGCCAGCTTCCTTTCCAGAGGAATCATCCAACACTTGTCCCTTATCTTTGGGGTGGACCTTTCTCGAGGTGCTCCTCTCAGTGTGGCCACTGACATGACCATGTTTCCGTATCTCAGGTTCATGTTGCAAATGTCTTTGTATGTCGGATAAGCTCTGCAGTAAAACTGAATTAATTTCCATTTGTTTCTCTTGCTCTTTTATCATCCTCTCATTGTCAGCCTTGCAGCTCTGCAATTCGACCATGAGGCTCCTCACGGTCTCAGCTAGATCTAGAGGGGTCCCTATCGCCCTCCTTTTTTCAGACTCTTCGTCTCTATTGTGGGAGCCCTCCCCCACTTCATGGTAAGTCTCCATTATATACATCTGTAATTTCCTGCGGTTGATCTTCCACTTGTGTGAAAAAAAAAAACGTTGGTTGTTAGTCAATATTTATATTCATTTATAACCAGTGCATAATTCATATTTTTCACAGAACACCCCGTTCATGAGCCCAAGCAGGCCAAATGTTGCAACCATGCTTTGATACCAATTTGTAACACACCCACTACGGGAGCTAAGATTTTTCGTCTTTTTCTTTCTTCTTCATTATCGAGGGATAGAGTTCCTGAATTCCTACGAGGTTCTAGCGTAGGCTAGGTCTTCCAATCAGGACCTTCACCAAACCAATTCACTGGTTCTTTTGTGGAAATTTGTCGTGTGCAATTCACGCACCAAGTATAGGATTTACTTCCATGTGTCCATCGGTTGTGACCCTGGGCTAAGTTAAGAGGCGCCTTTTGCATTTCGGGACTTCGAAAACTGGGAGTTCGAAATGCAAGGGAGTCGAGTCCTTAGACACCCCAAAACCCGAAATCCTATTCACACCAAGCCGCTCCGGGATTTCACCTACCGGGATTTCACGATGTATGAAGACGAGGGTTCATACCCTTCGGTTTCCCGGGTTCCGCAACATCGAAACCCATATATCTACTAGGCTCATTTCGGGGTTTCACAAGTCAGGATTTCGCGATACGCGAAGACAGGAGGTCTCGCGCTTGAGTCTCCAGGCGCCGAAACTCCAATATATATATATATATATATATATATATATATATATATATATATAATGCTAAGTTCATTTCAAGGTTTCGCAAGTTGGGAGTTTGCGATATGCAAAGACAAGAGGTTTCCCCTTGGGTATCCCGGGTGCCGAAACACCAAACTATAGCCATGCTATACCATTTCGGGGTTTCTCACATCGGGATTTCGCATCTGGTGAATACAAGGAAACTAACCCTTAGGATTCCCGGGTGCCAAAACGCCGAAACATCAAAATCTATTCACGCTTTATCATCTCGAGATTTCGCGATATGTGAGGACGAGGGGCCTCGTGTCTAGTATACCCGGGAGCCAAAACTCCAAACCATATATCCACTAATCACTAAACTCATTTCAGGGTTTCGCAAGTCGCGGTTTCGCGATGTGCGACGACAAGGGGTCTCGCACCTAGGACATCTGGGAGCTGAAACTTCGAAGCTCATATATCCACTAAACTCAATTCGGGGTTTCTCAAGTCGGGATTTTGCGATGTGCAATGACAAGAGGTCTCGCATCTGAGTTTCCCGGGGGTCGAAACTCCGAAGTTCATATATATATGCTAAGCTCGTTTCAGGGTTTCTCAAGTAGGGATTTCACATTTGGCGAATACAAGGAAACTTGCCCTTAAGTATCCCATGTGCCAAAACGTCGAAAACACCAAACTCTAACCACGCTATATCATTTCGGGGTTTCTCATATCGAGATTTCGCAACTGGCGAATACAAGGAAACTAACCCTTGAGATTCTCGAGTGCTGAAACGCTGAAAAGCCGAGAGGTATCCCCGCTAAGCTACTTTCGATGATAGGGATGAAGCAATTTCATGGGTTTACTAAATCAATAGTCCTTTCAAGGAACTCACTCCTCTCTGTATGGTGAGGGAACTTTCCTAGAAGGAGGTGCCTTCGGAGAAATCCAACCAAGGCATCGTGTGGGTTAAGTACATGGGACAATTCTCCCGAGGATGGGCTCGAAATCTGAACTGGTTCAATATATATATATGAACCGACTATAGTCATACAAGTATAAGCATGCATTCACCATTTCCGATCAAAACACCATGCAAACATTTCTATACAGAAGCCATTTATGAGCGTAGAACCATGAGCATGCATTCCAGGAATATTCAATTTAAGATACGGGACATAAATACTTATCCAAAAACACCAACTGTGACGCAACTGCTGAGAGGGGTGTTAGATTCCACCCAACCGTAGGCTCAACGACTCCCAATGGATATACCACTAGCCACCCCCGAGATAGACCACGAGGCTTTGAGACTTAGTCTCCTACTTCCTGTTCATCGAAAGTCAAGGACGAAGGTTACTCTCCTTCTCCTCTGCTCAAGACTCGTTGTATTTCTCGAAGCTTCTCTGGTTCTCCTGTTGCGATTCCTGTTGTGCACTCTCTCTCCCCACACTTCCTTTCTTGCTTTGTCCTACAAGGTTGTGTGTGGCGCGAATTCCCCCACAGTGGTCAGGTCTAAGGGCTTCTACAGATGGGCAGTTTACCCCCATCCCTTCATTAACTCATGAGGAGCCTCCTCACCTACCATCCTGGTGAGTAATTCATTACAAGACCAGAGAGCAGATTTTGTCTTTGAGTCAGTAAAGACCAATATGGTATTGGTTCGGTGGAAGTTAACGCCACCATTCGAGGTGCCTTCCACCACCTTTCATCAGTCATCGTGGTCTCTTTTTCATCACATCCCCCTCCCAGCTGTCATGCAACGTATATTCACACATCATTTACATTCATCGACCCTTTATATAGGGTTCGTCAAATCACACATTCACATCTTGGAGTTTTCCATAGTTCTTGACCAATATAGTTATTTTTACAGACTAGGGGAAACAGGGTGTTACACTCCCCCCCCCCCCCCCNTCCTCTAAAAATATCTTAACTGTAAATCAACCCAATGAAAATCAGATCTGCTACACACAAATTGTTGTTAATTCTTGGTATGATGATATAAAATTTTATTTGACACATGGATCTTCTCCTCGCTATATTTATCCTACAAACAGAAGAGCACTCAGGTTAAAATGTTCATCTTTCTAGTTCATAAATGATGTATTGTTTCGAAATAATTTCGACGGTGTTCTTATGCGTTGTTTAGAAAAAGAAGAATCAGAAAAAGTGTTATCTGAACTACATGCAAGTGAAACTGGTGGACACTTTGGTGGAGACACCATTTCTCACAAAGTGTTAAGAGCTGGGTACTATTGGCCATGCATTATGTCATAAATGCATAATCTACCAAAAGGCTTCCAGACGAGTGAAAAAAGGAAGCATTCCCTTTGCAGCGTGTTATTGTGGATTCACCTTTTCAACAGTGAGATCTCGACATCATAGGGCCAATTAACCCTACTTCTTCACAGCAGCATAAATATATCATTACAACAACGGATTATTTTACCAGATGGCTCGAGGTTGCACCTTTGAAAGTGGTAAACATTAATCTGGTTGTATCTTTCCTTAACTCGAATATCATTACTAGATTTGGTATCCTCGAATTTTTAGTCTTTGATAACGCATCTTATTTCTCATCCCTCGATATGAGTGTATTCACCTTAGAAAAAGGGATTAAGTTGAAATATTATGCCAGCTACTACCCACAAGGAAATGGCCTAACAGAATCAACAAACAAAAATTTGATCAAGATCATTAAGAGGACAATCTCTTAAAACCACAGAAACTAACACAACACTTTGTTTAATGCACTATGGGTTGACAGAGTAACACCCAAAGCTTCTGTTGATAACTCTCCTTTCTTTCTCGTTTACGGGAGAGAAGCAATCCTACCTCGTCATGTTCTTCTCCCATCTCTGCAACTATCGCAGAAAGTTCAAGAAGATGTCTGCTCGCCTCTAGAAAGTCAAATAAATGCCTTATTAAAACTAGAGAAAGTAAGAGCACAAGCAAAGAAAAAGTTGGATCAACATCAACAGATTGTGAAAAGTTGGTTTGATTCGAATTCTTCTTCAAATAGAAACTTTGAGGTAGGAGATTTGGTTCTCAAATGGGATAAACCTCACGAGGGGAAAGGGGAACACACCAAGTTCCAAAACCTGTGGTTGGGACCTTTCGTAATCGTTGAAAAACTAGGTCTTAGCTCTTTTCATCTATACACAATTTGGAGGGACAGCCAAACAACTTCCCGGTAAATGGCCAAGCTCTAAAAAGCTATTTTTCCTGATGATTCCAGATTCACCTCTGTACATATTTCTTTTTAATTTTTCTTTTGTTTATTGGATTTTGGTTCTTTTCATTTTGCTTGTTTTCCCTGCTTTCTGAATAAACTTATGTCTGTGTCACCTTTTAGTTCATGAAGGGAAACAAGAATGCCTCATTATGAAGCAACAGTCAAGGTCTTTTCAGAGCATCAATGTTGTAAATTGTTGAAATGCAGACTAGCTAAGGAAACATTATGTTCGAAGTAGGTTTCATGGTTTCACTTTATAATCATGAGCAGACACGATCATCATTAAAGCTCTTTACGATGTCCTATTTTTAAAGAAAACAACTCAAGTATGTTTTCTTGTTCCTCGAAAAGTTATTCTTATCAGAAAACTAATTTCAGATCATGATGAAGGTTATCGAGCAAAAAATTAAGGCTGGAAAATATCAAGTGTTCTGAAAACCGAAATTTTTAGCATCACCCCTCTTCTGAAGATCATTAAATTTATCAAATTGTATCTAGAGATTTGTGGGAAGTGTCTGTAAACCCGTCGAGATACTGAACAGGTCTACTCGCAGCAGGTAAATGCATGCATGATGCCAAGACAACTTCGTCGAGGTACTGAACAGACCTGTTGGCAGCAAAACAATGTCGGGTTCAAGAAAATTACCAGGTATAAATTTTGATATTAATCGTAAGTAACCTTCATTTTGAATTAACAATTCGTGGATAGGGTAGAAGCGTCAGAGTGGATTAATTGACATCCCTGCCGAGGCTATGGATGTCTGCTAGCAGCAGCGGCCCTGTCAACGGTATTAGATCCATTGACTTGAATATCGTTGATCTCGTAATTAAAATTTGTCACCAATGAACATAGAGACATCTGAAGCTGGATTGTGTGATGTTTTCAGAATTTGATTGGGATGTTTGATTTACTTTTAACGGTTATTTAATCTTTAATCATTCTAATCAGTCCTAACACGAACTCGTTAGTGATGCAGAGATAACTGCTTCTCCCAGTAAGTCTTCATTGTTGGCATCCCTACTTGTTTTTGCTAGTTTGAACGACAAACGACACTTCTTATAGTTGCCTTCACCTCATCCTGTAAATATTACTATTTGGGGGTGATTATTAGATTATTAAAAGACGTTTGATTATTCTTGTTTTATTTTTATTTTGCGTTTTAATGCTTGATTCATGACATGAATCAAACATGGAAACTTAATTTTGTATTATATCCTGGTTTTTAATGGTTCATGGTGATTACTTCATATTTCTTACTTGAATAATTTTCCTTTTGAGTTTATCGAATATCGATATAATTTCCATGTTGATTTGCATTTGCACTGTAAGCTTATTTATTTGAATCCTTTGTTAATCAACTATAATGCCAAATATTGGTTCACATTTTGATTCCAATGCTTTTCAAATCAGCGATATCCATTACATGAAGTAGGAATTAAACGCACCAAAACCATATCCTGTACTTCAGTTTGGCTGGCAGAATGAATTAACAGGCTTTTCATTATGAGTTAAGGGTTTGTGTAGTGTTATGTACTCAGGTCTTTCATTACTTGGAGTGTTCAAAATCCATAACCAAGACCTTCATGTGTATTGTTGTGTTTTCCCAGGTGTTCTACTTGTTTTGTTTCCATTGTATCCACTCAAACTTATCCCTATTACCTCTGAAATCTAAATTCACAGTAGTGTGAGTCACCCTTGTTACAGTCTGGTCAAACCCTTAATGGCTCCTGTAGTCCGAATAGAGTCGAATGTCTCTCAAACGTTGTTGTCCCATGATGATGCGGTCAAAGATTTGAAAGGCCAAGGTTGGGATATTTTCATTAAGAAGTTCAAAGGGTATAACCTTCACATGGCCAAAGAATTTGCCCAAACGTTTGATGGATACCGAGCGAAGGTTGGTGATACTCATTTGAAGGTGACTGAAGAGTTTTTGAGTGAAGCAATGGAGCTTCCTCTCTCCGGTCAGAAGTGGTTTAAGAACTCTAAGATTGACGAAGTGCCCTGGAGTCTTTTCATGAGCTCCAGAAAGATTGATTGTTGTGAGAAAGGTATTCTTGTTTCCTTGCTTAAGGTTACGTGGAATGATATGTTATCAATATTAAACAATTTATTACCTGTGAGGGTCGTTATGGCTTGGTTTTTATTTACCATGTGTGATTGCTTATGCATTTTATAGGCTTCCATTTAAATGTGTTATTTTATTTTCTAAGAAGTCTGTACAAAATGTCGAAAAGATACAAGAAGCAGAGCCTCGACTCTAGCCTCTTTCACCATGGTTTAATTGAAATACTATTGATTCATCGTTTGAAAACCTTGGGTGATGATTGGGATGGGTTCTTAGCTCGAAACGATTTTATTACATCCCTTCTTACAGAAACCCGTTTTGAATAAGCCTATGATAGAGAAACATTTCGATTTCTCAAGTGACAACCAAATCCTTTGAAGACAAACCCTCATGACGAGGCAACAACTGGTCACTCTTCACTTGAACAACAAAAGGTCAATCCTGAGTTAATTGATACCGCTATGCATGACTTATTTGTTAACCCTAACGCTAATACGAAACCCGGTATTGACAAGTCTCGCAAACAAAATCATGCAATAGTAGGGTTTCGAAATAAGAGGTCCAGTCGACTCATTTTGAGAAGTCTGTGTAATCGATCTAAGCCTCATGTGAGCTCGATCGGCCCGATCGAGATCCATGAGGATTAAGAACTCGAAATTGACAATTTTCTCGCAAAAGAAGATCTCGACTGTCATAATTGGATCCTAATCAACCATTTGACTATGTTAACAATCTCCCACCATGTCTCGAGGGTAGCAAGGGGTTTACTGGTATAAAGTTCGATCAAGAGCCAGAAACAAGTAATGTTGATCTTCTTACATCCAATTATACGCTCCATCGACAGGTTACTCCTTATGTTCATTGTGAAGTCTGTTTGCATTGGATTGAACAGTACTATAAGGACATTCTCATTCTACAAGCAATGATTAAAGATCTCACAAACCACAATGAATGCTCATAAGAGAAAACCATGATCTCAAGGAAAATGAACAAAGACAAACCAAGCATCTCAAAAAGAAAGGCAACATTGTTATAAAGAATGCATACAGTGTGAAGGCCATAATAAATTCTGAGATATCTTAATCCTTTTTAGTTACGAGTTAAATGGTAAGACGATTCTTATTACAATCATGTTGTTTTTTTTTTAAATCAAATCGGTTCAACTTGGATTTATTTTACCAATATAAGACTAGCTACAAAATCAAGAGATTATGTAGCCAAGTCATTTTCATATAAAATTTAGTAATTATTTGTTAGTAAAATATTTAACTTGTTCTCATTTTATTTTTTTAGGACATAATATATCTGACGTTGATCTTATGGGATGGAACATGCTCGATCTAGTTGATTAGTTATCTCCTTTTGTTTATTTTGTAAATAGGGAAAACTTTCATAAATTTTTAAAGATACAATTTGATCATGGGTGGCTGTAGACCCCCATATTTGTAATGTTTTGATCTTATGAGATCTAATCTTATCCTCAGAGATAGGGAGATCAAATTTCCCAAAGACACTTTAAAAACCATGCATTTTGTAATTGACAGGCATCTTGGCTTATAGCAGAAGATAGACGAATGATTCCAAGACTAAATGAAACAGTGCATAAGCATTTTGGCTTTAGCCTTTTGTGAATGGTGTTTTCATTGATGTTTTGTTAATCCTGGTATATTAATAGGTCTTGTAGCTTTAGACTCAGTGATCTATTATGTTTGAGATACTCATGTTATAAATATCGTCTATAATTGTTGCTCTAGATATTGACACTCTGATCGTCTCTTTAATTTGAATGACATGATTTATCTTTGATTTTTAGTTGAATAATGAAATGCAGTGTGTTACACTCAGATTTATCTTACTGTAATCACTTGCGATCATAAGAGCACGGGGTTTATTTGTATTACCTATTTTTTTATTACAATTCAGTTACCAGGACAGGTTATGAATTTATTCAAAACATTTGCACTATAAGTCGATTGCAGATTTATCTCATAGGCGCAGTGGTTGGATGCTTCTTATTCACACAGAATCCCAGATACATTTCACAAACTAACATCAGGTTAGCTTCTTTATGTTTCTAATTTATGTCAATTATGCATAGTGAAACCAAAAAGTTTAGATCATCTTTTGACTATCTATACATCTGTGTTTCATAGTCTAGTTAATTCATTATTTGTTAGATTATTATAGAGAAAACAAAAAATATTTGAATGTGTTTTCTTTATCTGTTTCTCAAAAGCAATTATTTTCACATTGATTTCGTAAGTTTTCACTAAAGCTCACAACGTGTAAATGATGTTCATAAATGGGATTTTTATGTTTTTTTGTTCTACCTAAACACACACACACACACACACACACACACATATATATATATATATAGTTGTTAACATTAGTTAGTTATTCCTTTATTTTCATTTTCTTTTTAGGATTTTAGATTCGCTAACGGAGCCATTAAACCTGTGAGAACGAGTTACACCAAACGGCTTGGGTTACTTAGACAACCCCAGACCAGACTCGTTCTTCCAATTGACGGATGGTCAATTTCGCCCATCAACAAAATGGAAGATTTTATTAAATATTCTTACATTAAATTTTTCACATTATTATAAATGTGTTTTTAACTAATTTCGACCTTTATTACATAGAAAAAATATTATTCTACCTACGTGAGGATTTAGGGAGTCCCCAATAATGTGAAGGGTGTTTTTCTTCATGGAAAACTATTTCAAGAAATTTTCTTGGAACAACCTTTGATTTTGTGATATACTCTAACCCAATTTATCAACTTCATAAGTCTATCTTTGGTTTGAAATAAGGCTCCCAAAGCCTGGTATGATAAAATCGACAATTTATTTTTTAGACTTGATCTCAAACATTGTCAATTTTATCACAGCTTATATGTACTCCATACTCATGGAAATGCTTTGATTATTGTTGTACATGTTCATGATCTTGTCATAAATGGAAATAAAAATGATCTCATTATTAGATTGAAGAAGCAACTTGATGTATCCTTTGACATGACAGATCTTGGTGGGAAATAAAAATTATCCATCATTTTGGTAAGGCTTTGGTTACTAAGAGTTTATGGAAACTTATCTCAAAGGAATGACTTTGGAAATAAGTTATCATGGAAATAAGGACCTTGCATAGTTGAAGAGTGGATCCAAAGGCCTAACAATCCCATCCATAATGTAGAAAAATGATGTGTTATCCTTTCCCCTGGTAGGAAATTAGTAGTTTTGGAGAGTAGGATGTGGTATAGAGATACACACAAAATATTTGAAAATTTGATTGCCTCTCCAAAAGAGAGGTGAATATTAACATAGCATAAACAATGTACTGTGAACTCACAAATGTTTGGTAGAAAGGATGGAAAAAACACAAACCCTATAAGTCCATACAGAATATAAAGTAAGTAGTGGGAGAATTAAATAAGAGAGTTAAAGGTTATCCATGTTAGAATCAAATATGTTGATGATGAGTTGGATTGGTCCATAAATCCACATTGGGGTATTACACTGCTAGGTTAATGTATAAATAAATGTTTAGTAATGAAAATCATCACGAATCCTTTACAGGAGATAAAGTAACCTCTAAAAATGAAGGGTTTTGTGCTGTTGGACATTATGAATAAAGCTTTAATATCAGAAGGTCTACAAAAATAACCATTAAGGGCTTCACAAATGCACCTTGTGTAAAATGGAATTGGAAACTACAAATCACCTTTCAATATATTTTATATATTCTTGTAGTGTATGGTTAGTGATGGATTCTATGAGAGGAGTAAGAGGCAATTGATAAGGGGTAACTATTGTAGAAAGCTTCAAAAAATGGCAATAGAAAAAATAATTGAAATAGTTAAAATCACTCCCTTTGATTGTATATTAGGGCATATGACTTGAAAGAATTATAGATATCTTTGATGACAAGCTTATTCCCCCTTTTCAATGTTCACCTCAAGTAAGAACACTATTTGAAAGCATTTAAGGAAAATACCAAGAGTTGGATTTTGATACATCTTATTTATGAAACTATTGATAAGACAAGAGCGTGGGGATACTTTGATGGTGCAAGTGAAGACTCGTCGATTAACTCATTTCTTAAGTTTAGGAAAAGTATTAAACAATTATGATGAACTTATGATACAAAATTTATTATTGAACCTATTAGTT
>ML780722.1:704931-716143 GCA_009831015.1 Picea engelmannii
ACTTTGCAGATAACATGGAACCAAGCTTATACCTGCTCTGCTATGTTTTGCCTCTCTTCCCTCAAGCATCTACGAGGGAGAGTGGGAAGATGAAGACTAATATCCTTCCCCGTAAAACTAATCCCACAAAATATTCCCAGGAAATCAAACCAGATATTACACACAAACCAGATAAGAAGAGAAGGAATGAACTAAAAAGGAAAAACTCATGAAAATCAAAACTAACATAACAGAGAACAAAATCGAAACAGAGCAAGCATGGGCACCCTCCTATCTCTGGAAAAAGAGAAAAACATCCAATAGAATGAATTCCAATGCTCTAATATATCAGAAAAGAGTGCAAAACATCGAATGATTTTAATGCCAACGATGCTCTCTGCTTTTCCCTTTCGCACACTTCATGATAATAAAATCGTATGATAATAATAATCAAATCTCGTAGTAATCATGATCAAATCTGAGCCCAAAAATATTGTACTGCGATTTCATTGCATCCACGCTCCCAAACGGTAAAAATTGACACAGAAAGCATAGACATACTAACATCTAAAAAAACAAAAATAAAGTGAATGCCAATTATGTTTTCATCTCTGCTTTTTCACCCTGCATTCTGGCACATCTGGATCACCTCATCACCAGAAAATCCGACTCTCCCAGAAGTTGTACCATGATTTAATTTAACTGCAACCTCCAAACGGTCATATGTCCCTTTCACTCAAGTCATCCCTGTCAAAGTTGTACCATGATTTGACTGAAACCGCGCCTCCAAACGGTCATAAATCCCTTTGTTCATCCGTGTCAGGAATCCTACATTTTTTTCATAATTACATATTTTTGCTTAAATAATTACGACGACATTATATCAAAGAGACTTTTTCGCAACAATATATGTCAACAAAGCCTGGTCTCTGTCATTGTCAAGTATTAGAAACAGATTTTATGGATGTAGTGTCTTCGCTCGCATATTAGTTTAGTTATTGACCTAAGCTTAATTCAAAGTGGAATATAAGTTTAAAGTTTAACATTAGCCCCAAAAAAAAAAATTAAGGTTTTTTCTAGTTATTCTAAAAAAAAAAAAAATTCAGAAATCAGGGGACATAAATCTATACGAAATCATAATTTTTTGTTATTTAAAATCCAGTTTTGAATGTATATTTGGATTCAGCATGCTGAAAAACCTCTAGGCACTTGGATTATACAAAAATAATCACTCAAATCTACAGAACTAACAATTTTCTCCTAAATTTAGAACAAATATCTCCAGAAAAAATAGTATGTTCAAAATAAAGCTTAATTTCCTTTATATAGTTATTCAACTTTATTGACAAATATGGTAACTTTAATCTGATAATTAAAAGTATGAAGAATAATTTCAACTATTAGAATTTGAAGAGGAGTATAACAATAATTTATATATCTTGTACATTGTTGCCCGATGTTGGCAACCTCCTTCCCAAAAAATGAAATGTAAGAAGGTTTCATTATTATAGTTAATGATTCATGCTACAATTATGGTTTTGAATGAACATACTTATTTCCCCACATTAGTTTTTAATATTTTTTATTAATTCTATGGACATTTATGAATATGGTAATTAGAAGACAAGCTAAATAAATTTTAATATTTTTTTTGGGGGAGTAACATCTTATTGCTAATCTAAATTTATAAATCCAAAATTCTATTAAAAATCTTACAATATTTATAAAAAAAATCATTAAATAACATAATCTATTTACTATGTAATTACCTTATTTTCAAATTTTTTATTGTTTACATTTTTAAAAATGTTAGATAATTTGAAAATGATCAAAGTTAACTTATTTTCCATTGAATCTACTATCGATTAATAAACAATTTTAAGATTTCCAAAATTCTAAAATATTTAAGTTAGAGTGGATTTGCTAACTTGATATAGTCCATGAAAAATCACTTGGCCATACTTACTAACCTTCATTGTATTTCAACAATATTCAATCTTCAATGTCAATAATGAGTTTACTACCCACATTCAATGCAATGTAGATTCTTCCATAAGTTAATGCTCGTTATTTTCCATTTCCCATAGTTCTAGTATATCCCCAACATATTTTTAGTGTTTAATCTCAATAGTACATTCAATGCCAACTTTACACATCAATGTTCACTAGATAGCATTCATTGCACCCTTCTATACAAAATCTCATCCTTTATCACTTTGTATTTGTTGTTAGGAAATAAAATGTGATAGAGATAAAAATTACAAGAACATAGCAACATGCACACATAAATCACACGAGATTTATCTAGAAAATCCATATGGGAAAACCAACATCTCCCATGTATATCAACTGATTTTTGTTGTTGTTGTTGTTGCCGAATGATGGGAAAGAGAAACGTGGGTTATAACTTCCATGGGATTGTGCAAGGGAGAGTAAACCCAAGATAGGAAATAGGAGAACCAAATGACAATGGTCCTCTTTCTCACCCACCATGATAATACTAAATCCTAAAACAATTGTTGACATAGAAAATGGAAGCGTTATAAATCATCTATCAATAAACAACAATCGACACATTAAATTGATATTTTGTAAATTTAGTGAACAATTATTAATGTAAATTATGTCAAAGCATGAGGGACATCATTTTTTTTAGAATGCTTTGATATTTTTTGTGAAGACATTGACAACAGATGAAATTATTTCACCAAAGTTGGCAAAGAAACTAGAGAAATCTGTCTAAAGAAAATTATTCAGTTATAAAGGAAATTGTCATATATGATAAAAAAGTTATAAAGGAAATTAGCATATATGATAAATAAGTTATAAAGAAAATTAACATATATGATAAACACACATAAAGTCGTAAGCCACCATCTGACGTCATATAATTAAAATCCATCATACCGATGTAATTCTACGACTTGCGAAACAGATAACAATGAAGAGATAGGGGGGCATCAATGCAATTAACCAGGGAGCAGCAAAGCATGGTTATATTATATCCCTCTTCAAACAAAAAAACATTCAATCTCAAACAAAGAGCCTTATGTTGTATGTTATCAAATGATAAGATCATGTACCTTCAAGGAAGGTAGAGAAATCAACTCAAACCAATTTCCATCCAACCAATTCCAAAGCTTTAAAAAATAAACATTCACAGACCATTAACTCACATCGTAGCTACTACCAAATATGAGAGTCAATACAACATAACCAAAGGCTACATAGTGCATATACCTATTGTTATGTAGGAATTGAGAATGGATAAATGGAAAAAAGATGAATGACAATGCATTGTAATTCATCCTTTTCCATTTAGTCATTATTAATTCATGTATAACGAAAGGTATATGTTACTCCAATCTTGCTTATAAGAGATTTGATTTTACAAATGATTTTTAATAACAAAATTGAAATGATGCATAAAATATTCTAAAAAAAAATGTTAAAATTATTTTTGAATTAAATAAATTGGATGAATTAAATGGGTTTATTGAATTGTTTAGTATTATTTTATTTGTTTATATTGTTTTGATTTATTGAATTATTAATTTGTTTTAAAAATAACGTTTAGATAAGTAATAAAAATGAAGTCAATTGATTTTAGCTTGGATGATTGGATGGAATGATTATTATCATTTTCACATGGATTTAATTACCACATGTAACATGTTGAGCTATGAGTATATTAGGACAATAGATCAACAATTATAACAAATTTGCTCAATGAATTGTCTAATAATTTTTTTCTCATTGAGTGGTGGAAGAAAGGATGTAATGAAAAGCAAGAAACAATTATGAGTATTTTTCATGACATGTTAGATGCCACATAAAATTGAAAAAACAAGAAACTTCCAAAAATAATTAAAAGTACATGCATGACAAATTTTAATGAAGTGTAAAATAATAAGATGTAGAAGATCCAATAAATTTTCATAATATATAATTTTTATTTATGTAAATTTTATTTACTTACTTAAAAATAACATTTTAATAGGAGTGGAGTTTTTTTAATTTTAATAGAATATAATGTATAACATCACTATAAACACCCATTCATATTATTTACCTATAAAAAATTAGTAAATGAAAGTTGCTATTAGTGTAACATTATTTTTCTTAAAAAAATATTTTATAAAGTTTCTACAAATAAAAATATTTTATAGAGCTCTTTTTCTTTTTCTACTAGTTAAGTCCATGAGAAATTACATAGAAAAAATAATTAGTAAAAACTAATATTTTATAGAACTCTTTTTCTATTATAATTTTTTGGGAAATAGTTAAATTCATAAAAAGTTATAGTAAAAATAATTAGTAAAATCTATTTAACAACCTCCTTCAATTTTATCATAAGTTATTGTACTTCAGTTTTATCAAAAGTTATTGTAATACACCATTAGGACTAAAAGCAATTTTCACTCCTAGCCATAAGTTATAACATAAATAATTAATAAAATCTATTTAACAACCTACTTTAATTTCATTAAAGGTTACTGTGATTTTCAATTAAGACTAAGCCAAATACATATATAACTGACCGTAGAAAATACAATATATAAAGAACAGGCACGCTACGCGTTACTGGTCGAACTAAAACGAGGCCGGGAGAACCCTAGAGCTTCTGGTCCAAATCGGGGCTTGACGAAATAACCTTAGAGCAATTAAGACTAAGCCATTAGGTTCATTAGGACAAACCTAATTTTTAACCAATGACATTGGCTACAAGGATTGTCGTATATTCACATTTAACAATTATTCAAGGGGTTTCCTCCAAAGGCTCATCACGCGCTTGAATAATTAAGAGTTGTGTTAAAAAATTATGGATTTAATGTTGCTTCCACTTCTACCACCCTTTTTCCTTAAGATGATACATTCTCATGCATTTTCTCTTTTTTAGAATATGATATAATTTTATTGTTTTCTCTATTCCTAGACTCTTAATATCTAGTATAGTATTATTATTCTCTAGAATCTTCTTTACATGGCCTTGTGCATTTTTTTATTTTTTTATTCTTAGACTTTTAATATCTAGTATAGTATTATTATTTTCTAGAATATTTTTTCTTTTGACTTTAATATTCTTAATACAGAGTTTCCTAGGTTGACAATCAAACTTGGCATGATGTAAATAAAAAAAATCTCTTCAAAAGTATGAATACTAAATTAACAATCATCCTTCTCAATCAACATATCATTTTTCATATGCACATTAGCTCAAGAAGGAAATACATCTTTTTGGTCATCTACTTCCATGTCATTTTCCATATGTGCATTAGCCCAAGAAAGAAATGCCACAAAACCACCCCTACCACTCATTCATAATCCTCCTCTCTACTTCAAAGGAGGCAAACCCTCAATAATTGGATTTTTCACTCCCTTTTTCTGGATTTCTTTCTTATTGTTTATTGTATTCGAGTTAATAAATTATGTAGATCATAATAAGATACATCCAAGCCCTTTAGTGAACCTCACTTCTTTGACCTCCATGTAGGTGTCTTCATTATCACCTCCTCCCTTATTTATATTGTTAGGCTAGGAAAAATATTTTCTAGTCTTAATTGTGACCATGTGATCATTGAAAATCCCTCAAGGATTGTAACCTTGTATAGCATCAATTTCATTTAGCTCAAGTGCTTGAAGACCCTGTGTCATTTTATCCAAATGAATCATGCTTCTTATGGTAACTCCCATAGACTTAAAAGGAGTAGGAATGAACTCTTTCCTCTTTCTTCCATTGGATAAAACAAACCACATGCTATTTTTGGAAAAAATTTGCTAGGAATATTTAACCTATCACAAGCAAACCTCGACAACAAGTAATAATTTCCCTTTAAGACAAACAAGCAAATATAGGTGAATTGTTATTCATGGAAGTATTTTGCCTTTCCCATAAGGAGGGTTCAAGATTCTAAAATTATTATATCAATCTTAGTACTAGTAGCCATCTACTTAAACCTTCCCACAAAATCATCTTAAAAAACCACTAAAGGGTCAAAACACTTAGAAAACCACTAAACCAGTTCCTAGAAATTGAATTCTTCAGGTACACACCCTACCTTCACCAACTTGAATTTCCAAACCTTACTTTCCTTTTTCTTCCCTTCCTTAGCATACCACTTATATGCCACAATCTAGTGGAAGTATGTATCCCCTTATGCCAAAGAGTTGACAATGTCTCCAATATGGCTTGAGGTTTTTTTAAGAGTCATCTTGCTTGTGTCTCCTTTTCGCCATGAAAATAATTGAATAGTGTATTGACTATCGGTGGATATATTCTCAATGGCCTTTAATTACACCTAAAGTACCATCATGGAAATCATAATGGAAATCTTTCTTGAATGATGCTAAATTGAATATAAAAAGCTATAAATACATGAGGTTCATTACAGGACAATAGAGGCTTAAATGCATGAATAGTTGTGAACTAATGGCAAGTTCATAGTCAAAGATAATGGTGACATGGAGGTGTGGAATACCAGAGCATAGGATGAAGGTATGAGATTTCCACACACTACATGGAAAGGAAATGTTCGGGTGTTGCAAGGTGGGAAGGTAAGATGGTGACAATTAAATATAGAAAATGGTAGAATGATAGAGTTTGACATGATGTAAAGGTAGAATGATAGAGTGGTAACATAGTGGAAGGTGGAGTGGATATGTGGAAAAAAAGGATGAAGGTAATAACATAGTATAAAGGTGGGATGGTTAAAATATGAGTATGATGATCCCATAAACCAATTAAATGCAATATTGAATCTTCTTTTACTAATATATTGGCACCATGATATGAGGAGGGCGTCTTACCTCCATATATTAATTAAAAGGTCTCTTAATTTGAATACAATTATGGTTTTCCTACTAGAATAACCTATGTCCTTCATAGAACACTCACGCAAACTTTAATAGTACCTTCAACACATTTCCTCACCACATCATGGACCAACCAATATCCTTTTTTCCTTCCTTGTAAATCACAAAGTAATAAAAATAGATATGATGCATCAGTCTTTTATAAACCCCATTAAATTATAATCAATTAAATGATGGATTTTCTATTCTAAAAGAAAGGTTATACCTAAGCATACTGCCAACCTTGAAAAGTCATGGATTTCCTAACAAATCACATCGTACATTGCAAAGTACCTTTCACATATATGTAATGAAATAGCATACGTCTGAATTACATTACATAGGAGAAACAACTCTTGTATCAATGGCTTAAAATAAATGCCCATGTCTCTAACTTGATGCTTTCCTATCAAAATAAGAGACAACATCAAACGTTTTTTTTGCATATCCATCTAAGGAGGGATGTTATAAATTTTTAGGAGAATGAGTCAAATTGTATATTTTATAGACTCAAAAGATAATGTACCCACTCCATCCATCACTAATCCAAGACTTATACTTCATCGTTCACATATAAACCTCTCAGGCCACATATTCTCTATGTTCTCCATTTCCTTAGAATATTCAGGAATACGCAATACGTCATTCCCACTCCTATTTTTGGCATTCCAATACATATATTTAGCTAAATATTTACAATGAAACATGTGGACTACAATCTTGAAATTATGGGTAAGTGAAGTAATACATTTTGTGATATTTTTTTCCCTTTTACATTAGAGAGGGAGGCACTTGTTTTGCATTTTGGACACACATAATTATATTTATGTCATCCTTTGTATAAGATACAATATTTTTATAATTTGTAGTTAATATCCAAATCAAACAACACTTTTCTAGCATCTTTACATGTATCAAAAAGTACATTGTCTAATGGAAACAATTTATCCTACAACAAACTGATCCAAAATAACTAGCGATTAACAAGTCTATAAGATTAAATAACTTTTAATGCACACTATATTATAGTACACATCACCTTTTATACCTTAACAAAAATGTAAAGTTGTTTTCTAACCATGCATATGTTTCTTTCAAATTATAATTCATTAAAACAATACTAAGTTACTCAACTTAGGGCACTTGTCTTTACTAGCCATTATAAAAAGGGGTGTTTTTTTAGCTCATGTTAAATTCATAGGTTCTCTAGCATGGTTTCCAATGCATGTATTCATATATTCTTCATGTTTTTCAACTACATTTAAATGTATTCCCTCTCAAAATTATCTTGTAACATTTGGTTGGAAAATTGTGCATCACATACAATTTCATTTCCACTCTTCATATTCACATAGTGTGCCCCAAGTCTATCATTTATATTAATACCAATTGAACTCTCACTAACAAACATGATATTATTTAATTTAGAAATTTAATATTATAGAAAAGAGACATTCAAAAACTCATTATATTTTTCCTCATGAAAAATGTTCATATATACCCTTTTTTCTCTCTATGAATTAATGGTGTGATGAAATGAAAAAAATATATAGTAAAATGTTTCTCATCCCCTATATCATCCTTAAAAATACAAAATAATTATACTATCATCATTTATATCATCATCATTGTAAAAATGGACACCATATGAACAATCATACATTGTAGTTATAATTCCCAATACAATAAATAAAAATAAATTCAATGCAATAATTAAACTTAAAAAAGAGCCATGACAATATGAAGAGTTTAAAAAATAAACATTTTAAAAGAGGTGTGGGAATCTTTCAATACTCCATCATTATAAATTGTTAATACAAACTCTTAAATTTGAAAAGTTATACAATATTATTTTGTTATATTCTTCTTCTATCTAAGGGAAGATGAACTAATTTCTTTTGATTTCAAATGGGTATATGTTTAGAATAACTATAATCCACTAAAAACATATCTTTGAAAAACAAATTATGAATTACAGCTACATAAACATATAATTTCGAACTTTTCTTAATCATTAATTGCTTAAATACAATTTCCATTTTACGTTGATTTTTTAATATAATAATAAATATTGCATGTATGCAAGGAAAACCATTCACTTATACATAATCTCTTACGTTTAATAATGAATTCAAAATCATATTCTACGTAGTCATAGAACATTTAAATGATGTCAATATTCCATATCATATTCTACTTAAACATAGGACATTTGAATGACGTCAATATTCCATAATCATTTATAGATAATGAAATCCACAAAACAATATTAATTTAACCTCTTCTTAGTTAGAAACACATTTAGCATAATATACAAATTTATTATACATTTTTCAATATGGTTATTGTATACTGATATATTTGAAAAATATAAGCAATTTTGCAAGTCCTTGACGTAGGACATGTGCCTCTTGCAATTCCTTAAATGTAGGAAATGTGCGTCTTTCTTTAGAACCCTCTTTAATGTTAATGTGCCATTCATATCAACAATATAATGTTTGGAAAAAAACTAATTATAATTAGATAAAAAAAATGTTCCAGACAAACAGTATTACATTTTTTTCAACAATAGAAGAGTCGTCATATAATATAATATACTAAACTATGTGTAATTTATTTCAACAATATAAAATATATAAAATATAATGTCTAGAAAAAAAACTAATTAATATAAAATTGTTTTATATAAAAATTATTACATTTAATTAAATTAAATGATAAAAGAATTTTTATTTAATATAGTAAATTAATTGAATATTTTTTTATTCAAAATGAATTATTATATAATTTTTCATCTATTTTGGTATGTTCTGGTTGAAAAAATTGAAGTTAATTCATATGAATAAGTTATGTTTCTTATAAATTAACTTTTCTTGATGAACAAAAAAAACTAACCCTAATCCTAAACCTATATGATTATTAGAAAAAATATTGGGTTGTTACTAAAGGAAGGGGTTTCATTTTTATATGCCACAATGTATATGGAAAATCCATAGTGATTTATCCTTCGTTTGTATTTTCATTCTATATCCGAGAACAAAAGAGAAAGGAATAATCCTCAGCTTTTAGCTAGGTTTTTCCATATTGGGTTTTCCAAGGTGTAACTTGTGTTCATTATGTAAATGGCATGGTATTTTTTTTATCTTTATTTTATTTTCAGTCTCAAGTTATTTCAATATTTTGTGCACTAATATAGTACCATTAAATATAAATATTAAGAAAAGTGTTGCATAACAAAGAGTTTGCAAAATTTTGTAACATCTATGGAATTGTTCTAATGAAATATCCATGGTAGCAGATTATTTTTTCTATTTGTTTTTAGTATATTTGAACTTTGTTTTTCTCTCTTTATAGATCCTTATAGAATATTCATACATAAATAATCTCAACCTCTTATTGTTAGAAAATGGATATAATTAAATATAAAAATATCACATAAAATACTACTATACTTACTTCCATAATACAACCATTGAATGTGTTACTCACATTCCTCATAGTTGAATATAAACCTTCATCCAATATAATTAACCATAAGAGATTTGTTTAGTGAACCTATGACATAGCACTTGCCTTCATAGGATAGTAAAGAATACTCATAATCTTACTAGATCCTAAATAAATAAAAATTAATCTCTTCTCCCAAGATACTCTTCCAATTAAAATCCTCATATAAATAAATATAATAAATATATATACTTTTTTAAATACCTTTTTAAAGTTCTATCCCTACAAAAATATGAAATAAATCTTATAAACCCAATATAAGGTTTCAACAAATTGATGTAAAACATTTATTTTCCTCCTTATTTTAATTTAGATAGGTAATTATAACATCACCTCTCAACCCCTACCTAATTCAATCCCATACACCTTGATCTATATACTAAGAAATATATTGTTATTAAACCTTAACATAAACTTACATAGAATAATATTTTCAAATAAATAAATCCCACATGTTGTTAACTGATTGAATTTTTTTTCCAATCCAAAATATAATATATTTTCTTAACATTTAATTTCATTTCATTTATATTCATTTAAGTGACTAATTTTTTTAACTGATTGAATTTTTTTCCAATCCAAAAAATAATATATTTTCTTAACATTTAATTTCATTTATATTCTATTTTTTTTTAAATAATATTTTTTCTTAACATTTAATTTTATTTTATTTATATTTATTTAAGTGACTAATAGTTTTTTTTGATAGAAACAGTTAATGTTTTATATTAAAAAACAATGGGGAAACCACTGCATTCGTTACATCTGAAAATTTCCTGGTAAATCAGAGGGACAAACCTAACTGAATTAAAAAAGAAAGAAACTTGGAAAACCATACTATTTCAGTGACCTAGTTCGACTACGGGTCATTACA
>ML780722.1:716214-734524 GCA_009831015.1 Picea engelmannii
CTTTGCTTTGATGAGATTGGATTTCCTTCGGTCGTAGAGGGCTTTCTTCATCAGTTAAGTCGGGGCCTTCTTCATCTGCTAAGTCGACCCAGCTTGAGATCTGGTGTTTGGGCTGAGATATGCCTGGCATTATGGTTGGATCAGTTTCTGCCTGGGCCTTCCCCTCGGGCTTTTTAGGGGAAGGAGGCTCTTGCTCCTGAACAGAGGTGACTTGTTCCGTTTTTTGTGGTACATTATTTGTATCTTACTCGCTTGAGGTATCATTAGTCGGTTCTATGCTTTGATGCTCAGGAAGAGCTCCTACCCACCATGTGGGTTTGCGTTGATTCTTTGGGTTTCTGTTTTTCTCGGGGAGTTTTTGACAGTTGCTGGCTAAGTGCCATGTTTCAAAACAGCTTCTGCACCTAAAATAAAGATTCTCATAGTCGAGCTTCTGCGTCCAAGAATAATTAGTCCCTTGAAGAGTGATTCGCGCTGGGAATCATTTACTGAAATCCATCTCTACATAGATCGGTGCATAGGTAGTGGAACCACATTTAGTTTCTGGACTGCTACTACGAAACTTGCCAAGATCATTTCCAATATGGCTAAGAGAAGAATCACCCCAAAAATGAATAGGCAGGCTAGGGAGCCTTACCCACACGGGGACCGTAGGGATGGAAGCTGAGGAGGGGTCGAAAGAAGGGGTCGAGAGCTGCACAGACAGACCCAACCTGCCCCAGAACCAAGGCCCGGAGTTGTAGATCAAATCTCTATCCTTTGCAGAGGAAAAAATCACTACGAAGAAACCTTTTACACAAGGGCGAACATGAGCTTCGTTTTTTAGGAGTGGAGTCCATTCTGAAGCAATGGAAGAATGCAGATCCGCCAGGCGAGGCCAGAGGCCGTTGAACCTGCAAAACAGAGCATTAGATCTAAAGAAACCTTTCACGAACGGCCACTTCCTGAGGTACTGGGATCACTGAATCTGGAGCTTCACGGACCATAGGAGAAGAGCCAGAAGAGTGGCCTTGGCAGACCGCGTCTTTGAAGGAGGTCAGAGAGGGTAGCAATGGAATAGCAGAGGACGAGCCTGTCGCTGCTACTGGAGATGGCTGAACGGAGGAGGCAGGAGCTCCAGAAGGGGAGCCGGAGGGGTCGCCCAGGAGTCGAACATAGGAGCATCTAGGGGGAGAGTCCAGGTGAGGGCCGAGCTCTCGCGAAGGAGCACGCAGAGCTGCGGAGGAGGCTACCGCCATCTCCTCTAGGGTTTCACCTCTGATCATTTAAGTGAATAATAGTTACTATACCCATATCCATAATTTACACTCTCATATATATAGAAAATAATAAATTAAACTATAATATTTTATTATAACATTTTTAATAAATATTTTAAAAATTTTTTAACTTCTTTCCCAATTAAATTTCACATAAATAATTTGTAATTTTTTATTTCATTGTAATATATTTGAACCCTTGTAATAAGTAGAATATTCTTAAGTTGATAGTATCGATTATTTGATGATTCTTATTTAATGCATCCATTGTAATTTTGGATCATATACCATGTAATTTTGGATCATATGTCGTGTTGAGAAGCATAAATGAATAAAATGATTTTAAAAATTACATAAATAATGAATCATTTGAAATAAATAAGAGATGCATGGCACTATAATCTAATTACATAATCAATAAAATTACATAATCAATAAAGTTTGTTATAAATGTCATTTATTTTTAAATTATTTTTTTATTTAATACTAAATAAATAATATTAAAATTCATATATCTATACAAACAATTTTAATTGATTGTATAAGTATTATTTATCTATATTATAATTATTAAAAGTCAAATCTAACATATATGACATCATCCAAATATGGATCTTAGTATCTTAGCAAAAGCAATGATGTAATATGTTCAACCTTTTGACATATAAAAAGTACATGGCAAGTTTTACAGTATTCTATTTTATTATGTTTTTTAATCATTTATTTATTTTGTCAAATTTAATCAGAAATTATGGAAAATTTATTTTATTTGGCTTTCCAATCATTCACTTATTCTCTCAAATTTGATCAGAGATCCTCGAAAATTTTGTGATAACTGATCCCATAGAAAATAGTATACTTTATATAAATGACTAATTAATAAATAGACGTCAAAGCAAAACTAAAAACTATAATCAGTGACACGGAGGTACTAGTAAACTGAGGGATTGATCAAATGCCTTGCTTGAGGGCCTCGTCTATATTTATGGCTCTTTTTGGTTGCTTGGTTCCTGACTAGCCGATCCCAAGAAGCATATTAGGTAATCCCATCACATAGATTAAATGGTAGATGCTTATTTTTACATCGAAAGGTGTATACCTATTGCAGATGGGCATAATTAATGATCTTTTAATCTTAAATTCTAATCTGATGGTTGGCATTGAAGATGTTGGCATATTCTTAGTCGTCCTCCAAAATCAACGAGTCAGATTTATTGTTGATAACTTCTTTGCATTTATAAATGCATCCGTTAACCTGATTACTTTTTAACATTTACCTAATCAAATTAAGAAATTACTGTAACATCATATGATTGCCACGTTTAAATGATTAACTTTTGGAATTCTTCAACTGTCCAGTTTCTTCATGCAAGGCCTAACATTTTTACAGAGTATTTTTTATCAGTTGTCTTTCGACATTAGCGATTGTGCTAGTTATTAATGGTGTTTGAAATGACCCTATTCGTCTTTTGCATTCTCCAGCCGCAAGTTAGCGGATGTGCTAGTTATTAATGGCATTTGAAATGACCCTATTCACCACTCTAGCAATACAGTTGTTGTATTAATTTTATCCAAAGATGTAATATGATAAGACAAATAATAATTTTCAGTTTTAACTTTGTAAAAAGTGGAATATGTTTTGTGTTGTACACACATTAATTTTAGTAATACAATATTATGTAAAGTAATAAATATTATGTAAATTAAAATATATGTTATAAAATTTGAAATGTTTAATAATTTTTTATTTTTTTTACATTAATTTTGGTAATATATTATGCAATATAATAAATATTATATAAATTAAAATATATATTATAAAATTTGACATGTTTAATTTTTTTTTTAATGTGATTAGCATTTAGTTGGTTTAAAGAAATTTAGGTTAATTTCAAAACTATACAAAATTTAAGTTTAATCTCAAAACTATAAGACAACCATACTAAAGTAAAAACATGGTAAGAGATATTGTCCAATAGTTCTTATACTGCTTATGACAAATCTACAAACTATGTGTCATCATGGAGCAACACCTCTTTCTCCATCCCTTGTGAGTCGATGCCAAATTCTTTGAATTCAAATTTTCTAAAGTTGTAGTTACCTATGTTAATTTTTCTCATTTAAATAACAAAAATCCCAAAAAAAATAATTTCTTTTAAGATTATGAAACTAACCTATTTATTAGTATATTGTTCATGTTTCACCATAATCATCATCATCAATAATTATAGGGGTGTCAACTATAATGCAGCCCTTATTGATGGTTAGATATATATTGTTGAGTGTAAAACATATGTTGAACAATGAAACTTATTATAACTAGAAGTATAGATAATGCATTGTCTTTGTTAAAAGATAATTTGTATAATAAAAAAAATAGCATTATTGTTTATGCTATAGTAAAAAAAATTAATATAGAACTTTGTAATAATAAGAAAAAAAAACAAAAAACAAAAAAAATGTTCAATGTGAAGTAAAAGTTATGTGGAAAACAATGCAATGTATTTACAATAAAAGCACTTAACACAAAACTTTGTAAAAATAAGAAAAAAGGTAAATGGTTCAATGTGTAGTAAAGCTTGATAAATAAATAACTGAAATGTTTGATGGGGTGTTAGCAGATACTCTAAGCAATGTAAATAAGTGCATTGTTCAATGGGATGTTACCATATGATATTATAATATGCGATAAGCAATATGAAATGTTTGCAAGCAACGATGGATAAGAATCAACGTAATGTGTCTGCACCTCTGCACAGGCACATCGTCACATAATAAACACTTAGTCTAATATTCGTCGATGTTATCAACAATAGAATATTGTTATGCATATGCATATTCCTAGAAAAAAAAAATTGCATATATACATATATTAAAGCTTGCCATATCCATATTTAATATTGTGCATATATTTAAGCTTGTCATATTTGAGAACATGCTTCCATATAAAATGTTAAGTCATAAACTATAAATATTAAAACTTGTCATATTTGAGAATATGCTTACATATAAAAAATTTAAGACATATAAGTTGTCTATTACTTATGGGTTTGAACAAAATTTTCCAGCTACACGCAACAACCTTCAAATTGGAACATGGTCTACATTTGGGCCACAACAAAACTATTAAAATAAAACAATATGACTAATATTGAAATAAATATAAACAAAGAAAAAATATGGTATGACATTAGAAGAAGTATAATTTAAAAAAAAATCCACAGTTTTACACGATAATAGGTGCTAAAAACAAATTCTTTTATGTTGAGCATAGAAATGAATTTCCTTTTTGTTTAAGAAAATTTATGTACATGTAATGGGCCCCATAATTAAGTGTATGTTTTCTTGGATTTACATTGAAATGCACAGGTATTGGAAGAGTTGATTTAATTATTACACTATTAGACTATCACACTAATAAATATTAGTCTCAATGTTGTTGTGTAGGGGAGACACCTATGTGGAGCTATAGAAGCTATACATGTGTTGTTATGCATACATGTATAAATTACGCACATCTACATAAGTGTATGCCCCGCACAACAACACTTACTCTAATAGTTATCAATGTTATCAATGCATAACAATATTATATTATTTAGGACATTGATAATTATTTGGATTGTTCATTTGTGGCACTATATAGAATCGACTCATTATGCATGGCCAGTCCTCTTTGGAAGGAATTTTTATGTTGTTTTGATTTTTTTGTTGTACATATGCATGTGGATTTATATAAGTTGTTTAGTGGGACTATTGTTGAACTAGTTATGGTGCTTACTCTCAGATGACAATATGTTCCATATAATTCGTGTTCTAGTTGTCGATACAGCTTTTCATTGGTGAGATGGTTATTTATTTCTTCACTCAAAGAACAAAAATATGCTCCTCTATGTCTTTGTGTTCCAGTTGAACTTGGTGGATGCCTGAAAAATGTTCTTCGTTGTTATTGAAAAATGTAACAAGCCACTTTTTTAGTTCCTCATCATCAAATTGGATGATATTGTTGAATTCATTAGCCAATGTGGTTTTCATTATGGCCAACTTACTATCAAGCTCTTCTTTAGGGATTATGATTGAATTCCTGATCAAATCTGGGTCATGTAGTTCCTTAACAGTAGCAATTTATTTTAAAGTAACATATCCTCCTTTTTCATGGATATTTTCACAAATAGTTATTTCACCTTCTAGGACATCTATCTGTGCTTCCCAACCTACCTTTATTTTCTTTATTCTTTCTTATGAGGGCAGGTGTTTCTGGCTTCTTTAATACTCATTCATTCTAGTTACTCATGAGATGAAAGTAGCTACCTTGTTTTTATAATAGGATTTATCATGTTGCAAATCATTTTCCAAATGGTCAGTAAAATTTGCAATCCTTTTTGAAAGATTACATAGAATGATATTGACCTCCCATGCATCTCTAATTATGTCCAGTCTTATCTTAATGTTTTCATAAACATATTGTCTAGCTCTATTGAGAAAATGAATTGATTTTTTGATTGGATTTGAGGTTCTGAGAGTACTTGGAAGAGTTTTCTCCGCAGGAAGTATGGCCAATGGCTTTGGAAATAGTGGCTTCAAAGTCAGTGTGTCCTCAAGCTCACTTATTCTCTTCTTTAATATACTAGTATGTAAGTCATGCTCATAAATGGAATGGTGAAGGGCATCTCATGTGCATTGATGTAGTTCGATGAGCTTAGTTGGTCCAATTCTTGAAACATCTAAGTGATCAGTTGAGTGATGAACAACCTTTATGTTTTTAACACTCACCTTCTCTATGCACAATTTTCTTTGGTTCTTGTGTTATTGAGTGTTCTGCAACGTCAAAGAATGTTGTTCAAACACCATCGGTTCTTCTTTGGAGAGCTCCTGTGCAAGTTGTGCACTTTATGCAATTATTTAGGTTTCCCAATTAGGTAGCTATGTACTCTGAATTTGCATATCATCGACATCTCCTAGACTTTCTAGGCTTTCTAAATCTTGGAAATTGTCTATGTTTGGGATACATTTCATTTTTTTTCATGGCAGTAGATGTGTGTCTTCAAGATTGACATGGAGTGGTTTCTCTCTTCCATCACCTCTAGAATATGTGTCATTACTCTCTTCTTTGTTTACATTTCCATTTTGTAACGACCCCACCGTTACGACAACAATGATGTACAAAAGGTAAAAAAAAAAAATTGGCATGAGGGAAATTAAAACGTCATGGCATAATTAATAACACCACAAGACACACATCATTGTAATTTAATAATGACACATTAGATGCATTAACATAATTAACAGTGATGCATAATCAATGCATAAACATAAGGAGCAATGTTATTCAACACTACACGCTCAACTAACGAAAATATAATTAACTAATCAACCAAGTCACTGCACAATTAAAGAACTACCCACCCAACCTATCATGCATGTTTAGGACCTCGTGGACACATAAGAAACGTTCAAGCCCATGATTCATCCGATTGATTTTGACCACTTAAGGTCTCAAGGCTGGCAACTGTTCTGAGGAACAAGGAGGTGTCTAATTCCCTTATTCAATCACACCTCATAGCTCTAGTCTAGATATCAATCATACATCAACAATAATTAACGATGAAATAGCAATCTAGTTCAAATAAGTCATGCATCATCAATAATTAATGGCACAATAGTAATCACCAACTTTATTTTCATGGTGTGCGAGTAATATAATTACATAACTCATCTTACATCATCATTAAGCAAATTCATAACCGATTATACATAAACATTTAATGCATGGCGCAAGGAAATCTAATAACTCAATCATTCATTCATTAACATTATTCCAAGGCACAAAGAGATCTAATTACTTAATCATATGTACATCAACATTATCCCATAGCACAATAAATCTAATTCTAAAACCATCATAAATATAAATTATAACCCATAATCATTTCACACATAACAATGAAAAAATTCACAAGCTATAAGGCAAATCTTCCTTCACTAGTATTATAGTTTTTCCATTACTCTGAAAAATAAGGTAACTCTACCCAAGTCACAATTAACTCAATTCTAGAGCATCGACAATAGGTAATCAGCTCAATCAAATTACCAACTTAATATGAAGTTACAAAATTTAATTACTGTGAGCGAAAACTAGAATTATGCACTTATATCCAACTATTAATATATCCAATTATTATAATAAAGAAAAGTTCCTTTGCATTTAAATCTCCTTACTATTATATGATAAACAAAAGAAATTAAATTATCTCCCTTGGGAGATACTAATAACTTTTATTCCAAGAAGATGGTAGTATCTAAACTTTAATGTAAGTAAGGGTAAGTCATGATGATCCTCTTAGTCCAAGTATACATTGGGTGGGGTTATTCATAAATCACTCTAAGTATAGGATGCCAATAACTATAGCATCATGGTAATTAAAATGTTGAGTTTTTCATGCCCTTAGGAAGACTTAATAGGTCAATTATTTTAGCTAAGTTTAAAGGAATTCTTATATAGTTCAAACTTCTTAAGAGAAGCATACCATTCTATTCCATATTCACTATATTGTTTTTAGAACTGACCAAGAATCACAAGGTTAGGAGTTAAGGCTACCTCACGTGTCTACTAAAGGAATTAAGGAGATCAAAGAGTCACGCCAATCCAGAGTTTCCCTTTATCACATAAACCCTTCATGGCTATCGATTAATCATAATCTTTATAAAAGATTATGATTAAAGATTCTTAGGAGAGCCAGAGATTGCTGGCAGCTGTTGCTTCCTCTGAGAAGATACAAACCCCTGCTGAGACTAAGCACACTCTGAACCAAAGTGGAACCCCCTCCAGGTCTGTACAACATAACTTCATTAATGTTTTTCCCATTTTTAAGATTTTGGGTCGAACGCATTTCTCATGAGAGCATTTGGTGTTTTTGTGGTTGCAGAGCACCCCCTGTGGTAGGATGGCCTCCTATCTGGAGCTTCAACAAAGCTTGATGCAAGAAAAATGTAGCTCTCAATCTCGAAGCCGCCGTATATCAAAGCTCGTGAGTCGGTTTATGAGATGCCTGTGGAGTTTTCTCCATTCAGGGGGTGTAAATATATACATATATCTGAAATTACTGGGATTCTTTGTTGATTTGTTCATTGTAGCCTGCAACAGTATTCAACCAGAATGGCTTCAACGAGGAGATCTCATTCCGTAGGATTATTGTATAATTTTGCATATATTGTGATCAATATTGTTTGTCTTTATATAATAGTGTTGCTGGCAGGTGCAGGGGTCATCATCAGGAGATTAAGTTTAAGAATGATTATTTACCCTAATTATTTAGTGCTTTAAATGAGTATATATACAAATATGGCATGTGAAGGGGTCATCATAGATATCGAACAAAAGTAGATAGCATCTTTTGCATGGGGTTGGCTAATGCATTGAACAATGATGCATAAGCATTACTAGATTTTGGCAAAATCTTGTAGATTTATTTCATTGTTGGAGGACTGTTATGTCGATTCAGAATAACCTTGGGATGTATTATGATTTTATTCTGAATACAATCCTTTGGTTCTTTATTTTAACATTTTTACGTGCTCTTTTTCTCGGCTGAGCATTCATATGTATGGATTTATCATTATATTCTTCCGAATGTAATGCTTCTTTTGAGTGCCCCTATGTATGGGTGTATCAAGATTTTCTCCCACATGTAATGCCATAATTAGTTTATATATAATCAGGTTATGGACAAAGCATTGTACATTTTAAGTATCTTATTACGATTATTATTTTTATTATTATTCATCTGTTGTATAGAGGAAAATTGAAGTCACAAGTATAATTACAGATGAATCAACCATTTATATATTAAGTCTCCAACAATAAAAAAATCGGTATATATATGTAGTTGGATTTTGAAGCGTCATATGCAAGATGCATAAAATAAGAAACTCATGTCTTGCCCACTCAGGCTCTAGCAGTGTAGAGCACCTCACCTCTTTTGGCACAATTATAAATTTCTTTCGAAGAGTTTGAAATATATATTCTTTCCTCTTCCTCTTCGAAAATTTATATGCAAGAAAAAGGTTTATTTGCATTTGAAACACTGTGATTGGTATTGTTAAATTTATGTTTCCTCTGGCTGTTGAGGTGAATAGAAGATTGTTAGGATGCTTTTGTGATCCGAATTGATTTATACCATCTATTTAATTTGTTGAACTATATAAGAATTGATGCAATGCAGTTTGCTTGGATGGAACCTTGCCAACATACTGTTTTGATAGAGGATTTGGTTCAGGATCAAACAATTGGATTCTTTAGTTTGAGGTCATGATATTTTCCTTATATTTCTTATAACAGAAACTATCCAATTTTTAGGTGAGGCAGTATCCACACTCCTTAGATGGGGGTTTTCAAGTAAAACCCATACACAAATTGGCTGAAAATAAACTTGAACTAATTGTAGCCTTAAATTCTAACCAATCTCCCCCTAGACCATGACGCAACCAACCATCCGTTCTCTACCATTTTCATAGTATTTTCCTGACTTACCAGTATCCATATCTGTAATGTAACCAAAGAAAGTCCATATTAGCCGATCATCTTCTGGCACAAATTTTGTAGTAACTTCACCTATATTTTTATTATCTTTATGCTTCACAATTATTTATGTTTTATTCGTGAGCAGTGATTGTTATAGCTTGCATTCAATCACTAATGCTATTATTGCTATCATTCTCTTGACAAATTCTCCGACCTATTTAATATGTTGTTCGCCCAAAAAATATATTTAGTAACTATGAACTCGAGAATTTATGTTTCCATGAAGCATCATTACCTTTTTAATGTCTTGGTCTGCCTAATAAAAGCCCCTATGTTTAGCACCAGGGTGAAGGATGGTGTAATGATAGACAGTCCTGCATTTTGCGAAATACAACATTGTGAATCTTCTACCAAGAGACCTTATAGGGATAAATTAATCACAATAAAGAAAGACAAAACAAGTAAAAGCACATAACCTCTTAATATTTATTAATAATGAAGTGATTTCCAATAAAATTGAAATCCTCATTAACATAAGATTGAACGGTATCAGAGGTGTACAAAGATATTAGAAAGGATGCAAATTGAGGCATTAAATAAATAATAGAAAAAAAACACAAGCAATCCCATTACAAAACATCCTCTTCATAAGTAAATTCTCATACAATACTAGCTGACATGTTGTTTTTCGAATCTGATTTTTTTTTAACATTGTTGAATGTGGAGGTTGTAGACATTGTGATCGCTGACTTGTTTTCTTGAATTATAACTACTAATATATGATCATTGAACACTTTTCTTTTGCAAAAGTATATGTCTTATACTACCACAACAATACAAAGTACAAAGCGCAGGCCCTCACAACACTGAATTTCCTCCTTATCACATGGAGAAAGGAAATCATATCCAACAGGGCTCCCATATCCGACATGGCTCCCATATTAGAGGAGATAATGTATTGTAAAAGGCACTTAACACAAATTTGAGTTGCTTAGTCATGTAAAAAACCATGGAAATCCATTCTATTGAAATCCTTTTTAGAACCCTCACAATTAGTTTTACATCTCTTTTTTCACAAATAGGATAGATTAGTGATCCAGAGGACATGCCAAATCCATCCCTCCATATTCTTAAAGAGTTAAGGCTCACATATCATGAACCCATTGCCCTGTATAATACCTATGTGATCTAGTGAACTTGCAAGCCCAAAATATGTCTCTAATATTTTCTTTCCGGCCATACTAGATGCCACCATCAGTCATGCCACCATCCAGTCTATGTTTATTATCCAGGCCTTCGAAGAAAAACCTACCACCCAAGCACCGTGACTTTATAGGCAGAGGAAGTTGACCAAATGGATTAATCCTCCATACCATTCTTCTTCATTATCGACGGTCATCCATTTAGAATTCAATTTCACAGTAATACTTACTGGGTTGCAAGATGAATTGATTACATTACTTATTTTCCCGTATGTGGGTTATGCTTATTATTGAGACTGAACCTATTGAAATTGTCCCTACATGAGAACCAACTATTCTGGAACCCGCAATTCTTCCATTTGCTTATTCCTTTTTTTGGAAATAAGCCTATCATAAGGCTTGGAAAGATCACCGAAAGAATCCCAAGGATTCCCAAAATGTTGTCGTTATCAAGATCCCATCTATGTCTAAACCCAGGAAAATTCATCAACCTCACATCACATAGATGGTGCAAGAGGAGGATATCAAGCTAATCTCTTGTGCCACTTAGCATTGAATGACTAATATTCTCCACAAATCTTTGAGTAGAGACAAATTTGAAAAACTTAAAAACATGCTTGGTGTAGTTGTATTGTGACCTGCCATGAATGCATGATAAGTGAAATATTCAATTGGGCTTTGGTTTCATTTATGAGCAAATAACAAGTTGTTTTTTGTTGCTCTCCATATTTAATAGACTAATGAGTCATTTGAATGAATGATTTTGGTTTCCTATGATTCAAACATTTCAATAATCTCACCAAATCCCTAGGAATTAAGCAAAGATAGTAGAATGGTGCACATTGGTAAAATTAGCATTGCCAAAAAAACATATGTTGGTTTTTTTTTGGCGTTCCCTTTCCCCCGCTTCGGGGGTATGCTAGTTTATTCAATGGGTATCCTCAAGGGAGGATTCCCTGTTGGTTGGAACCTTAAGCCTTGGATAAAAATTTTCAACTAAAATCGGGTTGCCTAGTACATGTGTTGAGTTGGGAGGAGTTAAAACAAATATTAGGAACATTCTAAGATGTCAAAAATACATCTCATAACACCGGGATAACGAACAACAACTTTCTAAGATAAAAAAGGAAATTGAACATTTTTTTGTTATCACCGCAGGCTTAAATTTGACACACAACAATTTAATGACTTCCTCGGTGGTTGCGCCTTTAAGGGGGTAGACAGTCACATGTTTATCCTGGAAGCAAGGAATCGAAGGGGGAATTCCACCAGGACAAGATCCCATCCAAAATAGGACTATACTCCGCTCACACGATAATTCCCAGGAATCTGAAATTTAAGTGAGTAAAATAGGAGGAGATCGTTGGAATAGAGATATCCCCTCCTTTGTTTGGCTCTCAGAATTTTGAATTTGATTCCACGAAGTTCGGGCGCTGGTGTGCCCATCCTTCAGTATTGTCTAAATTTGAGGCAAGAACCTCAGCAAAACGCAGACCAAGGGTCGACATTCAAACATTCCACGTTAACTATGGAACAACTATCTAGAAGTAACCAGTAAGGTTAACATGACAAAGGTTAACACGACAAAGGTGGTTGATTTAAATTCTCAAAGCAAATTAAAATTTTAGGGAAAATCCATGTTAAATTATGAGCTTGATTTCTTATGAGGATTAATTCTTTTATTTTCTTCAACACTTTGATTCTAGCTTAATACACTTCAACAATACCAAATCATAATCGAATAGAAATAACCATGTAGATGACTAAGCATGCACATCAACAACACATATACCCTGGAGAAACCCTGTACAGGGAGAAAAACCCCAACAAACGATATTCCTTTATTACATTAATAATGTAAGATCACTTACAAATATCCACCATGAATGTTCTGCTCTTAAAGAGCTTGCCAAGATGACTCTGACCTGACAAATACCTAAAAGACCTTGCTAAACTACACCTCTAATATGCTGCCTCTATTATTGATATGCAACATTGATATGTTACTTTGGTATGCTGCCTCTTTATCACTGATGTGTGCCTCTATTTCTTCACCCTTAACCTGCATCTCAAAACTGTGTTGAAGAGAGGGGTCGACCTCTATTTATATAGGTTGAAGAGGAGAAGAGGAGAGAATCAAAATAGTAACCTATTTGCATGAGTTAATCATAACTCAACTTCATACTTTAGTTCGAACTTAGAACTAGACTTGAGACTGGTTACAACTCAACATTACACTTTAGTTCGAAAATAGAACTAGACTTGAGACAGGTATGCTTTAGTTTGAAAATAGAACTAGACTTGATACTTCAGTTGCAACTCAACATTACACTTTAGTTCAAAAATAGAACTAGACTTGATACTTCAGTTGCAACTCAGCATTACACTTTAGTTCTAAAATACAACTTGACTTAAGACTTCAGTTGCAACTCAACATTACACTTTAGTTCTAAAATAGAACTAGACTTAAGACTTCAGTTACAACTCAACATTACACTTTAGTTCTAAAATAGAACTAGACTCGAGACTTCAGTTACAACTCAACATTACACTTTAGTTCTAAAATAGAACTAGGCTTATTACTTCAGTTACAACTCAACATTACACTTTAGTTCTAAAATAGAACTAGACTTAAGACTTCAATTACAACTTGACTCTTTACAAGGAAATTCAAAATTATCTTCATGGTGGATAATGTTACACGTGCCGACGCACTAGATCAATACATTTATATCATTTGCAATATTAGGAATATCATTTGTTTCTAGCTCATAGGAATTTTATATTCAACCTAACTTTTGCTAGGTGCCTTGACTTTTTCTCATGGATCACAAGGCTTGAATAGGCTCATAGAGGTTGTACGTTTCCCCTGAATTTTGCACTAGTCTTCTGTGCCACAACTCGCTGGAGCTAGTTGCATCGTGAGCCAATGCCTGAACTAATTCCCATTTCTCGTCCGTGTTCTACCCCTAGTCGCTTCATTCTTCCCTTATGTATACATTCACCTGATTGTTCACTATTTCACACCTCTCATGGAGACTTCACTCCATTCACTCTTCATCGCACTCATATTCCTCATTCGCATTTGGATTGGGAAAGGAAATTATATTATTGAAGAACATCCACGACTTTTTTGGTTGTAGATATTGCTAGTGAAATCCATCTGTGAACGAGGCTTGCATATATGATATGTTTTGGCCTGTGCCCAACTTTTCTCACAATTGCGAGTCTTGAGAGTCCTAGCATGGATATTCTCGACCAGTTGCACTGGATCCCTGGAAGGAGAAGGACTTTCTGAGGGACTATGTGGCAGATAAAGGGTGGGGGTACATTCTCTTGGGTTGTGCAGGCTGGGTAGAAGAGAGTTGGGTACTTGGATTGTTGTGGGTGTTGGGAAGCCTATGAGAGCTTGAGTGTTGACTAGTTTGGGAATACGAGTAACACTTTGGAACCATCCTTGTTGATTCATAGCCCTGGCTCAGGGGTGACATTATTGTTGAGACTTGGAACAACAATATCTATGGTTAGGTGGAACGTCCTTGGTCTGCAGCCAATCGGTGGTTCTCTTCTATAAAAGATAAGTGCTCTCTGTTATGGTATTATTTACCTTTGTATGAATTATTTCCGTTGTTTATTTAATTATCATTGAATTTGATATGTTTAGAGTATGCATGCTTGTTGGGTATTGTTGTGCATTTCGTATGCTTCATTACTTTTATGTTTAGCATGAATCTTGATCAATGCATGAGAATATTTCATGCATTTCCCTTTTATTTAAAGTTATATCAGGGGTCGAATTAGTCCAAAGAAGGGACCGTGGGTGGTTGGGTATGTTACAATGCCTCCTTCCAGTTGGTGCTAGAGAATTTTGGAAGTTGGTTCTTACAGTGGATGTAATATTTTGATATATTAAAAAGTGTTCTGTGGTTTTTTCCCATTTGGGTTTTCACGTAAAACTCATTTGTATTGTGTATATGTGATTATATGTTTATGATATCTTGAATGAAATCATAAGTGATAAATTCTTGGTAACTTACTGTTAACATGTTGTGATAAAAAATGGTAAAAAGTTCCTTAGACTGATTCACCGCCCTCTCAGTATTAGTGAATATTCCAACAAGATCCATCCGGGAATGATGATGGAAATAACGCATAATGTAGCGTGACTATAAAGTTTCCTTGATAGCCTGTCCACAACCAAATTTTCCCTTTCTTTTATAAATAATATCGAAGTCAAAGACTTGGATTTTTCTCACCCGTTTTTTTCTCTGATGAAAGGTTCTTTTGAGTTAGAAAATACTTCAAGCTATCGTTGTCCATTTTCACGAGAAATTTTGTTCCCAACAAGTACTATTTCCACTTAACCAAGGAATGCATAATTTCCAACATGGTTTTTTTTATATGTTGATTTGGTTTTCTCCCTTGGTTTTAATTTTTTACTTTCGAATGTAATGGGATGATTATCTTGCATAAGTACGACACCTAGTATTGTTCTCGAAGCATCACTATTCAAGAACAAATGTTTTGGATAAATCTGGTGCTATCAAAACCAGGGTGGATGCCATTAAAAGTTTCAACCTTCTAAAATACGCTTCAGCTTTTTCATTCCATTTAAATGCATCTTTTTTCAATAATGATGTTAATGGGGCCACAATTTGCGTGGATTTTTGAACAAACCTTCTATAGTATCTGGTAAGACTCAAGAATCCTTGTAATGATGTGATTGATTTTGGGCTAGGTCATTTCTGTGATTTTATTTAGATCAACCTTGATTCCTTCATTTGATACGACATGTCCCAAAAATGATATATCTTTTTTTCCAAAAATTCATTTAGATTTGTTAGCGTAGAACTTATTCTCTTGAAGGATTTTTACACTGTTTCTATGTGCTTGAGGTATAAATTCTAGTTCTTTCTATAAATAAGAATATCATCGAAGAAGACAAGTACAAAATTTTGTAGGTATAGATGAAATAAATCATTCATTACTGCTTGGAAGGTAGTAGGAGCATTAGATAAACTGAAAGACATGACCCAAAATTTGTACAACTGTTCATAGGTACAGAAAGCAGTTTTGGGAATGTCTTCTTCTCGAATTATTATTTGGTAATAACGTGATTTTAACTCTAGTTTGGAGAAATATTTATCACCATGGAGCTCGACCAATAAGTCATCCACAATTGGAATTGGAAATTTACCCTTTATCATAATTTTGTTCAATGCTAGAAAATCAATACATAGTCCATACGATCGGTCCTTTTTCTTAACAAGTATGATCGGAGCTGAGTAAGGACTCTTGCTTCATGTAATAACACCACAGTCTAATAATTCTTGAAACCAACACTCAATTTTTGTCTTATGTTGGTGCGACTTTCTATAATAGCTTTGTCTAATTAGTGTGGAACTAGGGATCAATTCTTTGATGTGGTCTCTATAACGAGGTGGAGGAATCCCATGAGGAGGTTCTTGAAAAAATGGTGTTATATTTTCCAAGATTTTTTTCTAATTTCTTGGGATCGTCATTTTTGTCCTCATTAGTAGTTCCCTCTATTGCATAGCAGTGTAAGAAATAATCATGGGCTCCCTTTTTAATATTTTTTTCCATCCTATTGGACGAGACTATTTGGGGTGAAGGACAGTTAATTCCATGGGATTTGTACTTTTCCTCATTTTCATAAAATATTATAAATTGCTCTTGTAAGCTTAATCCAACAATACCAAGCGTGGATAACCATTGGGCCCATAAGACAATATCCACCCCTCCAATTGGCATAACATACATAGGAGATTTTAATTTGTAGTCATTCATGGATACTTCTACCTTGTGGCATTACTCATCACATGAAGTAGTCTTATTTCCTAAGATGGAGACTTGAAATTCACAGGTAGGATGAATGGATATGTTTAATTTCCTTTATATTTTTGTGTCTTTAAAGTGATGTGAACTTCCACTATCTATGAGCATTGTTAATTTAGTTTTCTTAGCATAGACATAAATTTTAAGAGTTTGGGGTTGATAAATACTCATCATTACAACGACATAGGGTGTCAGAATTGCGTTTTGATTTCCTGACTCATGGGAATTTTGTGAGTATTCATTAATTGTTCCTTCATTAGATGAAGATATGTCCCATGCTTCTTTGTCCTTTCCACTTTCACTCTTTTCTATTTCGCACTGAAAATACTTGTTGTCTTTTCACTTATGGCATGATTTCCAACTAAGCATGATTTCCTTATCTTGTCTTGTATCTAGTGGCGATGTCCTTTTGTGAGGGGGAATGTATTTGGAGCTAGAGTCTTCGAGTGAACACCATGATGTCTTTTGATATACTTTAAGTTTATTTTCTGCGATTTTGGCTTTCTAAAGAGCTTGCTCAATATCCTTAATGTCAGGTAATTCGAGCTCATTTTGGATATTTTCCGTTAACCCTGATAAGTCTATTTGAAGTAGCCAATATTCTTATATATTAGGTACATGAGTTCCTAGCACATGTATATTTTAAAAAAATTAATCCATTGAACCAAACTGTTGTAATTGGGAAAGTTTTTAACAAAAACCCCATTTTTTTCTATGTCAATAAAACGTAGGAAGATGTTCTTTTTTAATACAACCCAGTCTCTTGCTAGAGATTTGGATTTTTCTCTCCACCATAGGAACCAGTCATACACAAATTCCTTCATATGTATAGATGTGACATTAATGTTTTCTTAATCATAAAAAATTTGGTAATACTTGAAGTATTGTTCGATTTTATTTACCCATCTTGTTGCTTCTTGTAGTGTACCCTTTTCACTACCGAGGTTTTCAAACCTCTCAGTTACCATTCTATACATGGATTTTTACATAATTCGTACAGACATTATAAGAACATGCATTTAAACAATTAAACACACTTAAATCTCAGAGTAAAATATATAATTTACTGCTACAATTAAACAAGCCATAGATTTCAACAGTAATTCATTTACACAGCAGAAAACATGATAACATATCCAGAAGAGTCATGCAAATGTGATAAAACATAGTCAGATACTTATCTGCTGACAGTGAAGAAATCCACCAACCAAATGCAGGCCTCCCACGAACCTCCCAGCCGTAGACCGCACTGCTCCTCAATTCAACAGTGGGTCACCCCCGAGCTGGGACTGAGCTCCACCCCAAGGCAAGGAATCCAAACTCAGGCTCAGGTTACAGGGAATTCAGTCATACACAACCACCAGGAAGAAAGCTCTCCCAGGAATCTCCCTCGCTCACTGCCCACAGACCCTCATTCCCCACATGCCTGTTCCACCCCAGGAGAGTGCACCTTCTCTGTCACCTGGACAGTC
>ML780722.1:744486-763843 GCA_009831015.1 Picea engelmannii
CATATAATTAAATGGGGAGTTCTATAGAGGTCATTGAGGTACCGAGACATGTAATTTATAGATATGTAATAATAATAAGAAAACTATTTATTTCTCTTGTGCTATGAATTTAGTTCTATGATAGCTATGTTGAGATATTTGAGTGTATATGGGTATTGTTGTGTAATGTTGTGATAAGTGTGCCAATGATGACATTAAGAAAAGAAAGCATGTGTAATGTATGTTGCACTACCTTATAATATGAGATATTTTGAAAATTGTTCTTGAAGTATCATTGTATCATGCTAGTGAGGATGAGATGTTTTGTTTGAATATAAATCTAAGTGTAGATATTATAGATCATACAAGAAGGTCTGCGTAATATAGATTCATGAGATGTGAGAAGCATGTGTATGAGAGAGGATAGTTTTATTTGTTTATAGACTAACTATTGATTATAGGATTGAGAGACATAACTCGAGGGTGTTTCCACCATAAAGACTACATACACATGGTGTGAGTATATAAATATTTTGGAAACCGTTGTACAAATTTGCAAATCTCATACTACATCTTGAGAAATATGGAGTAGATGGGTTAGTGCATACTTGTGTTTTGTAAAATCCAATTACTTGAGCTACGAAAGAAAAAACGAAGGTGGATGTGCAACGTCAACAATTGTGGCATAGAAGCTTGTGATTTTGTATGGTTCTATTATGTAGTAGAGGTCGTGGAGAGTCTGCATTCCCACTTTTACATAGGAGAAATAATTCTTCTATGAATTTACTCTAACGGCCAAGAGGGGGTGTACCCTCTTGCATAACTCTTCAAGGAAAATGAGTTTAGTTAATAAAAAGTGGCATGCAAAGCAACAAGAAAACATAAAACCAGGTGGAAAAAGAGGTCAAGCACTCTATTGTTACTTCGTTACTATGGTTGACTATTGAAAAGAATTTCCATGCATTTGCAAATAGATATGTTGAGGATTGGAGTGCATGCCTATGGAAAGTGTGCTTAGATAACACCATGAATGTAAGTAAAGAAACCTATGAAAAGTGTACTTAGATAACACCATGAATGTCAATAAAGAAACCTTGTATAACACCATGAATGTCAGTAAAGTAACCTAGTATTAGTTGTTGGATTGGATTCTTGGTAATACTTCTATATGCTACATAAAATCAGGATAGAAGGTACCTAACGTGTTGATATCCAGAGAGATCCATTGCCTTCTTCTTTCTTTTCATCCATCATATCAAAACCCAACGACCTGAGAAGTAAAGGAAAGACGTGAGAAGTAACAGCCTAACGATAGCTCGTTGTAGTCATTCACGGGCCTCTTGTTTCTTTAATTCATAAGGAACTACTCATTTTCATGACTCAACGCTCACTCCCTTCCTACTTTGAGAAAGCATATCAAACTTCTCCTAATCCTCTTCCTTCTAATGCAGAAACCCTAAAATGTCAAGTTCTACTTCAGTGGCATTTTTATTGATTTGAGAAGATATGAACTCTTGGTCTAGCACCGTATTTGATTTGAGATGATATGAAATCTTCATTTAGTGCGGGTTAATCCACCATCCCTTTCTCGCCTCTTCCATGAATCATATCCTACGTCGAGTCTTATCATTCTACAGGATTCAACCTCGACCTCTCGTCTTTTATGATAAGGTTCCACAACCCAACTAATTTGCAAGATGAGCAACTAGCCACACATGATGAGCATGTAACTGTGTGCATGTAAGCCATGCTTGAAGGGAGGTAGGTCAATTATTTAGGACATGAACATATACTATCGACATTGTTTTCAATTAGTTTCATAACCATCTAATATCAACACGATTTTCTTTTCATTTACATAAATTTGGTAAATATAAAGGTTAATTATATATTAATTAATTTTAAAAAAATTATGTAATTTTTCATATGTCAATTAAATAAAAAAATATACTCTTCACAAAATTCCAAGAATGAGGTTATCGGCAACCAGTCTATAGAGAGACATAATTTTGTTCTCCATGGCATGGGTGGTTGTATAAATCTATTGATAATATTAATATAGGTGAATGAAATGAGGAAAACAAATATTAGCAAAGCTAGCAATATAGAAGCATTATAATTTAAAGAGGATATTATAATTTGGAAATCCAATGTCTTTAGTACAATTGAAAATCTATAAAGTAAATTTGAATTACACATAGTATCACCAACTCACAGTAGAAAGAGAAATTTTACTTTGAAAATTTATATAACAAAAGCTAGAACTAGTGAAAGTTTATTATGCACGCACTTCATTACAAAGGGGTGAGTTATGCATGCTAAAAATCTCATGTATTGTTAGTCACTAGAAAAACAAAATTTTATATGGACATGGCTCAAAGAGGCCTTCACTCATTGTTGATACTCTCCTTGACACTTTCGTCCATCAATATTCAAGCAATATCCACTCTTCAAACTCTCAACTTTTCCCTTTAAGCTTCTCCTAGTTGTCTTTCCATCTCCTGATGTCCTAGTTCATTACAACCTTCATTTTTTAATGGAATTCCTTTGGAAAACCCACCATCACATTGGTTAGTTTCCAATTCCAATTTTTCCAAAAAAAAAAGATAAAAACAATTACATGCTTATTACAAAGTTTGGTGAGGATTCAATTTGGATCACAACTCCCCATTTGTAGGTGTTTGGTCTCCAAAAGCTAGACTATTAAGGATATTGGAGCACAAGCCCTCCATTTGCCTCTTCATATCCACCATTCCATTGCTAATGAAGGTGGTTTGTTTCTTTCTTTTCTACTGTTGTTTTGCTTCTATAGGAGTCTCTCTCTCTCTCTCTCTCTCTCTCTCTCTCTCTCTCTCTCTCTCAATGTGTTCTTAAAAAGTATGCCTTGCCACCCTTGACCAAGTAGTATTTTTTTTCTCTCCTGTAGAAGGTAGCATCCTATCACACAAGTATGTGCTCCCAAAATCACTCCATAGGCATCTAATGGTGCAACTTAAAATTCTACTTTGTCAACATGGCTAGCATTAATGGAAAACTTGATTTTACATATCTAAGTGATTCCCATAACAATTTTCCCTTACAACCATGCTAGTGAAATTGGTTTCCCTAGATCATAAGTTTTTAGACCAAGATCATCGACTAATGTTTGAAAAAACAAATTACATTAAGAACCATTGTCAAACAAAGCATTTACCTTCTGGTTCTTCACTTGAACTTTGATTCGGAATAGTGCATGTTTATCTGCACTTGCCTTTGGCTGCTGCAAAGTGATGCAAACTACAAGTTCATCCAAATAAAAGGTGTTATCTCTCTCTTTATATTTTGTATCGATAGTTGGCTTTCCTTTCCCCTTGTACTTTAGCCACTTTGGATGAAATTATGGATGAAGTTTTCATCACTTTTCTTCTGTGTGCCCATCCAGATCACAATATTTGCAACACTTATTAGGATCTCTCATTTTCTTGGTTGTGACTACCACCTTCTTCTCTCTTTTCTTGTTGTTTTTTTCTTGGCTCATGTGTTGCTACTCCTTCTTGGAGTCCAACTCAATATAGAGAACCTTATTGCTTTCCTCATCTATGATTTTCAAACCATGAAGTTAAATTGTCTTCGGATATGGATAAAAATTCCTCCAAGGCACTTCACCACCAATCTTGGATCTTATAAAGAAATACCCAAACTCATGGATTTCCATCTAAACTTAGAAGTGTATTCTTGCAATCCTTGTCCCTATTCTTGTTCAAAGTACTTCCAGTTCATGAGTTACTCCTCTTTGTATCCTATAGGATATAATTGTGACTTCAATATTTCCTTGAAGTCCTCTCATTTCATAATCATGGACTTCTTGCCTATCCTCAATGCATCCACATAGTTTTCTCACCACAATAGAGCATGTGTAGTCATCTTCAAACATGAAAAAGAATATGTTGTGTTTCTTGGATTTTATAAAGAGAAGAGTAAACTTCCATTTGTTTCAACCAGTTATTCAAGACTTCGACATTAATGTTTCCATCATACATGGGTATTTCAAGTTTTTCTTCAACTTTGAAAGAAATATGGGAAGATGAAGAAAAATAATGGTTTTTACTTGAATAATTAAACATGGGATCTGCTTGGTGTGCCTTATATTATTCATGTTCAATCTCTATTGAGTGTTCTTTCCTATCTTTTTTCACCAAAAACTACATCACCAATTTTTTCAATGTAGTAATGCTCTTTTTGAGTCGAACAAATCTGACCTTCAAGTCTTCATTGCCATGTTCTTCATGAGGACTCCCTGGCATTGATGGTCGTCTACTTCCCTATAGGCTTGGCAACAATGTTTTTCCACTACTTTGGTATTGGTTGTGGGTGTTTACCATTAAGGTGTTTTCCAATTCTTTGGAACCTTCTTTGATACCTTATTATCTGTAAACGATGGGCCTATGGCATGTTTGTGTCATCAAGACAGATTCTTTTTAGAATTAAATTTAGTTCTTTGTGTGAGGAATTAATTTGAATGTAGGCCCATATGCAATTTGAAATATAATCGGGATGATTTTAAGGATGGAAATTTATTTTAAAATATAGAAACCTAGGCGAATCTTAGTAATCCTTCATATGCCAACTATAAATGTTTGGGCGATATTTTTCTAAAAATATTCAAATTTCTAAGGATTTTATATAGTTTGTATAAAATTTTGGCAATTTTTAAGATAAAATAATTTTATGCTATAGAATTTGAGCGAATCGTTTTTAGAATAGTGAATCTCTTTTTGGGAAAAAAAAACATGGAAAATTAGCCCATGAGCGAAATTTAGACCCTAAAATCATCCTTGAATATAATATGTAGAGTGGATTCACTAAGAAGTAGCAATGGGGTCTTGATCCAGAGTTTACCCTGATTAAAAGATAAGCTGATTTGCTCAATTGGTATTTGAAATATGATTTCCTTCTATACTCTATTGATTCATGGTGTGAATCTTCTTGTGGTTTCTTTCATAACATTTATGAAGCTTTAGAATATGCATGGTTCCTATCCTTCATAAATTATAGTGTTGTTCATTTAAATCACATCACCAAAGTTTTAAATTATTGTTGGATTGAGCCATTCATTGCATATCTTCTTAGAAGATCACTCCCCAGTGAAAATGAATCACTAAGCCCAATTTTTGGTTTTCCACTTGATGTAACATAGTTAGAGATAGATAAATGACTAAATAGGAGCAATTAACAATTTAACAGAGTGTAGGAGCTTATAATTAATTCAATTCTACACTAAAAGAGTATCATCTTCCATGTTTCTTCTCAAAGAAAGGATCTTCTTTAGTGCGTGGTAATATTTCTTCGATATTCCATGGAATGGAAATCAAAATGAGTAGGACAAAAATGATAGAGGGGTGCCAAAGGTCACTGCAACAACAAGGATGATCACTCCCCTTAGATTTTATCATTGTATATAATTATGATGTGAGAAGGAAAAATGATATATAGAATATAATAAAATAGTAGTTATGCACTCTCCATCACTCTTGAATTGATACATTCTTACTCTTTGCAAATATAACAATCCAAAAGAATTATAATTTAAAAAGGAAATCATAAAATGGAAATCCAATGTCATTGGTACAAACACAAAATTGTTTTAAAGTGGATTGCGCAAAAGAAACCAAATCAGGAACCCACAATATAAATGGAGATTTTACTTTTGAAACTAACACAATTAACACAAGAAAAACTAAAACCAATGGATATTTATTATGCTTGGAGAATTCATTGCAAAGGGGTGATCTATGCATGCCCAAAATGTCATGCATTTTTATTCACTAGAGAAACAAATATGGCCATGGCTCAAAGACACCTTCACTCATAGTGGACATGCTCCTTGGCTCTTTTTTCTACGGATATTCAAGTAGACCCCACTCTTCAAGCTCTCATCTCTACCCTCCTAGCTTCCCCAACTCTCTTTTCATATCTGGTGGATGTCCTTCTTCACTACAACCTTCTTCTTGTTTCTATGAATTATAGTTTTGCATGGCCTCTCTCAGAGTGTTTTTAGTTTACTTAATTCAGTGGTAATCTAAACTTTTTATGTTTTAGTTTTTTTTTCAAAGATATTATCAGTTTAATTTTTTATTATTGTTATTGTTATTTAATATTAATTCCTTATTATTTTTATTTAGACATTTCATTTTTCTAATTTTAGTATGATTTGTGGGGAAGGACTTCTCTTTATTATTATTATTTTATTTTATTTTGACTGGGGAAATCAACAATATTGTTTTTTTTAACTGGAAAATCAACAACTAGTGGCCAAGTACTTGTCAGCTCACAAGATTGTTCGAAACAATATTAGTAGAGGATTTAGAATGAGTGACTTCACATAACAGAGTGCCTTAACAATACATTTCATCACTAATTGTTTTACACCCAAAGAGCGACTTCTCTTTATTATTATTTCTATAGCAAGTTTGGTTTAGTGAAAGAAGATTGAGATATTGTGTAACTCATTGTCCTACTTCCCCTGTAAATAGAAAGAGAATTGTAGATGTCTGTGACATGGATGGTAGAGCATAGCCATGTACATATCATATAATCTACAAATTATTCTCGGCATCCTATAACCGTTAATTATTCTCCATAATAATTCAACAACTGATAGATTTGCAGTTTTTGAATATAAATCATTTGTTTGTAATTTCGACGAGGCTAATAGAACCATTAAACAGAAAATCAGTTGTTAAAATTGTAGAAATTACCAATCAAAGTCAAAAAAAAAAAAATCCATAATGACAAAATATTCACTGAAAACTATAAAATGATCTTATAAAACGAGGACGTTCGAGTTAGAATTTAGCCAACTTCGAAAAATAAATGAATGAAATAGACATTCAAGGGAAAGCTTCCATATTTGATATGTTTTGGCCTGTGCCCAACTTTGCTCACAGCTGCGAGTCCTGAGAGTCCTAGCATGGATATTCTAGACCAGCTGCACTGGATCCCTGGAAGGAGAAGGACTTCTTAAGGGACTGCATGGTAGAGAAGGGTGGGGGTCCATTCTCTTGGGTTGTGTAGGTTGGGTAGAAGAGAGTTGGGTACTTGGATAGTTGTGGGTGTTGGAAAGGCTGTGAGAGCTTGAGTGCTGACTGGTTTGGGAATTCAAGTAACACTTTGGAACCATCCTTATGGATTAATAGCCCTAGCTTGGGGGTGACATTACTGTTGAGACTTGGAACAACAATGTCTACGGTTGTGTGGAACGTCATTGGTTTGCAACCAGTCAGTGGTTCTCATATATATAAGATAAGTGATCTTTGTTATGGTATTATTGACCTGTGTATGAATTATTTTCATTGTGTATTTAATTATCATTGAATTCAATATGTTTAGAGTATGCATGTTTGTTGGGTTTTGTTGTGCATGTCGTATGCTTCATTGCTTTTATGTTTAGCATGAATCTTGATCAATGCATGAGAATCTTTCATGCATTTCCCTGTTATTTAAAGTTAAAGCAGGGGTCGAATTAGTCCAGAGAAGGGACTTGTGGTTAGCATGCCTGCCATGTGGCTGGTTGGGTATGCTATAGTGCCTCCTTCCAGTTGGTGCTAGAGAATTTTGGAAGTTGGTGCTTACAGTGGATGTAATATTTTGATATATTCAAAAGTGTTATGTAGTTTTCTCCCATTTGGGTTTTCACATAAAACTCTTGTGTATTGTGTATCTGTGATTATATGTTTATGATATCTTGAATGAAATCATAAGTGATAAATTATTGGTAACTTAATGTTAACATGTTGTGATAAAAATGGTAAAAAGTTCCTTAAACTGATTCACTTCCCTCTTAGTATTAGTGAATATTCCAATAAGATACATTCGGGAATGATGATGGAAATAACACATAATGTAGCATGACTATCAAGTTTCCTTGATAGCTTGTCCACAACCAAATTCTCCCTTCCTTTTATAAATAATATCGAAGTCAAAGACTTGGATTTTTCTCACTCATTTTTTTTCTCTGATGAAAGGTTCTTCTAAGTTAGAAAATAATTCAAGCTATCGAGGTCCATTTTCATAAGAAATTTTGCTCCCAACAAGAACTATTTCCATTTAACCAAGGCATGCATAGTTTCCAACATGGTTTTTGTTATATGTTGATTTGGTTTTCTCCCTTGGTTTGAATTTTTGACTTTCGAATATAATGGGATGATTATCTTGCATAAGTACAACACCTAGTCCTGTTTCTGAAGCATCACTATTCAAGGACAAATGTTTTGGATAAATCTGGTGCTATCAAAACCGGGCGTGGATGCCATTAAAATCTTCAACCTTCTAAAATACACTTCATCTTTTTCATTCCATTTAAATGCATCCTTTTTCAATAATGATGTTAATGGGGCCACAATTTGCGCGTATTTTTGAACAAAACTTCTATAGTATCTAGTAAGACCTAAGAATCCTCGTAATGATGTTATTGATTTTGCGCTAGGCCACTTGGTAACTTCTGTGATTTTATTAAGATCAACCTTGATTCCTTCATCTGATATGACATGTCCCAAAAATGCTATATCTTTTTGTCCAAAACTGCATTTAGATTTGTTAGCGTAGAACTTATTCTCTTGAAGGATTTTTATATTGTTTCTATGTGCTTGAGGTGTAAATTCTAGTTCTTGCTATAAATAGGAATATCATCGAAGAAGACAAGTACAAAATTTTGTAGGTACATATGAAATAAAGAATTCATTACTGCTTGGAAGGTAGTAGGAGCATTATATAAACTGAAAGGCTTGACCCAAAATTCGTACAACCCTTCATGGGTACAGAAAGAAGTTTTGGGAATGTCTTCTTATCGAATTATTGTTTGGTAATAACGTGACTTTAAATCTAGCTTGGAGAAATATATATCACCATGGAGCTCGACCAATAACTCATCCACAATTGGAATTGGAAATTTATCCTTTATCATATTTTTTTTCAATGCTTGAAAATCAATACATAGTCCATATGATCGGTATTTTTTCCTAACAAGTATGACCGGAGCTGAGTAAAGACTCTTGCTTTGTGTAATAACACCACAGTCCAATAATTATTGAAACCAACACTCAATTTTTGTCTTATGTTGGTGCAACTGTCTATAATACCTTTTTCTAATTAGGATGGAACGAGGGATCAATTCTATGATGTGTTCTCTATAACGAGGTGAAGGAATCCCATGAGGAGGTTCTTGAAAAAATGGTGTTATATTTTCCAATATTTTTTTCTAATTTATTGGGATCATCATTTTTGTCCTCATTAGTAGTTCTCTCTATTGCATAGCAGTGTTAGAAATAATCATGGGCTCCTTTTTTAATATTTTTTTCCATCCTATTGGACGAGACTATTTGTGGTGAAGGACAGTTAATTCCATGGGATTTGTACTTTTCTTCATTTTCATAAAACATTATAAATTGCTCTTGTAAGCTTAATCCAACAGTACCAAGCGTGGCTAACCATTGGGCCCATAAGACAATATCTAGCCCTCCAATTGGCATAGCATACATAGCAGATTTTAATTTTTATTTATTCATGGATACTTCTACCTTGTGGCATTACTCATCACATGAAGTAGTCTTATTTCCTAGGATGGAGACTTGAAATTCACACGTAGAATGAATGGATATGTTTAATTTCCTTTCTATCTTTGTGTCTATAAAGTGATGTGAACTTCCACTATCTATGAGCATTTTTACTTTAGTTTTCTTAACATAGACATAAATTTTAAGATTTTGGGGTTGATAAATACTCATCATTACTATGACATTGCATTTTGATTTCCTGAATCATGGGAATTTCGTGAGTCTTCGTTATTTATTTCTTCATTAGATGAAGATATGTCCCCTACTTCTTTGTCCTTGTCACTTTCACTCTTTTCTATTTCACAATGAAAATACATTTTTTCTTTGCACTTATGGCATGATTTCCAATTAAGCACACTACATTTAAAACATTGATCCTTATCGTGTCTTGTATCTAGTGGTGATGTCCCTTTGTGAGGGGGAATGTATTTGGATCTAGAATCTTTGAGTGAGAACCATGATGTCTTTTGATATACTTTAAGTTTATTTTCTGCGATTTTGGATTTCTAACGAGCTTGCTCAATATTCTTAATGTTAGGTAATTCGAGCTCATTTTGGATATTTTCCTTTAACCCTGATAAGTCTATTTAAAGTAGCCAATATTCTTATATATTAGGGACATGAGTGCCTAACACATGTATATTCTAACAAATTTCATCCATTGAACCAAACTGTTGTAATCGGGAAAGTTGAGAAAAAACCCCATTTTCTTCTATGTCAAGAAAACATAGGAAGAGGTTATTTTTTAATACAACCCAATCTCTTGCTAGATATTTGGATTTTTCTCTCCACCATAGGAACCGGTCATATGCAAATTCCTTCATATGTATAGATGTGACATTAATGTTTTCTTCATCATAAAAAAATTTGGTAATACTTGAAGTATTGTTTGATTTTATTTACCCATCTTGTTGCTTCTCTTGCGTTAGATCCATCAAATAAAGGAAAAATATTGTTTTCCTTGAGCATGCCATGATCAAAACTCCGCATGTTTGATGGTTAGTGTGATTGGGGAGGCATCCAGTGTGAAGTTGAATTCCCATTTGTTATTGCTTTTTTCTCAACTCTCATGTTGTGGTAATTTCTATTGCACTCTGTTATTTCTTCATTTAATTTTCCAATTTTGGAATCCAATAAAGTATTTACTTGATTTACAATCAAGGCCTACACAAAATTCCTTAAGGCCTTCCCTTAGTTCCAACGTGGAGGGAGCATTGTTGTCAAATCCTCTTGCCTTTCTCTCTTTTTCCTCGGTCTTTTTCCTTGATCTCTTCATTGATGCTCATTGGTAAGAAGGCATAAGTTATCTATTACCGAAAGAGGAGACTATCTATTTCAAAAAGGGGATGAGGTCAAGGGAATTGTGGTAAATGGGAAATTGAGGCTGAATATGAATTATATTTAATATTTAATAATTTAATATCAAATATATATATATGAGGCCATGACAAAAATCAGATGACGCGACGAGGTTTTTGCGAGGGAACGAAGATGGGGCGAGGGAAATGAGGGCAGAATGCGTATGGGTAATGGGATATGGAATGTAAATGTGATATGGGGAGAAGGTATAAGGCACGAGCGATGACACAATGAGGGTTTGTGAGGGTATTCAAGTATGGAGAATGTAGAGAGGGTAGGGGAATGAAGATGGGAATAAACATAGGAAGGTTAAGAATTTATGAATGCGAGAATGCATAATTTGAGAGGAGGCAGCTTGGGATAGCGAGGAGAGGAGGGTGCGAGAATATGACAGGGGAATGACAAGGGAGAATTAAACAAATGAAAAAATGGGTTGTGGACGTGATCGAGGAAGAGAGATGAGGGTTTGGAGGCTCTGATACCAGTTGGAAATTGGACACTGGAAATATACAATGTGTATTCAATAATTAATATTTTATTTTATAATTCGATTCTCATTGTGATTACATCAACTTGTATAAATACACCCAAAGGAGTAAAGTCACATCTTTTAAATAAGTGATGTGACTTTATGTTACAATATAACTAATTGTATGTAAAATAATAAAGTTTATTGCAGAACTGGTAAAAATAATAGAAGGTGGCTCAAAGAAGAAGAGAGGATATCTCGAGATTAGTGATACAAGGTCATGGTTGAGTTTTCCAAGGCCTTGGGCCTCACAACCCAATGCACTTTGTCAGCTGATGTGTGACATTGTGCAATGGAAGATTGGTTTAATGTAGAGAAGGTTGAGAGCCACATGCCTTCTCATCAAAGCAAGTATGTTAGAAGAGCATATAATTAAATGGGGGGTTTTATAGAGGTCATTGAGGCACCCACACATCTAATCTATAGATATGTAATAATAATAAGAAAACTATTTATTTCCCTTGTGCTATGAATTTAGTTCTACGATAGCTATGTTGAGATATTTGAGTGTATATGGGTATTGTTGTGTTCCCTTGTGCTATGAATTCAGTTCTACGATAGCTATGTTGAGATATTTGAGTGTATATGGGTATTGTTGTGTAATGTCATGATAATTATACATATGATGACATTAAGAAAAGAAAGCCTGTGTAATGTATGTTGTACTACCTTATCATATGAGATATTTTGAATATTGTTCTTGAAGTATCATTGTATCATGCTAGTGAGGATGAGATGTTTTGTCTGAATATAAATCTAAGTATAAATCTAAGTGTAGATATTATAGATCATACAAGAGGGTCTGCGTAGTATAGATTTATGAGATGTGAGAAACATGTCTATGAGAAAGGATAGTTTTATTTGTTTATAGACTAACTATTGATTATAAGATTGAGAGACATAACTCAAAGGGTGTTGCCACCATGAAGACTACATATAGATGTTGTGAGTATATAAATATTTTGGAAACCATTGTACAAATTTGCAAATCTCTTACTACATATTGATAAATATGGAGTAGATCGATTAGTGCATACTTGTGTTTTGTAAAATCCAATTACTTGCGCTACAAAAGAAAAAACGACAGTGGATGTGAAACTTCAACAATTGTGGCATAGATGATTGTGATTTTGTATGGTTCTATTATGTAGTAGAGATATTGGAGAGTCTGCATTCCCACTTTTACATAGGAGAAATAATTTTTCTATAAATTTACTCTAACGTCCAAGAGGGATGTATCCTCTTGCATAACTCTTCAAAAGAAATGAGTTTAGTTAGTAAAAAGTGGCATGAAAAGCAGGAAGAAAACATAAAAGGAGGTGGAAAGAGAGGTCAAGCACTCTATTGTTACTTTGTTACAATTGTTGACTATTGAAAAGAATTGCCATGCATTTGCAAATAGATATGTTGAGTATCAAAGTGCATACCTATGCAAAGTGTGCTTAGATAGCACCATGAATGTAAGTAAAGAAACCTATGAAAAGTGTGCTTAGATAACACCATGAATGTCAGTAAAGAAACCTTGTATTAAAACCTATGAAAAGTGTGCTTAGATAACACCATGAATGTCAGTAAAGAAACCTTGTATTAGTTGTTGGAGTGGCTTCTTGGTAATACTTTTATATCAGAACCCAACGACCTGAGCAGTAAAGGAAAGACGTGAGCAGTAACGACCTGACGATAGCTGGTTGCAGACATTCACGAGATTCTCATTTATTTAATTCGTAAGGAACTACTCGTTTTCATGACTCAACGCTCACTCCCTTCCTCCTTTGAGAAAGCATATCAAACTTCTCCTAATCCTCTTCCTTCTAATGCGGAAACCCTAAAATGTCAAGTTCTACTTGACTGGCATTTTTACTGATTTGAGAAGATATGAACTCTTGGTCTAGCATTGTATTTGATTTGAGATGATACGAACTCTTTGTTTAGTGCGGGTTAATCCACCATCCCTTTCTCGCCTCTTCCATGAATCATATCCTACGTCGAGTCTTATCATTCTACAGGATTTGACCTCGACCTCTCGTCTTTTATGATGAGCAACTAGCCACACATAATGAGCATGTAATGTGTGCATGTAAGCCATGCTTGAAGGGAGGTAGGTCAATTCTTTAGGACATGAATATATACTATCGACATTGTTTTCAATTAGTTGCATAACCATCTAATATCAACACGTTTTTATTTTCATTTACATAAACTTGGTAAATATAAGGTTACTTATCTATTAATTAATTTTAAAAAATTTATGTGATTTTTCATATGTCAATTAAATAAAAAAATACTCTTCACAAAATTAATTCCAGGTTACCGGGCAACCAATCTATATAGAGACACAATTTTGTCCTCTGTGGCATGGGTGGTTGTATAAATCTATTGATAATATTAATATAGGTGAATGAAATGAGGAAAAAAAATCTTAGCAAAGATAACAATATAGAAGCATTATAATTTAAAGAGGATACTATAAATTGGAGATCCAATGTCTTTAGTACAAATGAAAAAATATAAAGTGAATTTGAATTACAAGAATCACCAACTAACAATGGAAAGAGAAATTTTACTTTGAAAATTCATACAAGAAAAGCTACAACCTTCATTTTTTAATGGGATGTCTTTGGTAGACCTGCCATCACATTGGTAAGTTTTCTATTCCAATTTTTCCAAAAAAAAAAAAGATTAAAACAATGACATGCTTATTACAAAGTTTGGTGAGGATCCAATTTGGATCACAACTCCTCATTTGTAAGCGTTTGGTCTCCAAAAGCTAGACTATTAAGGATATTGGAGCACAAAGTCACCATTTGCCTCTCCATATCCATCATTCCATTGCTAATGAAGGTGGTTTGTTTCGTGCTTTTCTACTGTTGTTTTGCTTCTAGAGGAGTCTCTCTCTCTCTCTCTCTCTCTCTCTCTCAATGTGTTCTGACAAAGTATGCCTTGCCACCCTTGACCAAGTAGTATTTTTTTTCTCTCCTGTAGAAGGTAGCATTCCTATAGCACAAGTATGTGCTACCAAAATCACTCCATAGGCATCTAATGGTGCAACTTAAAATTCTACTTCATCAACATGGCTAGCATTAATGGAAAACTTGATTTTACATATCCAAGTGATTCCCATAACAATTTTCCCTTACAACCATGCTAGTGAAATTGGTTGCACTAGATCATAACTTTTTAGACCAAGATCATCGACTAATGTTTGAATAAACAAATTACATTAAGAACCACTGTCAAACAAAGCATTTACCTTCTAGTTCTTCACTTGAACTTTGATTTAAAATAGTGCATGTTTATCTTCCTTTCCTTTGGTTGTTTCAAAGTGATGCAAACTACAAGTTCATCCAAATCAAAGGTGTTATCTCCCACTTTATCTTTTGTACTGATAGTTGGCTTCCCTTTCCCCTTGTACTTTAGCAACTTTGGATGCAATTATGGATGAATATTTCATCACTTTTTTTTTTTTTTTTCCCATCTAGATCAAAATATTTGCAACACTTATTAGGATCTCTCATTTTCTTGGTTGTGGCTATCACCTTCTTCTCTCTTTTCTTGTTGGTTTTTTCTTGGCTCATGTGTTGCTACTCCTTCTTGGAGTCCAACTCAATATATAGAACCTTCTTTCTTTCCTCGTCTATGATTTTCACACCATGAAGCTACAATTTTCTTTGGATATGGATAAAAAATCCTACAAGGCACTTCACCACCAATCTTGGATCTTATAAAGAAATACCCAACCTCATGGATTTCCTTCTAAACTTAGAAGTGTATTCTTGCAATCCTTGTCCCTATTCTTGTTGAAAGTACTTCCACTTCATGAGTTACTCCTCTTTGGAGCCTATGGGATAAATTGTGACTTCAATATTTTCTTGAAGTCCTCTCATTTCATAATCATGGAATTCTTTCCTATCCTCAATGCATCCACATAGTTTTCTCACCACAATAGAGCATGTACAACCATCTTCAAACATGAAAAATAATATGTTGTGTTTCTTGGATTTGATAAAGAGAAGAGTAAACTTCCATTTGTTTCAACTAGTTATTCAAGACTTCAATATTAATTTTTCCATGATACATGGGTATTTCAAGTTTTTCTTCAACTTCGAAAGAAATATGGGAATATGAAGAAAAAAAATGGTTTTTACTTGAATCATTAAACATGGGATATTCTTGGTGTGCCTTATATTCTTCATGCTCAATCTCTATTGAGTGTTCTTTTCTATCTTTCTTCACCAAAAAATACATCACCAATTCTATCAATGTAGTAAGGCTCTTCCCTAGTCGAACAAATATGACCTTCAAGTCTTCATTGTCATGTTCTTCATGAGGACTTCCTGGCATTGATGGTCCTCTATTTCTTTGTAGGCTTGGAAACGATGTTTGTCCACTACTTTGGTATTGGTTGTGGGTGTTTACCATTCTTGTGTTCTCCAAGTCTTTGGAACCTTCTCTGATACCTTATTACGATGGGCCTGTGGCATGTTTGTGTCATCAAGATGGATCCTTTTTAGAAATAAATTTAGTTTTTTGTAAGGAATTAATTTGAATGTAGGCCCAGATGAAATTTGAAATATAACATGTAGAGTGGATTCACTAAGAAGTATTAATGGGGTCTTGATATGGAGTTTACCCTGGTTAAAAGATAAATTGATTTGCTTAATTGGTATTTGAAATATGATTTCCTTATGTATTCTATTGATTCCTGGTGTGAATCTTCTTGTGGATTCTTTCATAACAGTTATGAAGTTTTAGAATATGCATGGTTCCTATCCTTCATAAATTATAGTGTTGTTACTTTAAATAATGTCAAAAGAGTTTGCAATTATTGTTGGATCGATCCATTCACTACATATCTTCTGAGGAGATCACTCCCCTATGGAAATAAATCAATAATCCCATTTTTTGGTTTTTCACTTGATGTAACATAGTTAGAAATAGATAAATGACTAAATAGGAACAATTAACAATTTAACAGAGTGTAGGAGCTTAGAATTAATTATATTCTACACTAAAAGAGTATTAGCTTCCATGTTTCTTCTCCAAGAAAGGATCTTCTTTAGTGTGTGGTAATATTTCTTCGATATTCCATAGAATGGAAATCAAAATGAGTAAGACAATAAATGATAGAGGGGTGTCAAAGGTCACTGCAACAACGAGGATGATCACTCCCCTTAGATGTTATCATTGTACATCGTTATGATGTGAGAAGGAAAAATGATATATAGAATATAATAAAATAGTACACTCTCAATCACTCTTGAACTGATACATTCTTACTCTTTACAAATATAACAATCCAAAAGCATTATAACTTAAAAAGGAAATCATAAAATGGAAATACAATGTCATTGGTACATATACAAAATTGTTTTAAAGTGGATTGTACAAAAGAAACCAAATCACGAACCCACAATATAAATGGAGATTTTACTTTTATAACTAATACAAGAAAAACTAGAATCAATGGATATTTATTATGCTTGGAGAATTCATTGCAAGGGGGTGATCTATGCACGCCCAAAATCTCATGCATTTTTTATCACTAGAAAAACAAATATGGCCATGGCTCAAAGACACATTCACTCATCATGAACATTCTCCTTGGCTCTTTTGTCTACCGATCTTCAAGTAGACCCCACTCTTCAAGCTCTCATCTCTGCCCTCAGAGCTTCCCCCAACTCTCCTTTCATCTCTGATGGATGTCTTCTTCAGTACAACCTTCAACTTTTAATGGGATGCATTTGGAAGACTAACCATCACAATGGTTTTCTTCCAGTTCCAAAATCCAATTCGAACATCCACATTACCATCACTTTGTTTATAAATTTATCGATCTTAATTTATTCAATTTTGTTATGGTGAGCTAGGCAAGGTGCTTTGCTATGTGCCTTGTTAAATTATAACATTATGCCAAATTGAAGTGATGCCCAACAAAACAAAATGGCACATGGCCATGGCTGTAGACGCTTTCACTCATTGTGGACAGACTTCTTGACTCTTTTGTCCATTGATCTTCAAGTAGGATCCACTCTCCGAACTCTCATCCCTTCCCTCCAAGTTTCTCTCAATTCTCCCATGGCAGTCCTTCTTCACTACAACCTTCATTTTTTAATGAATTTCTTTTGAAAAGCCAACCATCACAATGCTTCATTTCCACTTCTAATTTTGCTTTAAAAAAAAAAACAACTACATACTCATTACAAAGATTCATTAAAATCCAATAAGAGGCATCCACATTACCATCAATTTTGTTTATAAAACTATTGATGTTAATTTATTCAATTTCTTTAAGGTGAGCTAGGCAAGGTGCTTTGCCATCTACCCATTGTTCTTTGCTATCAGCCTTGTTAAATTATAACATTATGCCAAATTGGTAAGTGAAATAATTTATAATTAAACATTACCCCGTGTATGGATTCGAGTGAAGTTTATAAATGACCTAGGGGAATAATATTTGAATAATATATCTGGATCATATTTGAATGACCCAATGAGGATAATATATCTCGATCAAATTTAAATGACCCAATGGGAATGATATATGTCCATAAACTTAAAACATGAACTCGTAGTTATTTGAGGGCGGCGATCCAAAAAGCTCTCTGAATCTGAAAGATTGAATCTTAAAAATAAATGAACTCGTAGTTATTTGAGGGCGGGGATCTAAAAAGCTCTCTGAATCTGAAAGATTGAATCTTAAAAATACAGCATAGCTGCGGCATTGAAGTTTAAAAGTTGATTTGATTTACATTTCATATGACTTATTATATGTCTATGAACAAAACTAGCCTGTGTTTTCAACGTTGGCTTCCTAGTTTACCTGAGCTACCGCCTTACGAAAATCGTTTGAATCAGCGGAATCATAATTGTACAAAATCGTTTGATTGAGCGATTTTACAGTTGCAGATGCCACCATAATTGTACAAAAGATTACCATGGGTGTTGCATGTTTTGGAAATCATTCAGGTTAGACGTAATCATTTGGCTACTCGTCCCATGAATAGACAGATATATAGCTGATAATCTGCAATTTCCAAGGCCTGTAGGCTATGTCAACTGGTGAGCACTATCCACCAGGCTGAAGACTTTGTCACGCAGATGGCTGGCATCTATGTTTGATCCAGCCACCACTGTTGTTATCGGATGGTATCTATGTTTGATCCAGCCGCCACTGTTATCGGATGGCTATCAACATAAACCATCATTCACCATCCAGCAGGCGCCCTCCACCTTCCACCAACCATCGGAATGTGCCCATGCCCATACAATATATGGTGCCTACGATATGGGAATTTAGAACCAAAACGCTGGGCGTTGCAGAGAGATTTACCACCTTCATTCCATTGCACACCTTCACACTCGAGTCTGGCAGTTAGAACGACGTAGCTTATGAAATTTCAACCGAGAATGTGGACATAGTAGGTGGACTTCAGCCACAGAGGAATCCTCTCCAACGGCTAAGTTGTTGCCATCAAACGGATAAAATTCCAGAGAAAAGTATGGAATTAATACAACCTGGAAATATTAGGCCAGCAGCAGCAGCACATTGAGCAAAGTCAATGATGGGGTGCAGTACTACAATGGCCTTTCTTATATGCTCCTTCGCAATGGTATTTGTTCTCCCATTTGTGAGTTTACCCATCACAACAGATGCTCGAATGCTTCCAGCTTCTTCTTCGTCTCTCATTCATGATGATAATTATTTTACACCACCGACAGGTATGATGGTATTCATTTCAACACGAAATCAAATTAGTTTTCTTAATGCATCTTTCAATGTCTTTCTAGTAGATCTTCATAATGATTTTTACTAGCAGAAGAGGAATAATCAAAAGAGAAAAGAATAGAAAGACTCCTCATGCGTGCACCACTTGTCCAGATATCTCCATTGGGAAACCCT
>ML780722.1:765575-775689 GCA_009831015.1 Picea engelmannii
GAATCAAACTTCTTGTACCATTGCCTCGAAGACTGTCTCAGGCCATACAATGACTTCTTGAGTTTGCAAACAAACCTCTTATTGCAATCCTGAACAAACCCTTCTGGTTGTTCCATATATATATCCTCATATAAATCTCCATGTAGAAACATTGTTTTAACATCTAGCTACTCTAACTCAAGATCAAGTAAAACAACTAGTTCTAACATAACACGAACTAAAACAAGCTTCACAACTGGTTAAAAGATCTCATGAAAATCAATACCTTCCTTTTGAGAATACCCTTTTGCTACTAGTCTTGCTTTATACCTTTTGATTTTATCATCAACACCCTTTTTCAGTTTGTAGACCCACTTGAAGCCGACAACCTTCTTGTCCTTTGGAAGTTCTACCAAGTCCCATGTTTTATTCCTTTCTAAGGCATCCATTTATTCCTTCATAGATTTCTTCCATTGAGCACTTTCAGATACCTTAATTTCTTCATGAAAACAGCTAGGTTCTCCATCAATAGAAACTAACGCCAAACATGAAACATAATCGTCATACCTTGTAGGAGGATTCCTGACCTGTGAAGATCTCCTTAGAGATGGTTGAGGCATATCCTCAGTTTCCTGGATATTTTCTTCATCTACATCTTCATCTTCTTCTTTTGGAACTTCTTCATGCTCTTGCCTTTCTGAAGATGGTTGAGTTTCCAACTGAATTTGTTGAACTTGCGGTACCTTTTCTTGTCTCACTTCAACATCTACCAATTCTGATTTTAAGAGTGAGGATTCATCAAATAATACATCTCTTCTTATGATGAGTTTGTGGGCAGTAGGATCCCACTGTCTATACCCCTTAAATCCATCACCATAACCAACAAAGACATATTTCTTTGATCTAGGATCTAACTTAGGACGTTGATCTTTAGAAATAAGAGCATAAGCATCACAACCAAATATTATCAGATTTGAAAAATCACATGAATGACCTATCCATACCTCTTCTGGAATCTTCCAGTTTATTGCGGTTGATGGTGATCAATTTATCAGATAGCATGTTGTAAGAATTGTTTCTCCCCACAATTCCCGTTGCATCTTGGCATTACTGAGCATGCTCTTTGCTCTCTCTAGAAGAGTATTATTCATGTGTTCAACAACAGCATTCTATTGAGGAGTATAAACAGTGGTCTTATTTCTTTCGATCCCAACTTCCATGCAATAGTTCACAAATTCCACAGATGTGAACTCACCTCCATTATCTTTCCTTAAACACTTGATTAACCTGTTAGTGCTCTTTTCAACCAATGCTCTGAATTCCTTAAAAGTATTAAATACATCAGTTTTTCTTTTAAGTAAATAGACCCAAACCTTTCTAGAGTAATCATCTATAAATGTCACATAATATGACGATCCTCCAAAATAAACTGTAGGGGATGGTCCCCAAACATATGAATGAATGTAATCAAGGATACCTTTTCTTATATGTCTTCCTGCTTTAAACTTATGTCTATGTTGTTTTCCAAAAACACAATACTTGCATAAATTCAAATTTAGAAACTTCAAACTTGGAAGTGACTTATGATCAACCAGTACCTTAATCCCTTTCTCACTCATATGACCCAAACACTGATGCCATAAATGAACAGAGTCACTTGCATATTCAGATGCTACAACTGCTTGATTTATTTTTGTCCTTCCTTCAAGCTGATAAAGGTTCTTGATCCTCTTTTCCTTCATGACTACTAAGATGCCTTTGGACACCTTCAGTACTCCACCTTGAGTTGTACACTTGTAACCAGTAGAATATAGAACTCCCAAAGATATCAAGTTCTTTCTCATTTCAGGGGCATTCCTTACATCTGTTAATGTTCTTACAGAAACATCATGCATTTTAATCCGGACGCTACGAACTCCAAAAATTTTACAAGAAAAAACATTTCTGCTAATGGTGAAAGTTGAGAACCAATTTCTATGAAGAAACATGTGGCTGGAATGATCCAGGTGGATATCGGTGGCCACCCACCTTTTCCAACTGGTTCAAAATAGTTTTCTGACAATTTTGGCAATTTACTATTTTTAGCAGTTTTAACTCTCGGGGCCATTTTGAGGGCCTAAATGAAGGTTTTTCGGTATAAAGATTCTTAATGATAGATGAAGGAATTATTGAGCCCCCAAAATGAATCTACTCGATGATACCTTTCCAACGGGCTATCATATGCCTAAAACAAAGATTGTATGCAAAAGTTACGATCGCGGGAAGTTGATGTACTAACTTACCCAGACGGGGCCCACATGACTTTTGGCGCTTCATCTCCTAGGGTTAGGTTTTTGGATGTCTAGGGTTTTTGGCATTCCTGTTTATTGTAAAAAAGGCCTTCAGAGCCTCATTTTAATCATCTTCTTGCGAATGAGCACAACTATCACATCTCTTCTCAGAGATAAGCCACCACCATTCCAGCAAGTTTGTTTCCGCTGCATTTTACAGTTTCAGCTTATTTCCTTATTGAATAGAAAACCAGTTTTATCGTATCTCTGTTATTTTGTGTTAAGCATCTATTAATAATCTGTATTCATTTCATTCTGCTCATAAAATACGGATCAGTGGTATCAGAGCGGTCTGCTCCTTGTTGTCTTAGTGCATGTCCCCAACGAGGTCAGAGTACAAACAGTTGGGTCTCGAGCTTGTTTCTCTTGAGGACAAAATCTCTCGCATGTCCAAGCGAACTCTCATGGAAGGAGAAAAGAAAGATGATGGGACAGGAGATCCTTTCAAATTGTTGATTGAGGAATCCCTCACGCAACAAAGGAACAAGATGATGGATAGTTTCACGCAAATCCTTCAACGGTTACCAATAGGTGACGCATCTTCTTAGAGCGGAGCTTCCACCCCCTTAAAGGTACAATAAACTTCGATATTTCTATATTTGAAGGTCAGATAGATGTATATGTTGTATACAAGTGGTTGAATCTACTAGATTGGTATTTTTATGTCCATAACTTTTCGAATAGAGAAAATATTACTTTTGCGCTCCTCAAAGTCGTTCCCCATGTCAAAGATTGGTGGGAAACTTTCTGTGAGCAAAAGGAAACAAAGGAACCCTCATTATTTACAGTCACGACCACCCGGGAATCCTTCAGGGATGATATTAAGGAACAATACTACCCTGTCAGAAGTTATGACGACTTGTATACCAAATGGACAACACTACGGCAAGAAAAAGACCAAGCAGTGCCAGATTTCACAAATATCTTTCATACCTTGCGCACCAAGATTGGTATCAAATATTCAGAGCGAAATATGGTGCTCAAGTATCATGACTCTCTGCATAGATACATCCAGAACGAAATGGAATTTTTGGACATCTCATCATTGGGCACGGCCTACCGATATGCCGTCAAAATCCAGCAGAAGCTCAAACAAAAGACGCGGCAATTTGGGCCTCGGAACCCCTCACAACAAAATCCCGGAAAGGGCGACCCCAACCCATAGAACAAAGGGCATATCAAATATGAATAGTATCAGGACAACTAGTCCAAGTCGCAAGAAAATAAGGACATCGGCAAGACAAAGAAAGATACCGAGAAGTGGTGCGACTTCCATAAGAGCCCTTGGCATAACACTGTTGACTGCTGCTCAAATAAGTCGTTGGTGGCCAAAGTGAAATCCTATGAATCAAATGTGGGTTCTGACTTTGAGCCAGAACCATAAATGGGAAGACAGATCATTGATGCGGAACCCATAGCCACCATTGCTACCACCAAGCTCCAGCCTGGTGAACCAGACGAGCCAGAAGAAGGAGAATGCCTCTTCCATTCACAGATGTGGGTAAAAGGCACCCAGCTTCACTTCATCATGGATAGCGGTAGCCAGAAGAACCTCATCTCAGCATAGTTCATCAAGCGACTGGCCTTGCCGACAACACCACACCCACAACCCTACACCATTAGATGGATCCACCAAGGAAGCGATCTTTGCGTTAGCCAACAGTGTCGATTGTCATACAGCATCAAGCCCTTCAAAGACGAGGTATTGTGTGATGTTGCTCCTCTCGAAGTTTGTGATGTTATTTTGGGCTAACCTTATTTATGGAAACGTCATGTTGTATATGATTCTAGGCCTTGTAGTTCTATTATTAATTTAAACAAGAAATTGTACAAGATACCCGAGGCAGTCCCACCTAGTGTTATTTCTTTGATCTCTTCTAAGAAATGCAGGAAGGTCATCTCTCAGACAGGAAAGTTTGTCTTCTTCATGATTCTCTCTCAGAATAAGAGAAATATTATAGCCACATCCAGGGTCTCTACCGCCAACCTCTCCACACAGTAGAAGCAAGTAGATAAGGTCATGGAAGAATACTCAAATATCTTCTCCTCATCTATTGGGGTACCTCTGCACTGCCAGGTCAAGTACCCTATCGATATGACCCCCAGTGCATCGCTTCCCAATGGGCCAGTCTATTTCCGCTATCTATTAGAGAATGAGGAGATCAAGTGATAGATCCAAGAGCTACTCCACAAGGGGCACATCCATCCCATCTCATCACCTTGCAGGAGCCCAATCGTGTTGGTATAGAAGAAATATGGAACTTGGCGAATCTTCATTGATTACCGGGCTCTTAATAAAATCACAGTCAAAAATTGGTACCTGATTCCCTGAATCAACGACCTCCTTGATCAACTCATGGGGGCCAAATACTTCAGTAAGATTGATTTGAAGTCTGGCTACCACTAGGTCCCGATAGAACAGACAGATGTATGGAAAACTGCCTTCAAGTCAAAGGAAGGCCTTTTTGAATGGTTGGTCATGCCCTTTGGTTTGACAAATGCTCCAACCACTTTCATGAGGATGATGGACGATATCCTACGACCATTCACCAATACTTTTGTAGTGGTGTATATGGATGGAATTCTCATTTACAACAAGACTTGGGCCAAACACTTGCAACATATTCAACAGGTTCTACACACCCTGCGATAGCACAAGATATATGCCAACTTGGAAAAATGCTCCTTCAGCATGGACAGGGTCCATTACCTAGGCTACATAATTGATCAACATGGCATACATGTGGATTCAGCCAAGATCCAAGTCATTCGTGACTGGCCAGCCCCAACCACACTCACTGAGCTTCGGAGCTTCTTGGGCCTTGCCAATTTCTACCGCAGGTTCGTGTTGGGATTCTCCCATATTGCATGGGCCCTCAGCCAAATAACCAAGGGTGGTGGTAAGGATAAATTTGCGTGGGGTCGGTCCCAACAACAAGCGTTCGATGATTTGAAGCAGTGTTTGTGCTCAGCCCCAGTACTTTCACTACCAGACCTGCAGCAACCCTTTGAGATCAAGACAGATGCTTCAAACTATGCGGTGGGCGTCGTTCTCACTCAGCACGGCCACCGCGTGGCCTATCATAGTGAAACACTATCGGATTTTGTCCATAAGTACCCTACTTACGACAAATAAATTTACTCCATTGTGCAAGCCTACCTCCAGTGGAGACATTACATTCTTGGGAAGGAGACAGTCATCCACACTGATCATAAGCCACTGCAGTTCATGCAGACACAAGGAAAACTGCAAAATGATCGCCATCAAAAGTGGTCCACATACTTGCAGCAATTCCACCTCAACATCAAGTATAAAACAGGAAGCACCAATCACGTCATTGATTGCCTTAGAATACCGTTAGTCATGGCACTCACCACGGTGCTAGACTCTTGTGGCCATGAGACCTCTGGATGGCCCCAACTCTATGAGATAGACCTGAACTTCGCCACCACCTACCAAATGTTGGGTGCAAATGTAGTTGTCGATAATTTCCATCTTCGGGATGGGTTGTTGTGTCGTCTAGGCCATATCTATGTTCCATTAAGCGAGCGAGCGAAGATGATCTAGGAATCCCACTACAATCGGGTGGCAGGACACTGTGTTATCAAAAGTATAGTGGTGATGCTGTAAAAACATTTCTACTAGCCAAAACTTCGACAGGAGGTCAGGAAGTATACCAGGTCCTGCACTGCCTGTGCTATTACCAAACCGACCACTAAGAAATAGGGCATGTACACCCCTCTTCCTACTCCTGACAGGACATGGGAATCCATCTCAATGGACTACATGTTAGGCCTCATGTCCACCAAGCGGGGAAATGACTGTGTTTTTGTGGTTGTTGATCACTTTTCTAAGATGGTGATTCTAGTTGCCTACAAGAAGAACATCACAACAGAGGCCACTGCCAAGCTCTTCTTTGAACGAGTCTAGGTACATTTTGGAATCCCACAAACCATTGTCTCATATCGTGACGGTCGATTTCTCAGCACATTTTGGTCAAGCCTCTGGTCACTGTTGGACACCAAGCTCACCAAATCCACGGCCTTCCACCCCCAGATAGATGGCCAAACTGAGGTTGTAAACCAAATGATTGTGCATATCCTTCGTATGTATAATTCAAAGCACCCTCGCACATGGGATGCGAGCCTTCCCTATTTCCAACATAGCTACAACCGATCCCTGTATAGCTCAATCGGCCACAGCCCCTTTCAGGTGGGGTTGGGATTCCAACCATTGGGTCCCATAGATGTTGCACTTCCCCTTGCGGTCACCTTGACCGACTCATCTCCTGCTCTAACTGAAGCTGAAAAAGCCACCCGGTTCATTGAGTAGATCCAGGACATCTGCCATCAGGCTCAGGATATCCTGCAGAAGTCCAATGACAAGTACAAGTAGCGCTATGATCAACATCGGGTGCCACATAAGTTTCAGGTGGGCGACAAAGTTTGGTTGCACTTGAAGAAAGAACATCTTACAGAATCCCATCGGAAGCTTCACCCACTCCTTTATGGTATGTACACCATCACCAAGGTCATGGGGGATATTTCTTTTGATCTCAACATTCCTCCTTTCCTTGGCCTGCACCCAGTGTTCAACATGGATCTCCTTCGCCCTTATTTCCCACCATTACTGGGCACCTCAAACGTAGAAGAGCAGCTGAAACCAACAGAGCTCAACCTCGACTGCATACAACAAGCATCCAATGATCATATTGTGGACACATAGATCAAGGTCACTCGACAACAAAGGATCCAGCTTTATCAAGTCGTCAAAGCAGGGCAGCTCTTGCACCAAGGCAAGTGGCTCACCCGGGCCCAAATTCAGCAGAAATTTCCTCATCTGATGGGGGAAATCAACGCAATGGAGACCATTGCTTCATAATGAGGGATTATTTATCCAGGTGGATATCGGTGGCCACCCACCTTTTCCAACTGTCTCAAAACATTTTTCTGACAATTTTGGCAATTTACTATTTTTAGTAGTTTTAACTTCTGGGTCCATTTTGAGGGCCTAAATGAAGGTTTTTCAGGATATAGATTATTAATTATAGCCAAATGAATTATTGAACCTGCAAAATGAATCTCCTCAATTATACCTTTCCAAAGGGCTATCATACGCCTAAAACGGAGATCGTATGCAAAAGTTACAACCCCGGGAAGTTGATGTACTAACTTACCTAGGCGGGCCCACGTGACTTTTGGAGCTTCATCTCCTAGGGTTAGTTTTTTGGATTTCTATGGTTTTTGGAATTCCTGTTTATTGTAAAAAAGGCCTTCAGATCCTCATTGTAATCATCTTCTTGTGAGTGAGCGGAGTCGTCACATCTCTTCTTAGAGATAAGACGCCACCATTCCAACAAGCTTGTTTCTGTTGCATTTTACAGTTTCGGCTTATTTCCTTATTGAATAGAAAACTAGTTTTATTGTATCTTTGTTATTTTTTGTTAAGCGTATGTTAATAATCTGTATTCATTTCATTCTTCTCATAAAATATGGATCATGGACGCACCAGAATCTAACAACCAGTGTTGATGTTGATGTGAAACATCACAAGTAAACAATACCTCATCAACCATACCTGAATTGGAACCTGAACTTGTTTTAGCTACATTAGCTTCCTTTGATTCTTTTGTGGAGTCCTCCTTGGATGCATTCTGTCTTTTCCAACAATCCTTCTTGAGATGCCCAGATTTGCCACAAAACCAACATTTCTACATACTCTTCTTGCCTCTTGACTTAGACCTTGATGTACCCCTCTGATTTTTCCCTCTTTCTATAGATCGACCTTTGACCACCATTACCTTTGTTGTTGAGGTTTATTTACTGGATGTTTTCCTTATCTCCTCAAACAACAAAGCTCCCACAACAATGTCATAGTCAATGGCATATGTTGTGTTAAACCACACAGTTGTGACCAGATGGTCCTGAGACGTAGGAAAAAAACACAGTAGTGTAACCGCCTTGTCCTCATCTTCGAACTTTACTTCCATATTAGTTAATTGAAAAATCAGAGTATTGAAAACATTGAAGTGATAAACAATTTTTGTACCTTCTTTCATCTGGAAGTTGTACAACTATTTCTTCAAGAATATTTTGTTTGACAAGTTCTTTGTCATATACAGATAGACTCTCCAATTTGGTCCACAAACCTGTTGTTGTCTTCTCTTCAGTGATGTTAAACAACACCTCATCTGCCAGACACAAACAAATAGTACCGAGGGCTCTTGCATCCAGATCCTCCTAGTCCTCATCTTTCATGCTTGTCAGTTGCTTTGAATTTCTAGCCAAGGCCTTTTGCAATCCTTGGTGCACAAGAAGATCTAGCATCTTGAGCTTCCATATCACAAAGTTATTCTTACCACTGAACTTTTCCACCTCAAACTTGGAACTCTGCAATTTCTCCATTAGCAGAAAAACTCCAAAAACTAAGCCTAAAAAAAAATAACCTTATACTTCAAGATCGTCGCACCTTGAATGAGGGTAGCCTGTGACGATCAGAAATCGTCACACCTTGTCAAACTTTGGCCTGCGATGATGTCACACTTTTCACTATATAGTTCCTACGATGATGTCGCACTGTGTGTGATGTGGTGCCTGCGACAATGTCGCATTGTGCACTATGTAGTGCCCGTGACGATGTCGCACTGTGCACTATGTAGTTCCCGCGAAGATTCCAAAAGTGTGTCTGCGACCGTCTCACTTTGCTACATGGACAACATGCGACGATGTAATAAAACTTGTCCACTTCACTCGGCTCGGATCTTTGATCCAGCGACCATATTCTCTTCTCCTTCTATCTCTGCTCCTTCAAATCTAAGATCTAATACCACTTGTTAGGCAGAGGAAGAAAAACATAGCATATAACAGATCATAAAATAAGCAATATCAAACACGCATTAAACCAAGCACATCAATCATGCACTTGACACAGTGATTTATGTGGAAACCCAATGAGGGAAAAAACCACTGGAAATGATTATTGGTCTTCTTATTATTCAAGGGAGAATTACAATAGCCTTCATAGGCATACAGTCATCCTCTCTTCACACACTCTTCTCTATGCTCCTTCCACACGCTATTGTAAATAGATCACAAATAGATCACATAGTTACATGAGAAGTTCAAAAATAGATTGCATGCATTCCCATTAACATGGTTGCATTCATGTGCATGTGACCGCATGAGGAAATTCATTGGCATGTTTCCAACATGCCTATGGTTTGGATACATGTAATAACAAGCCAAACGGAGCGATTTGTGTAGTATGATTTGTACAAAACCATGCAAGCTATGCCATGATTCACAATGAGAACAATAAAGATGATGGTCAGCTTTGTCAAAGATTCTATTTTGTGTTTGGGTTAAGAATTCACATTTGAATTGGATACTCCAACAAATATTGGTATGTGCATCAGGTTTAAATATTTCAATAACAAGAGCCTTTTGAAGCCCAATGGAATGTAAATTTATTGGTATTTGATTTATGGAAAGTGATAGACCGTTCCCTAAACGCATTAGGTAAAATTGAAGTTGAAGTTTTTTTGGAAATTTAAAAATAAATTACATGTTGTATGTTATTTTTTATTGATATTTTAATAAGTCAAATTAGTTTATTAATTTAATATCCAAAATATATAAGATAAAGTGAAGCAATTCATATATATATATATATATATATATATATAGCACATAACACAAAACAAAGTAAAGAGTATGATAAATAACATAGAGTGTAGATATAAAGAATGGAGTTGGGTTTCTGAATTGCACTGCAATATTATAAAAATATATAAATAAAAAACTTG
>ML780723.1:11392-21984 GCA_009831015.1 Picea engelmannii
CTAACCCTAAACTGCATGTAGCAACATTATAGGTGACGTCACACCTTTTAGATCTCTTGTTTGGCCTGCAACGTTGTGACTTTTCTCACCTCATTTGATAGACCTTGAGTCATTAATTACATTTGTAAGCCTATTAAAGCAAATGTTCCACTCATTGTCTTCAATTTGACCTATCAATTAATGCTTGACGTCACATCTATAGCAGCAACAATATAGGTGACGCAGCAACATTATTTATATGAGCTGATTTGAGATATTTATTGCATTGTGATATAATACAAGGACTTAATTGTGCACATTGAATGCTTTTGTCTCTTGATGTACTTATTGAAGAAGTGATATAAGCTATTTATCTTTGTTTAATAATCATTGACTTCGTCAATAATTATATCTTATCATTGCTCATATGTATATTTGAGGATAGTCATTGATATTATGAAGTACTAACCCACTACAAGCACATTTCTAGCTTTGTTTGTCCTGTCTCGCAAGCAGGTGCCTCTCCAGTGGAAGATCTCTTTGACTATCTCATCATTGGCAGTAATCTGTGAAAGGACAGTCTTATCCTGAGCCATTACCCCTTTAGCCCTTTCATAAACCAGATTACCTAGGGACGTCTCCCTTGGACCAGCCATCCTAAATAGAAAGAGCTCCCCATCGAGGTGACAGTGGGTGGGGAAGCTCCTGTTACGCCGGTTTTAAGCCTTGACTCAAGCTACCTAAACCCTTCCTACAAACCGTGCGATAACACAGTTAATACTCTCAGTCAGTTTATGGTCGAGCCCAGGAGAGTACACTGGATAGTTGCAAAACATGTGCTTCGGTATTTGATGGGCACTATTGACTATGGTCTGGATTATGTTCGTGGTGATGTTGTGAGACTCGCAGGATTCACAAATTCAGATTGGGCAGGTTCAGTTTCAGACAGGAAAAGCACATCAGGTTGTTGTTTTGGATTGGGTTCGGCTATTGTATCATGGCTTAGTCGAAAGCATAAGTTTGTTGCTTTGAGCTCAACTGAAGCAGAGTATATGGCTGCGAGCCAAGCCTCTTATGAGGCCATTTGGCTTCGCAAATTGTTGACATGTTTGTTCGGACATGAGTTGGGGCCTACGATGATTTATTGCGACAATCAGAGTTGTTTAGAACTCACAGAGAATCCGGTATTTCATGATCGGTCCAAACACATTGAGATCCGATATCACTTCATTCATGATCATGTTCAGAGAGGGGCTGTGAAGCTTGAATATGTGTCTACAGATGAGCAGGTGGCTGACATCCTCACAAAGTCTCTTCCGAGAGGAAAGCATGTTTATTTCAGGGACAAGATGGGGGTGGTAAGTAACACCTTCCTTGGTAAGAGGGAGTGTTAATTTTTATACCAAGGCTAGTGGCATTCCTTAGGCTTAGTCTCTTTGCCTAGGGAAATGTGACCACTTTAATGTAAACCCCTTTTATTTCATAAAGTGAAAGTGACTTAGGAAATAAAAGCTAAGTGGGCCTTTTATTTAAGTTGGGTGAATAATATATTAAAAAGTGATTTTCATGTGCACTTTATTTTCCACCGTTGATCTGATTCATTATGAGCCTTTGGGACACCCAAAAGTCACTTTGGGAATATGGAAGGTCAAGAGGGGAAAGAGACCATTAAATGTCTCTCATGAGTCCAATGAGAGAACACACACACAAGCATTCGCTGAGGAGAGAGCAGATTGGAGAGCAAGAAAAAGATCATTTCCAAAAAAGAATGGCACGGATTTCCATGCAAAGATGGGCACGGAAATCAAGGCAAATACCAGCATTTATTACTGCCATAACCAGTCCATACAGTATGGATTTTCTGCACAAAAATCGAGGAGAAATCTACACGGAAATCAAGGCATCCATACAGCACAGAAATCGAGGCAACCATACAGCCTGCACAGAAAATGAGGTCCATACAGTACGGATCCGTATAGCGTACGAAATTTCTGAGTAAGTTTGGCTCAGAAATCGAGGAGGTTGATTGGCACGGTTTTCAAGAAAGTTCTGACTTGGGAAAAGAGAGATAAGTTGTCTCTGCTGTGTATTTTATTTTCTGCTGCAAATGTAATTTCCAGATGCTTGCAAATTAATAAAACAAGCTGCTCTCTCAGAAAAACAGGTTTCCCCCACCCTGGGGATTTTTCCTGGGTCATTTTTGGACCAAAATTTCCTGTGTACTGTGGTTATTTATTGCTGAGTTATTTCTGCATTTAATTTCCAATCAAAGAAGTTGTCTCTTGTGTTTCAAATTCAGCAATTTCATTTCCAGAATTTAATAAATGTTATAAGATGAATTTTTTGTTCATGGGTTGGGCATTAAACTATGGGAGTGATAAGGAGTGATTGAAACCTGATTGGGGACATCAAATTTCTTCATTTTACACTAAGTGAGAACCTGGGAGATACAATATCAACAATTGTTGTTGAGATGCAGACTTTAAGAATCTTAGATTTTTAGTTTGCAAAGCCCAGAGTTTCAAAATTGATTCCACTGTAAAGAGCAATAAAATATGTTTTCCAAACAAAAAAGTGAGAAAACAATGACTATTATTATTGAGAGTTGTCTTTTAACTTTACAGATAAGTAAGCTAAAGCACGCTTCTCAGCTTAACATTGAAACTTGCAAATTAGGCGTAACGACCTTCTGTGCAAGTTCCCTACTTACTGGTCTCGTCATTCCCATAAAATAGAAGTAAAAAGAACACAAGAAAAATGAAACGGTTAACAGAAGTGTTCCCTCAAATATGGAAACAATATAGCTGCATTTCATTGTACTAGAGCTAATACTTACAATATTTTGCAAAGATTGATGTTGAGAAGTGCCTGAACCACTTGTTAGAAGCTTGGGCAACTCTTGATGCAATACAGATATGTAAATTTTCTTCTGAAGTGGGACCAATGGAGCCAGTCTATTGAAATTTGGAGCACAAGAGACCACATTATTGTTAGGCAACAATGAAAATAACAAACGAAGGATTTATTCTCCAAAGCCAAAAATGCAGTGCAAAGGTCAACAACGGCTTCAAGATGTTCACAAGCAGGTTCAGTTTGAAGACTGACACTGTAACCTCAGACAGTGGTGGCAATGTAAGAGTGCCATTCTTAACAAGTAAAGCTTTCGTGCGCCGAAGCATGAATGCATGCACAATATATCGTAGCAGCTTAAACTGTTTGCTATATCCAGAGGTATTGTCACCTGCAAAGGATGTGCTTTGAAGTTTTAACATTAAAGAATATCAGCATACCCTTCAAAGCTTCATTATCTTACCAAACAGACTATCACATTTCTGATTGCACAAAATTCAGTACAATATGTTAAAAGATTCTTTCAGGAAATTGACTTCAAAAATTAGTCTTCATGTAGAAACTGGCACAGAAAAACACAACATTTACTTGCATCTTGTCCAATTTACAGTAGATTAAAAGTAGCAGATCAAACCACTTCAAACTAGTATGCCCACTTCATTAGATTGCTCAATGAACTAAAAAGTACAAAATTGCATAAAGTAACATAAGTTATTGTAACCATCTGCAAAAACTCATCCAATCATTTATCAATAATATTCACGACTCAGCATTTAAATGTATAGATTGCAAAGGTATAACCTTAGTTTTGCTAGAGCATAAGCTATAACCTTACCCTTCCTAGAAGGTAAGCTATAAGCCTGAGCTCTACTCACAGAGTATAACTGCAGACCAACGTTTCAGCAAATTTGACCTCAACTTGTGCATTTATGCAGATACAAGCAACAACTACACAACAAGGAGACAAGCCTAGGAACAGAAACAATTTTGGTTGACAATTATGGTTAAGTATCATCGCACTCTAATGCATTTCATTCCCAATTTCAGAAATAGTATAAGCATTCTTATCCAAGGGCTTGTTGCAAATATATTATGGTATATCTCTGCTCTGTTTCCTGTATCATGTTTTATGGTTGGTAACGTGATCAAGAACATATGGCACTTTATTTCCAGTACATTTATTATACATATGGGTTTTTGTTATTACCCTCTTTCTCTGCTGCATTATCAAATGCAAGAGGGGGTTCCCCCAACCCATCATCCAGGCAGAGTTCGCAGCACACCCCTTCCGGATTGAGACTGTCTTGAGACTGGTAGAGCTGCTACATCACCTCTGGAGATTTTCCAGCTCAGCCGGGGGCAAAGACCTGCACCCATATCTTGCGTATCAATCTTCGGAGGCCATCCCCTAGTCTGGCTCCACCCTCTAGGAGAGTGAGGTGCTGGTTTTCATAGGCTTCCCGTCTCCTCCAGTCTACTGGTATATTAACAGACTGCCTTCCCACATTCAAGTCCTCTTTGGATGCTCCTGGCCACCTCTTGCATAATAAGCAAGAAATGAACGAGATTATCAAGGAGGATATTTATACACAGAAGGTACGAACCCTTTTGGGATACATGTAACAGCCACTTCCAAAAGATAGGACAACGGGAGGAATATGGATGGAATATGTTGAGTATGGAAGGGAATGGTATGTTACCCCTATCAAGGCCTCCCAGTAGTACCCCTATTCTCCAAGAGTGACAACACTTCACTAAGACACATATGATGGCCACCAAGGTGAAACAAGGAAAAAAGCATAACTTTCAAGCATCATGATCCATTATCTGACTTCAACCCATGATCCTCACCTAAATAACTAATGCATTAAATATAACACTTTATATAAAACAATGACTAATGTACCTCATGTGTGTTGGAACTTGGGACACCATCATCAGATGAACCTGCTGATCAAGTGAATGAGCTAAGCAATGATGAGGGAGGAGGCATCTGAGGAGCTGCTCTCTGTGGAGAATGTTGATCATCATCTTTGGGATCATTGTCTGCAATGTGGATCATGGAGAATGCTCTCCTCTAGTTACCCCTAGATGAGAGGGGGTAATAGGCCACATGGAGGTCGGTTGCTTTCTTGGGAGGATGACTTGCTTTAGAGGAGGGGCATTGGGCACATTGGAGGAGGGTGTTGAGCCCTAGATAGCATGGACACACCCGGTTGCTAGCATGGAGGTTTGCGCTTGACCTGAGGACACTTGGGTTGAGGGAGTGATCATGTAGGTGGGGTCAACCCGAAGGAGCACATGACCTAGGAGGACCATTGGAGCTTTGAATGCTTGTGGAGATGGAGCATTGTACCTTCTTAAGAAGTGTTCATGCCTTGGAGCCTTGCTTGTTGGACATCTTCACCTTAGATCTTGACATGTGTCACTTGTAAACGAAGCGCTTCATATGTGGGCCTATCATCTTGTAGTTAGGTTGCTTGTAGTGGACAAGGACCACCATTGTATTGTTGGCCTCCCTCACTTCTCATATAAATAGAGGAGGAGAGGGTCATTTCCTATCATCATCATCATTGTACTCACAATTTGTACTTGTCTTAGAGAGATGTCATATAGGGAGCAAGACGCTAGGGTTCATGGGGAAACCCTAGGAGAAGATCAAAGAGAGAGAGAGAGAGAGATGTTGGAAATGATACTTGATCTTGTGGATTCATTCATCACTCACTTGAATTATGCGAGGAGTGGAGCACACAAGTCTCTCTCACTATTTGTACTTTTCATTGTATTACCACTCTTTGTCTTGGAGAAGTTCAAGGGTAATTCTAGGGTTAGGGTTTCACCCTAAGGAGGCAAGGAATCTAAGGTTTGTGATAAACCCTAGAGGGTAAAAGAAGCATTTTTTTGTAGCTCTTGTGAGAGAAGAAGACTAGGGTTTAGGAAACCCTAGTGCTATTGGTGATGCTTGTCGAAGAGAAGGGAAGAAGGAGACGAATTGTACACTTGTGGGACGCAAGTGTAGGAGTCAAGGAGGATGTTTGGTGAAGAAACCAGCATTGGTTAGGAGTTATTTCTACCTAGGATGAGTTGGTCGCTACAGTTTTCTTGGTTCCCCTTGCTCGGGTGTGAAGATCTTGAAATTGTACCAATTTGTGACAAGCTATGAGTATCTACAAGTACTTCATCACTTATATATTAATAAAGTGTTTCAGTTGTCCAATTAACCCTAAGGAGGCAAGGAATCTAGGGTTTGTGATAAACCCTAGAGGGTAAAAGAAGCATTGTTTTGTAGCTCTTCTAAGAGAAGAAGACTAGGGTTTAGGAAACCCCAGTGCTATTGGTGATGCTTGTCGAAGAGAAGTGAAGGAGGCGAATTGTACACTTGTGGGACGCAAGTGTAGGAGTCAAGGAGGATCTTTGGTGAAGAAACCAGCATTGGTTAGGAGTTATTTCTACTAGCATGAGTTGGTCGCTATGGTTTTGTTTGTTCCCCTCGCTAGGGTGTGAAGAGCTTGAAATTGTACCAATTTGTGACAAGCTATGAGTATCTACATGTGTATTTGCATATTTGATTTTCAGCTTCATCACTTATATATTAATAAAGTGTTTCAGCTGTCAAATTATTGTGTATTTGCATATTTGATTTTCAGCTTGTGTTGTCATCTTGATTGGGTAATTTCCAGTGTTTTGTTCATGCTGATTTGACATAACATAGGTCTGAAACTGTTAAAAGAGCTAACATATATCTTGAAGATTAGGTGAGCAGATTTACTGCTGTAATAAAGGTATTTCAGATCTGTTATATGCATAGAAAAGTGAGCCCTAATGGCTGTAACTTGTATCATTGAAGTCACTTGTTTGGTAACCTTTCTCTTGAACTGCCTTGTAATTTGGACTGAAGTAAAGTGAAGTATTTTCTGTCGTTCGCTACTGTAATTAAATAATTCATATCAGCACTAAAGCTGAAAGCTCGCAAGGATTATATCCAGGAAACCTCTAGTAAGAGGTGAAATTTCTGAATTTGCATTAAAAGTCATATACGGAAATTTCTACACTTCATAGGCATGAAAATTCCCAGTGAGGCTTTGTTAGACTTCGAAAAACTATCTATACTTTGTTGCATGAATGCGGTTGGGTGCAAGTGAGTACAAAAGGGATGCAAAATGGGTGAAAACTTCTTAGACCGTGAGTACACAATGTGAGAATTTTCATGTCTAAAGGAGTTTGTCAACACACTAATGTGGAAGGTATGAGGGTGATTGTGGCGTGCAAATGCAGGAGCAGGTGAAATGAACCCATGCAGCTTTGTGTCCATGAGGCCTAGACAAGCATGTGATTTATTGGTGAGTCATCTAGTTCATTCTTATACATGGTTGGTTGTTGGTTTTTCAATCACAAATTGACAACTTAGTGTTCCACAAGGAAACAATCAAAGGTACCTTATCCCAAAGTCACTATTTACGTGTCTCATTTTGCATTATTTTATTCTAACTTCTAAAAGGGTGCCGATTGAGTTCTTGTCTGCATCTAGACATAAATGCCATGATATTGATGTTGATAAATTATGCACTAATACTTCAAGGTTTCAAGTAACAACATCAGAACCATAAGGATTTTAGCTTGGCATATAAGAAATCATATTGGTAGTTCCAGATACTCCATAAGCATGTTTCTGATTAATAAATAATTGCAATTTTACCAGGTTACATTGTGAAAAAATTTCACTTTATGTTGGATAAAAATAGTTGGCTCTTAGAGAGATATTAAACAAATCCAAGTTCCAAACTATGCATAGTCCAACAATGTTCAAGTTGGATTTTGTTAACTTCCCATGACAACTACAACTATTATATTTAAAGAAAAATCACGTACATGGAATAACTTTCCTACATCACAATGAAAATCCTACCATAGTGAAAATTCCCTTCCATATCCATAGTAAATTAAGACAATATCAGAGGATTAAAATGTTTATCCAAAACACTAACATAACCTTGTGTCATGGTTGCTACTTGCTTGAATGTAGTGATGAAATCCTTCAATTCACCGAAAATCCGAGGCATGCAAAAATGTAACAAAGCCCAAAGCTCCGAAAGATTGTTTTGCACAGGGGTCCCTGTTAGTAACAATCGTCTTGGAATCATAAATTGACCTTGAAGAGTAGTGTAAAGGACCTGCAATGTGAAATATCAAAATCAAAGAAAATTGTTATCCAACTATGTCTAGATAACTTCAAGATTTCTCATTTATAAATTAGCTAAAAGAATCATTTTATTTAAATTTTAAACCTTGTAATGGAACTCACAAAATGTTGTAAAGATTGTATGTGCCAATCACGAGTCTCCTTAAAATCAAGTAAATATCTTAGCTAAACTAGACTGTAGGTTGGACACTGTTCCCACTCAAACTCTCTCCTAGAGGGAAAAGTCCTAACCCCAACAGGAGAGCCTACAGGCAAGCGACCCACTGTCACTTTGGTGGCCTTGCCCAACTCTTTAGACTATAGGAAGGGTATCCTAGTTAAGGGGGGAATCCCTAAAGGTCAAGCTAAGGTAAGTCGTTCAGTAAGGAGGGGAAGTTCTCTAACTTGGCTTGACAAAGACTTTGGTGACTTGACACTACTGACTTTCAAAATAAGGTAAGTGCAAGCGTGTGAATAGTTGATCAAATTACCAATTATGAACAAGCTTTAGATATTTTCAATTGAACAAGTGGGCTCATCCATTTGACAAAACTCTGCTTGGACATAGAACTTGCCCAATAAATCACAGAACCATGACATGCCATCAAAGTGTGAAACATGTATGAAACATGACCATGAGATCGAAACATTGCATTATTCATTCACCATACCAATAATGTCAAGGATCAAATACCATTCCACATTAAAGAGATCATATGTCAAGATTATCGAGGAAACACCAAATGCACTGCTGTTACAGCAGAACTATAACAAAATTAGACCATTCAACAATGACCATTAGTGCATAATCTTAACCATGAGGATAAAGATCCTACACAAGTAAACAGTGAGCAATATTATCAGCATTCAAAGCGCATTTATCCCTGTGTATTAAGACAGATTGCTATCATGATAGACCAGATTCTTAGTGTAGTCCAAACAGTGATTAGATCACAACTACCAACAATATTTATCCAAGAAAGTGAGCATTGTGTATATGATAGGTTGTGTGGACTGTGTGAAAGGATATACCAGCAGAGAAGCGTTCCTTTAAATGCTTAAGTGTGTGTATGTTTGGACAAATCATCACCATATGAAACCAACCATCTCAAACATATTTTAGTGTATTTCTCAATATGAAAAGACAACAGTGAATAAGCCCAAGTATTGACAGCAATGTCCAAGAGAGTGTGCACTGTATAAATTGTGTAAGACAATGCACCAGTAGTGAGAGTATTAAATACTTAAATAAATGTCTGAATTATGTATGTTAAGTGTATGTCATTTCAGAGCATAAGAGACCATACATCTGCAATGAATGAGCAAGTAAACCCTCAAAACGCTATTACAAACAGTGAAATGTTAGCAGTATGAAGCAAGTCGTTCCACATTTTTATGCATCGAATTGATTAAAAGTGTATTTAAAATGTCAAGTGTGCTTAAACGCTGCGAAGAAAAAATGTATTAAGACAACAATTTGACCATTATGCAGAAGCACAGACCTGTTAGCACAAATTTTTACCCTCCAATCTGAGCTGATATATGTGTTAACACAGCAGTAAAAACTAAGCTAATTAACGGAGTAAGGCCCCCAAATTGTCACCGACCAAACCCCTCTCCATTTGGGCTAGTGCTTGCTAGCCTCTTGGGGGGGTCCCTAGGCACACTGGCTTGTTGCTGATCAAAAGCCTGATTTTCTGCGTTTAAAAACAAAAATCAGCAAGTTGTTCGTCTTGGACAGTGTAAAAGCAGCCCAAAACGATGAGGCAAAATGATTACATTCGCTTGGAGGGAACCTACAGGGTTAGCGCAATGATAATAGACTAGAAATAGAGAAGAAAAACCATTCAAAGGATCGAAATAATCACAATCAACAGTTCAGAAAATGACAAATAAGATCACAAATTTACCATAGTACCGCCTGTTATCCATCAAAGTTGCACTAGGATGGACTTCCAACGAGCCGCCAAAGTTTGAACATTGGTTGTTCAAAATTCAGAGTTCAGAAGTTCAGCCGGTCGTAAAGACCACCCTTTTTCTTTTACATTTCCATAAAAAATTGTAATAAGAGATGTTGCATGATGAACTTGTAAAAGGTCTTAGCCACCTTAAGTCCTAAGCGTGAGTTATATTCTGGAGTGTTTTTTTTTACTTACTAATTATATTTTGCCGTTTTCAGACAATTTATAATTTATGAGTTATTTCACTCAATTCCTCCAGAGCTGGAGTATATGCCCATGGTTAGGCTTGAGCATGGATCTAAGCCTAGTGTCTAATGTATATTACCATGCTAAACATTTTCCTAGAGCCTTATGGAAATGTACTAAGTCCTCCTTAGGATTTTTTAATTTTTTTAGTTAATTAAAAAATTGTCAGAATTCGGCAATTTTTAATTAAAAAACAAAGATGTATTAAAAAAGTGCTACTAAGGGACTTAATAGGCCATGGGGATACTCATTTTTGGACCTAGAGCACCCATATTACCTAAGTACCCACTTAGTTGAGCAAAAATAGTGATTTTAATCACTTAAAAGTCATTTTTGCTCACAAAACCCAAAAAAGTCAAATAAAATCATAAAAAATC
>ML780723.1:40782-79415 GCA_009831015.1 Picea engelmannii
TGGCTTCGCTAGGAGTTGGCCTAGACGGAGGAGTTGAGGATTAGGTGACAGCACCTTAACTCTCACTTGCCCCCAAGGACACACCGAGTGGATTGAAGATTTCTTCCACGTCTCCCAGGTGTGTATAAGGCGGCAACAGGTGGCATAGCCAAGAGAAAGGGGGTCTCATCACGAGTCAGCCTTCTCGTTTCCGTGAAATGTTTGTGGATAACGTTGTTACCTCTGGTCACCACGCCAGGGCAGTGGCCCTCAACTATTTCCTTGAAGCACAAGAGAAAAAGATCAAAAGAAATAAAGCTAAGAGTAAAAGGCAATGAATAGGCTAGAAAACAATTCATTCATGACAAGGTGCAGCTCGCCCTCTACAAAGGCACCCACAGGTAACACTTTACATTTCTATATTATCACATGCACCCTATGCCCAAATATTTACCCCATGCCACCTCATACATTTACATGACTTGGGCTAGAACCCACTTGGGAAACACCCCAAACTTAAGAGAGGTTAGCCCAATAGGACACCCTGAGACCTTCTCCAAACCTAACTTGTCAAATTGCATAACGTCTTTGAGCATTTGTCTGGGTTAAGGGGGGTTTGATGCACATGTTTGGGTAATTTAATTATTGGATGTGATTTACATGCTATGATCCTTGTGACTTATGAACCCCTGGAGGGCGTACTTCTTGTTGCTGCAGAACCTTGCCCGGTGGACAGTTACACATGAGGGAATGATTAGCTCAGACCTTCATGGGGGCTTAAAGCCCACAGATGGATGATGAAACCCCGGCCAGGGGTAAGAAGAAATTGAAGACTTGCACTGGGAGAAAGAAGGACGTTGCCTTTGGAGGCACCTTGGCAGACCTAGACCTTGCTCTTCCCACATGGACATTAGCCCTTGAGGGCCATGGACGTCACAATGATAGCCCTAGACGTCATGCAGAGCTAGGGTTTCATTTTGGAGGCATTTGTTAGCATGGTGGCACGTGTGGGCATCATTTTTGGCCTCTGGAGGCCAAGCGCCCCACTTTTCCAGCTCAACGTTCCACATATAGGGCTCAATGTCACCCTAGAGGGGGCATGACGTCACCCTTGGAGGTGTTTCTAGATGCAAATTTATTTTAATTATGTCAACAATGATTTTTTGTTGTAAACTAGCCAGATCGGCCTTGTTTTTTACCTAAAAGTGAATTAAAGGTCAAAAGTTTGTATAAATAAACATAAAGTACTCTCATTTTCACATCATAACTTGTCCTTGGAGATAAGAGGTCTGAAATTTGTGCCCTATTAGGGTTATTGGCTGAAATTGTGAGGCGCCACTCTTGTTTAAGGCTTGTATTTGCAACTTGGATCAATTTTTGGAGTTTTATGGTGATCTTGCATGGTATACTCGTGATTATTCTTGGTGCAAGTAAGTAAAATCTGCATGTTGTCATCTATTGAATGGTTTAAGGTATGGTTTTATTTTCTCATACAAGATTATGAAATTGCATGGTGTATTTAATGCTTGAAGTAAGAAACTTAAGTTGCTACTTTCTTACTTTTTATTTGCCAAGCTTTCACTAAACTGATCTAGTAACTAGTGAAAGTCTAGAGCCCTAAATTGCTAGCATTCTAGAGGTTTGCATTTGGTTATTGTTGCATAAGTTCTACTCCATAGAAAGGCTAAGGAGTGCAAGGCGCTAGGGCCTAGAAGTGCCTACACCCTAGCACTTTGTCTCTTAAGGTCAAAATCTAGGAGGACTTAAGTCGCTACTCCTAGACTTTTTCCCTCTTAGAATTTTGTGTATCATCATAAATTTGCAGCCTTAGAAGGATCCGCCCACATTGACTCCATTTACTCCTAAAAGGCACTAGTCTTCAACCCTTGTTACTTGACAAGAATCATCAAACATCAAACTCAATCTCTCTACCTCATACCCTATTAACCTAAACTAACTTGCTAACCTAGTCTAGGAATATTAACCACTAAGTTGTTGTTGTTATAATCACTGCTACAGCCATCATTTTGCAGCTTATCCAAACTTGTTTGACCACTTAAATCAATCCAGAAATTGTATAAGGCAAGGTACAATCAACCAAGACTAAAGTGTGCATCAAATTGCCATTCTAAATACTTTTCTGAAGATTTTACTACTGCTGTAATTACTTTATTTTGTTGTTGCTACAGTTATCATTGGCAGCCTATTAGAGTTTATTTATTGATCGACATATATCTAGAAATTGTATGAGACAAGTGTTATCATTTCAGGACTTCACAATATCTTGTTATATTGTCTATTCAAGTGCATTTTCTGGATGTTATTACAGATGTCATTAATTAATTATTGTTGCTATATGTTCATCACTTGCTTCATACATTGATTGGTAGCAGTCATCTCTATAAACTTGAAGTCTTGTTGAAGCATTCATCATCACTTGTTGTTGTCGTAACTTTTGTTGTTTTATTGGTAAGGGGCAGGTACACTTTATTCTCCTTTGCTTCATCCAACAAGACTTAAGTCTATTTTGAGTGACCTAGAGAGAGGGGGGTTAGCCTTACCTTTTCCCTTTCCTCAAACCCCCTAGGTCTTGGAACGTCTCCCTTGGAGTGGATTTATCCTTCTCCTAAAGAGAAAGAGGTACCCTATTGGGGTGACAGTGATAGGACTACCTCCGTGTTACATCAATCTAAGCCTACTTGCCTTCAGGCTTTAGGCAAGTATAGATTGTGCGATAACAGGACCATAATGATAAACAACTTGTTTGCAAAGTTATTCGGAAGTATGATAGAAAATAGAATCAGCAAGTGGGCGGAAGAAGGAGATAAGCGTGCTAAAGGGAAAGCAGGTTTCAGACCTAAACACTCAATGATTGGTCACGGTATAACTCTAAGGCACATCATTGAAAAAGTGTGGGAGAAAAAAGAGGAAGCCTTTTGTTGCTTTGTCAATTTCAAAAAAGATTTTGACACGGTCCCTAGAGACAAGCTTTGGCATAGAATGGAGGAACTTGAGGTTCCTATGCATCTTAGAGCAGTTGTCCATAGGCTATATCAGGAGGTTAAAGTCAAAATCAGAACGTCAGCTGGTATCTCTGAAAGTTTTAGGAGTGATATCGAGGTCAAGCAAGGGTGCCCATTGTCCCCTACCCTTTTGGTTTATATATAGACAAACTTGAAGAGTGGTTAAACTTGTAGGACGGTGATGGTGCTCTTTTGGGCGAGTTTGTGATAAGGCTTCTTTTGTATGCAGATGACCTTATTTTGATTGCTAAATCTGCTCTTGGGTTGCAAGAACACTTAATTTCCCTTGAGCACTTTTGTAAAACAGTGGGGATGCAAGTCAATACTAGCAAGACGAAAGTGGTAGTTTTCTCTAGCAAAAGAAAACATAATCAACATAAGTTCTACTTTGAAGGCAGCACCCTTGAAGAAGTGGCAGATTACAAATACCTCGGAATGTTGGGAAGGTTGTAGAAAGAAAAGAACTTTGGGAGGGTGGAAAGTGTTCTATGCTTTCCAAAATAGGTGCAGAGAGGGAGAGTTATGGGATTGGAAGACTATGCAAACTCTCTTTGGGCTTTTAGTGATTCCGGTGATTCTCTATGGTTGTGAAGTGTGGGCCAGCAGTACATCTGCCTTACAGTGGAAGCAAATTGAGAATATTCAAAAACGCTTGATTACAAACAAGTTTAAAATTAAAAGTTCAGTCCCTTATGATATCATGTTGAGTGAAATGGGGGCTACTCCTATTGAAGTAATTGCCATAATGGTGTCTCATAAGATATCTAAAAACAATTGAGCAAATGAAAGACAATCGTTGGCCTAAGATCGTCTTCAATGACATATTGTGCAAAAGAAAGAAGACATGGATGCGGCAAAATATTAAATGGCTTAGTAAATGGGATATTCACTTGAACAGGTGCCCTACAAACAGTAAAGAGATAAAGGTTTTTGTTATCGATAGGTTCCATAGGTGAACTTGGGATAAAGGTATAGGAAGAAAGAAAGAGTATTATATTGAAGAGTTTAACCCCACTTACAATCATCATCAAAAAGCGTACATAGGGGCCAATATATCTTGGAGAGCCAAAATGTTTATTGCTCAATTAAGAACCAATTCTCATCAACTCCATTGTGAAACCGGGCGTTGGAAAAGACCAAAGGAAGCTTGGGAAGAAAGGGTGTGTATGTTTTGCACCTCCGAAAAAGTGGAAACAGAAAAACATTTCATTTTAGACTGTGAAGCCTTCAAAAATAGTAGGGACAGCTATGTAAGTATCTTGACAGGTAGCTCTTGGAATAATTTATTCAGCGAGGGGACAGTGGAGAAATTGGGGGAGCTCATCATCAAGTTGAACAGGAAAAGGGTTGAAATGCAGAAATCAGTGTGTGAGGCGGTTTGTCCCATAGGCTATTGTTAGCCTCGTGGACATTAAAATAATTTCTTTCTTTCTTTCTTTCTTTCTTTCTCATGCCATCCATTCAAATAAAAAATCACCCACCTTTTTTAAACAATTAATTAAATTTTGTCCCCTTTAATATTTTAACTATTTAATTAAAGTGTTGCCCACTGTTATCGCACAATTTGTACTCTGATAAAAAGAAAGGTAAAGGAAAGCAAATTGGCGTAACTTGAGGTTATCATATCACTGTCACCTCAATAGGATTCCTCTTTCTATTTAGGGTTGTAGGCCCAGGGGAGACATCCCCGGTGACCTGGGGGTTTGAGATGGCAAGGTCAAAATGGCTATTCAATCCTTTACGGAGCGTTACTCTTCCACGATGAACTATTATCCTGAGACTTAATTGCGTGGATATCAATATTTTTCAAACAATAATTTAATTGTTCATGTCCTGAATGACATTGTTATTCTGACTAGTTAAGATATTTGCTCTTATGATTTGGATGTCGATAAGGAATTCTTATAACATGATTTCCCCTTATCATACTTGTAGCGTTTTCTTGGTTTAATTTTGATATATGATTTTCTCCATGCACCGATGTTGCCTTGTTAATGGCTGAAATTTGATGAGTAAGTACACTTGGGACTCCCATCGTTTGTACTCCAACATCTGAAGTTGTCTTTTTTTCAATTGACTTTGCAGCTTTTTGAGCTATGACATGGATTGGGGGTTTTTAATTGTTCCATTTTCCATAACTTGGATTTTTTCATCTGAAAACTTTGATGCCTCCTTTTCTATAAGCAGTTCTAACTTGTTTTCCAAAGACTTCTTATCATTCTTAATCTTTTTTATTTGTGTAAGTAGGTTTTGATTATGATTTTTTAAACGCGAATTTTCTTCATTATCTGATTTGTCAATATCTTTAATGTCTGGATTTTCAAGTTTCTCTTCCTTTAACTTTCTGATTTGTTCTAGTAACCCTTGATTAGGATTCTTCAAACTAGAATTTTCTTCATTTTTTTCTGATAGGTTCTTCTCGAGATCCCGATTCTGTTGTTCCAACTTCTGAACGCATTGTTTTCTATCCTTTGACTTCTTGATATATGCAGGTAGTTTTTTAGGCGAGAAATTTCTTCGTTTTTATCTGTGCTAATTTCGTCAAATTCTTTTTACATCATTGATATTGACTTTTGATTTTCTTGAAGGAACACCTTCAAGATATCTTTAAAGTCTTTTGAGGAAGGTATTATAGATTTTGACCTCATAGTAGTGTCTTGAAATATCATCATCTTCTCTTTATAGGAAAATGTCACAAAAAAAATTTCCATGTTTAAGATGAAGGTACCTAGATTTTTAAACCAGGGTAACCCGATGATGATGTCAATTTATTTTTTATACATAGTTGTAACATAGAATTGAAATATATACTCATATTCATCAATTGTCACTTGAAACTCCTTAATTTGAAAAATATCTTCCTTTTCAATTATATTCCACTCTGGATTCAATAATTGATTTGACAAATCAATATTGATGTAATTTTCATTATGGTCCAAGCTAATGACGATGTTAACCTCTCTTCCTTGAATACTGCCCTTTAATGTAGGAAACCCAGAACATGAAATATAACAACTTTCATAAGAAAGTCTTCCTTTTTCCTTATTATTGCACTGCATTTTTCCTTTGTCGATAATTTACATTTTTAAAAGATACTTAGATTATGAAATCTTATATACCCTTTATTTTCTTTAAGGATTAAATAAGAACCATATGAATTGAACTTCTTCCTTTCACTTCTTATAATATATATATATATATATATATATATATATATAAAATAAACTTTAATACCTTTCCTTGATAACTTTTGTACTTTAATGAAAGTAATTTAATATTACCTTTACAAAAATTTCAATAGTTAAAATCAAGCTTGAATAATACTTTGCTTTTCCTCACTTATATAAGAAGGTAAATATATTTCCTTTTATACTTTTTCTTTTGGAGTTTGGTATTTATCTTTTTTCTTAAAATGTTCTTTTAATTGACCTTTATATCTTTTTGACTTACTTAATTAGTGGGTGTACAAAAGTATATATTGACTATATTAAACCTTTGAATTCACTTGATAATAAAATAAACTTTTCTTAACAAAAAATTGGGATAAAATCACAATTTTTAACCAATCGATCTCTTAATGTATGGATAAGTGTGATTGTTCGAACGGGGTACACAGCGGTATGCACGGTTCACAACGATGGTACGGATGGCACAGAATTGCAGCAATTTGATTTGTGTACGATGGAATTCATGGTTGGTCATAGTGATGGCAGTAGAAGTGGATTCATACGGAATTGTACTAAACAGCGGTACAGGCGGATGTGGCAGTTAGCAGCGATGTACGACAGATACAGTGATGTAAGGATTGACGACAGTGTACAGAGATCAAATTAATTGGTACGACTTTTGCCTTGAATTGGCCGTACGGTCTATCACCCAAAAAATCGTGCTTTAATTTATTCTGCAGAGACGAATTGCAATTGACAGTCAATTAAAGATTGTACGGCTATTTGTTTAGTGGTACAATCTTTAATTAAATCGTACATATAGCAATTAATTTACTACACACTCAATGTGTTCAGTACAGAATTTTAATTAATTGCATTGTACGACAGCTTAAATTAAATTGATTTATACAACGGCTGGCTCACTCGATTTTTACAGCAGTTGTATTTTTGAAGGTTGTACAAATAGAGAATGACTTTTCTTTTTCCTCTTTAATTTGACTTTTTTCTCAGTAGTGATATCTGGTTCTCTTTTCTAAATCTGCAATGGAGTATATTTTTTTTGTGTGACCAAAGGTGAGATTGTGGTCAAAGACCAGATAATTCAAAGAAACTCTGGTTGATAATCATGTGGCCAAGGGCCGACAGTGATGTTGCCAAGGGCAACAAAATTTTGACTGAGGGTCTTGTTATCCATCAAAGTTGCACTAGGATGGACTTCCAGCGAGCCGCCAAAGATTGAACATTATTGTTCAAAACTCAGAGTTCAGAAGTTCAGTCGGTCAATAAAGACCAACTTTTTCACATTTTTCCATAAAAAATTGTAATAAGAAATGTTGCATGATGAACTTATAAAAGGTCTTCGCCACCTTCGACTTAGGCATGAGTTGTTACTCTGGAGTGTTTTTTTTACTTATTAATTATATTTTGTCGTTTTCAGGCAATTTATAATTTATGAGTTTTTTCACTCGAGTATATACTCATGGTTAGGCCTTAGCATGGATCTAAGCCTAGTGTCTAATGTATATTACCATGCTAAACATACTCCTAAAGTCTTATGGAAATATGCTAAGTCCCCCTTAGATTTTTTAATGTTTTCGGATAATATAAAATTTCCCGCAAAACGGGATATTTTAATTGTAATTGATGAATAATTCTAAAAAGTGGTACTCAAAGGCATCATGTGCCTTAGGGGTATTCATTTTCCGTCTCAGAATACCCACTTAACCCACAGAGCACCTTTCGAGAGAAAAATAATGATTATTAATCATTAAAAAATTAATTTCTCTCGAAATTAGCCAAATAAAAGACAATTAAAAGGAAAAATCAGGATTCCTTAAAATAAGGAAACATGTCTCCCACGTGTTCCTTTTGTCTTGAGTCTTAAAGAGAGTTGTTGGATCTTTCCTAAAATAAGAAATCACTTATCCTTGAGTCGATTTGAGTCTAGTCGTCGTTTCCATTTCCACTAAAACGCTTTTCTATCCCAACTCACACGCTTTTCTTGAATAAGAAACATCCACTTACACGCTTTTCTTGAATGAGAAACATCCACCTTTGCTTTCACCACTCAACTTAACTCATTATTTTGTGTTGTTGCCATTCACCATCCACCTAAACCTTTCCATCTTTTTTGCTTTCACAACTCGCCATTCACTCAAGCATAACTCACCTTCTCATTAAGGAAACCCTAACTACTCACTTGGCTATTTAATGGAGGCGACCTACCTCTTGTAAGGGAGTTGGAGCTTGAGAGTCGATGCTTGCTATTGTAATACTATTGTAACACTCTTTTGGAACATTGAATAAAAGACTTTGGAGGTCTATGGTCATTGTTGTAATGTGTGGATGCTTGGACAATTGTGCATGATCTTGAGGTAACTTGGTATTTGATTCAATTTTTGTATATCTACTTCATATAAAGCCTTGAAGGTGTGTTAACACATAATAGGATAGGATTTATTCAAATTGTTTATTGCTTAGATCCTATTATCTTTCTATATTCAGAGATTTAAAAATGCATATTTTTCCAATGAACTAATGTGTGTTTTCAAGTCTCTTTTGTAGGAAATATTTTTCTAACAAGTGTTTGCAAGGATTGAAAAAGATCAAACAGGTTACTCAAGCTTGGAGGAGAGTGGGATAGGAGATCCATCCTTCAACTTCTTCAAGAGATAAAAAACAATTCCCTCTTTCATTGATCAAAGGACCCCATAGCCCAAAATTCAAGTTTCAAAGAGAAGACCCTCTCTTTCTCTATCTCTCCTTAAATTCAAAATTCTTCTTCAAATTACTTTCTGTTTTGCAAGCAAAGATAGTTCATTTTTAAAGTTAAACTAATTGAAATCTTATGCATGCATGACCTTCTAGATCTAGGCAAAAGTTTCATCTCATAATCAAATCTAGAAATAGGAATAAATTTCACTTTTTGCATGTTCTTTATTCAGATTTCTTTAGGCAAAAAGTAAAGTGTTTTAATTGCTTAGATTGAGCTATTTAGTAACTTTACTTACTGTTTTATAACAGCAAGATAAAGCTGACTAAAGAGAGCATTTTTCTAATTTCTAAGTTGTCTATACTTAGAAAAAATTGCAGAAAAGTTGAGTTTAAATTTTCATTTTTTCGAAGCACTTTTAAAGGTGTCTTTTAGGTGAATTTGATCTAATTTGTTCGTTGTTTTCTAGCAGGTCATCGAATAAAGAGAAAAAAACTCTACTTGATTTGACCAAGATTGGAGTTGTTTTGATCCCGAAAGTGAACCATTGAAGACTAGTTTCAAAGAAAACCTTGTAATACTTGTGATCCCAAGTTATAAGGATCACAAGTCTTCCAAAAAAAAAAAGAGGCAATTGTAAAGTAAATCAATAAAATAAGTGAGGCTAAGGAGGCCTCACTCTTTTCTCTTTCCCCCTAAGGGGGGAACCAGTGTGGTGGTGTGTTCAATTTTTCACGCATGATTTCCTTTTCTTGCTTAAAGTTTAATCTATCTCATAATCTAAAGATCAAGTAAAAGGAATCACTTTCACAATCTTAAAGCACTACACAACCTTCATAGATTAGATTTCAATTTCAATCACAGTAATCTTTAATTGTTTAGTTTGCTTTCATTTTCAATTTTCTCATTTTGCAATTTTCAATTTGGCAAATAAACCGCCTCCTCAACTCCTCGAAAGAGGTTGGTCAGTGAAGACTCTAGTAATTACAAAACATTTCAATTTCAATATTTTGTTTATTTGTTTAAAATAAACAACTCCCCTCAGCTCTCAGTGCAATTCCTGACCCTTCCAGTTGCGAGCTAGTCTCGATCTGCTGGGAGTAAGTTTCATACACGCTGGGTTGGTCAATGGTGATAGAATAATTAGGGAAATCTCAATAGTTGCTACTTTAATGCGCGGGAAAACGCCTAAAGGGAATCTGTGAAGTAAGACAGGCCCTCTTGAGACTTGGCTTCCCACCCGTTTTGGACATCCGGCACCTTTAGTGAACTTACTGGTGAGGTCCCTGGGGCTTCGGTAAGTTCTTCGCAAGTTTCCAAACAAAGAAGTGGCCTCTAAAGAGGCCACACAACCTTTCATTAATCTACCATTAATTTACCTTAATAAAATACTCGATCTACATTGCCCACGAATCTTTTTAAGGCACTGGTCTCATTTACACATTTTTTGCAAAGCCATATGCTTCACATTCTTTTTCAGTCATTTACTTGGAAACAAATTTGAATTTACTTGCATCTAACAATTGTGTCTTAAGTATCATTTTATGCAAGTGTATGTTTGATATATATCGTGGTGAATAATTGATCTGTGTAATTTTTGCTTTATGTTGGTTAATGAAAGAATAAACTCCTAGATTCATTTTCTGTACTTAGTTTAGTTCAAGCCTTAGTATATTTGTGAGGGACTACCCCCCTTGGCTTCGCTAGGAGTTAGCCTAGACGGAGGAGTTGAGGATTAGGTGACAGCACCTTAACTCTCACTAGCCCCCAAGGACACACCGAGTGAATTGAAGATTTCTTCCACGTCTCTCAGGTGTGTATAAGGCGGCAACAGGTCTAATGGCCAAAGGCCGAGATCAGATAAACGAAACTCTGATACCAATTTGGTGAACCAAATTTGGCTCATGAGTTAAATATCCAAAATACTTGGAACACAATGTAGAAATCTTTATGACACATGAATGCATAAGATGTCTTGTTATTTCATTTCTCTAGCATTTGTGACAAGAGATTACAGATCTGCATAATAATCAGAATTTAGTCTTGATACATCATCTCTTGGCAGCGTTTGAGCACATATGATATCTTAACTGGCCCTTTAAACAAATCGATGCATTGATTTGTTTAACAACTTAGTCCTTTGAGCTAATGTTTCGCTGTTCAGGGATTGTTTTGAGGGTTTATTTCTCTGCAGATGTATGGTCCTTTATAGATCAGAAACGCTCACATAAAGATACACTCAAATAAGATCAATATTGTTTACTGCTGGTGAAAGTTTCACAGTTAATAAATGTTTGGAAATGGTCGTTAGTACTTGATTTCATCACTGTTAGAATATCCCAGTACTTTGGTTTTTCTACTGTAGCAATCTATCCTAATATACAGTGGTAAATGTGTCCCGAAGGCTGATATCTCTTATGTTTCTTGAGCATTTGTTGATACTTGTGGTATTTTCTTCACTGTAACCTTCATTTCGCCCTTGGTCTCTGATCCTTAAATGATGATAACAATGGATGATATCTCTTGAATGTTGACAATTGTCATTCTCTTTTTAAGCACTGTGGATGAATCGAATCACCCACTGTTTACTTGAATGGTATCATTGCTTGTAGCACTGTAAATTCACCACTGAACACTGATTTTAAATGACAGTAATCTGCTCTAGATACACAGTGGTAAATGTGTTTTGAATGCTGGTATCTCTCCTTGACTCTCAAGCACTATTGATACATTGGATTGAGCACTGTTGCAAGTACTAATAATTTGATCACTGTGCCGGATCATTTAAATATAATAAGAAGCCTATGGTAATATGCTCTGAGTATTATTAAAGGATCACTGTCCCATTGGTTATAATCTGCCTTAAATGTGCGATAGCAGGTGTACTTTCAGTGTTGGCAATTTCATTTTGCTTCCGAGTACTGTTGACATATGAATCTCACATTCTAAGCACACATGGTCAAGATAACGCACTAATAACCACTGTTGAATGGCACAATTAATGCTCACATCAAATAATATAACTCTGCTGTCTTGATTGTTTTATGGCAACAGCAATACACGTGATGACTCTTGGAATATAATCTCTTAATGATGATGCTAATATGAATGATTGATGCAATGTTCAAATCTATGGTTTCAATGTGTAAATTGGATGTCTCTTGTTGGCATTTCATGATTGAGCAAGACTTGTCTTTCACATTCCAAGCATAATCTTGAATAAGCATTTGTCTAAGATGGACACTTTTAAAGCTTGTTCATAATTGAATATTTGATCCACCTATTCCCGCATTCAAACTTGCTTTGTATCCTTGAGAGTAGGTAGTGTCAAATTGATAAATTCCTTGTCAAGTCGAGTTAGAAAGCTCCCCTCCTTCACTACACGACCTAGCTTAACTTGACCCTTAGGAATACCCTCCTTAGGTTAGGAAGCCCATTTTCTTAGCCTCAAAGCGAGAGACAAGGCCACCGAAGTGACAATGGGTGGCTTGCCTAGTAATTGCCACTAAGCTCTCCTACATAGGGTAGGACGTTCCCTTTAACGAGAGTTTGAGCAGTAACAGTCCCCAAGAGAGACCTTCATGTTAAGGGGCAACCCTTAGGTCATAATCATTCTAGAGTCTACAGTTTATGAAACCACTAATATTAGTTCGCCCTAAGCCTCTAAACTATGGTCTTATTACATATATTTGCAACAGAATATATATGGTCTTAGACAATTGATATCGATAATTATATATTATTGTGCTTTATTGCAACAGAATATGCTCTCATTAAGTACTTGAGCTTGTGTGTTTCATTTATAAACTCCATCAAATTAGATGCAAATAGAACATATTAACAGAAGACAATGGGAAATTGAGGGAAATATAAATTAAAGGTTTAGACACTCAGAAGAAGTCTTTCAAATTTCATACTACGGGATAGATGAAGTAAAGAATTTTTATGATTATCATAAACCTGATTTCAAAAAAGAAAGTGAACCTCAAAAATTAACATTCAAGCATTGATTTCCCAAAAATGAAGGGTATACATTAATCAAATTATACAAAACAAAATATCCACTTGAAGTTTCTATATGTTAAGAATCAAGATGCTTTACAAACGTATGCTATAGTTTTCAACTCAAACAAAATGTACCTTCTAAGAATAAAAGCAAAACAGTTCACCGTTGAAGGATATATTTCCATGTACCTTCTAAGAAGCAGAGTAAAATCATTCACCATTGAATGATATGATATTTCCTCACCTGTGAGAATCTCTGATATAATTTGTTCAATTTTATTACTAATCTATACATAGTTACATTGAAACTCAACATGTATATCAGAAACAATGTCAAATCCCTACTTACACTAGAAGGGTTTTTGATTCGTTGAGCTTCATCAATGATAGTATAACACCATTGGATATGAGAAAGAAAGTGTGCATCCAATACTACCAAGTCATATGTTGTTAAGAAAACATCAAAGGGTAGAAGTTGATCATGCTGCCAAAACAAACATTATGAAAATCATATCAGCCAATGAGTATAAGGCAAAAAATAAACAAGATAAGTGATCAATTCCAGATATAAGTTTACTACAAAGGTATGACACTCAAACATTACATGTCAATCAGTCAAGTCCCAGAATAAATGAAAAGGCTTTCCCCTACTCATTGTTCAAAGGATCGTAACTAAATCCGAGTATTAAACTAACATTTTCAAACTAGGAGAAAAAAAAATAGTCATGAACTAAAGTCATTTAGAAAGATTTCATCAAAACTGAGGCTACAAATTCGTTTCCTCTTTGTTTCATGCTGTAGAAATTTCATGAATTGAGGTTTCTTTTGCAAATTCAGAAATTTCACCTCTTTAGATGTTCCACGGATCTAATCCCTATGAAGTATCAGCCTTATGGCTGAATTGAAATATAAATTACTGCAGCAAACAGCAGACAATAGTTCACTTCACATCAATCCCAATACACTAGGGAATCCAATAGAGAAGATACCAAATATATGCCACCAAGTTTCAGCCCGTTAGGGCACACTTTCCCATGCATATAACAAATCTGAAATAAATTTATTAAAGCAGAATTTACAGCAGTAAATCTTGTTGAATTTTCACTATGCTAGGCTCAAGCATGAGGTTTATTTCATTTTAGTCATGTACTTGAACCATAAACAAATGCAGTAATAACCAAGATCACAAGAAGAATAACACTGCACAAGAACACAAGAAATATCCTATATTGTGAATATATTGTGAAGATTGCTCATTATCCAAATTTTTGTATCATTGCATTACACTTCACTCAATCCTTCACTAAGCCTACCAACCCAAAGACCTCCATTTAGGGCTTGGAACCCCACAATTAACTCATACTCCTACTCTAACATGTCCAGATTTGTGCATCTTGAACTAGCAGTGTGAGCTCTTTGTAATTTGTTTCAAGAGCTTCCTAGAATTGTACCCCTCCTAGAGTGAGTGAGTTAGATAGGGATTCCCCCCTAGGCCTAGGTTCACCTTAGCCTAAAGTGTGCGACAAAGCCATTGAGGTGACATTGAGTGGCTTGCCTAGTAGTTTCCCTAGGCTCTCATGACAAAGTTAGGGCTTTCCTTCCTAGGGTAGGGTCTGAGAGAGAACACTTCATTTAGATGTGCATTTTATTGCATAAGACTTGGGGTGATGGTCTCATAGCAAGGGGGAATTACTCATGCTTTATTTCTTTTGGTTTTTACTTTTCTTTTCTTTCTTTTCTTTTTATATACTCTTCACCTCAAGCTTATAGCTCTGATAGGATGAGGCTCTTATCATGGGACTATGAAGAATGAACCTTTTTGTGTGACATATGACAACCAACCCATGAGCAGGACAACAATTGGGAAAGATGGAAAATGTTATTTATGGATTGGGATATGGACATGCTACCCCTCTCAAAGCCCCCCAGTAGTACAACTCAACCCAGGAATGACAACACTTATCTAGAAGATGATGATGAGCACCAAGGTAAAACAACGCAAAAGGCACAAATTTAGAGCACCATGGTCCATTATCCAACACAACCAATGGTCACTACTTTCATGACAAATACAAGGAATTAACACTTAATATGAAGCAACGAAATAATGAACCTCATGTATGTCATGTACCATAATTAAATGTGACCAAGCTGAGCAAACCATGGGAAGCATCTTTGGTCAATTGTCTGTGGAGAACCATGGATCTCATATGTGGAACTGTTGTCTGTGATGAGAATCATAGGAGAAAAATCTCCTCTAGTTACCCCTAGATGTTAGGGAGTAATAGTAAGCAGATTCTGCACTCGGCAATTTAACCTAAATTCTAGATAGCTAAAAACTGAAAACACCTATCAAAATAACAGTTATAGAGTACATTAACCTACAAATACATACTATTGTTAATATGAATAGCAAAAACGTAGATCTGGACTCCTCAAACAGCATATGTATTCTACTAATTGTACAAAATAAACTCAAATCTCTAACTCGCTCACTAATACAGTGGTGCAAGAGAAGATGCAATGTATTTGCACTCATGCATGAAGTGCCCACAACTGACAGAGTCAAACCCTAACCGTAATCAATAGAGCCAATGCACCTTCCTGCATGAATAACAATGTCAAAGTTTTTGTGCCCCAACTAGAGGATCATTGTGGCATGTATGCATGCACATTCTTTTTTGCAATCTACATCCTCACTCGTGTTGGGTTGTTATTTTTTTGCAGTGAAAGTCGAGTCGAGGTGGATCGATTGGGAGAAAAGCCGACTAGGAAATTCAAAGTCGAAGTGATCAACAGCAAGTCAAGAAGTCAACCGACATGAGGTTGTCAGTAGGTCGAGTGGCAACCGACTAAAGACCAAATGTAGGTCGACCGGTAATCCCACTGGTAGTCATCTGTAACAGAATCTCGAGATTTGCGAGATTTGTAGCCAACTGTAACCGCTTTTGGGAGTCTTTCTTTAGAGTTTTTCCCACTGTACAACCTCTAAATAAGGCGTGTTGTAATATTGTAAAGGCTAATCAATGATGTTGTAGTTGATCTTCATGCTTGCCTTTAGCAGAAGGTTACTAGTCCTGTAGATGTAAGTCGAATTGGCTACAAGGTTTTCCTTGTGTAAAGCAAGAAGGTATGATGTCAATTGTGTCTTAGGTGTAGACCAAGGTTAGGCATGTAACCTTTTATTCTGAATGAATAAGACAACAACAGAGCAAGACGCTCAAGGAATGTTGGTTTTCTTGTTTGAGTTTCTAGGGTAAAATCTATGTGTACTGTGTGATTGCTTTGTCATTTATCTTTCTTGTTTAAATCTGTCTTCTTCTCTTCTAGCGGGTTTGGTGTGAAAGTCTATTTTCCTAACATGCGGTGTCAAAGCTTGGTTTGACAATCTTGGATCTGAGTTAAACCCTAGGTCTAGTAAGAGTCGTAAGTCATAGATCTTTAAAGTTGCAATTGAATGAATGGCAAGTAGTTCGAGGATAGAGATTGAAAAATTCAATGGCCAGAATTTTGAGCTTTGGAAGATTAAAATTGAAGATCTCCATGTAGATCGAGAACAATGAGCAACAATCTGTCCAAGTACCATTCCAACAAGAATGTCGAGGGAAGAATGGGAGAAACCCGAAAGGAGGGCAAGGAGTACAATTCGACTTTGTCTTGCATATTCAGAGTTGTTGACCGTCTTAGGTGAAGACTTGACCAAGAAATTGTGGGACAAGTTGGGGAGCTCGTACCAGTCGAAATCCCTAGTAAACAAGTTGTTCTTTAGAAAGAAATTGTATCTTCTGAGGATGAATAATGATAGTTCGGTAATTGAGCATTTTAATGCATTCAATACTATAATAAGTCAATTATCGTTTGTAGATATCAAAATCACTGAGGAGGAGAAATCTATTAGCCTATTATGTTCTTTGCCAGACTCGTGAAATAGCTTAGTCGTGGCTATAGGGAGTAATTAAACCACATTAGCGCTAGAAGATGTGGTTGCATCTCTACTATTACAAGAAACGAGAAGGAAGAACATGGAAGGGTCGACCAAAGATGCTTTAATGGTGAGAGGTCAACCAGTTGACAGAGATAAAGGCAAATTCTCCGATAGAAAGTCTAAGTCGAAAGGTAGATCTAAATCCCCGGTTCAATTGACAAGAAGATGTTGGAAATGTAGTAAAGTTGGGCATTATAAAAGGGACTACAAATCGAAGGCAACGGAAGTTAGTACAAGTCCGATAAGACGCAGTTGATTGAGAGAAAGATTGCTCCAGATAAAGGGGGTGATGTGTATCTAGCGTCGACCAGTACACAGTCAGATCAAGATGTTTGTTTGATCAACTCAAGAGCATCCTATTATATGACACCTCACAGCGAATGGTTCTGTGAATATGAGAGATATAAAGGAGGAGTTATGTTCTTGGGATAAGACTCGACAACCAAAATTGTTGGACGAGGAAGAGTCTGACTAATACTGCAAGATGGGAGGAGTAGAACCCTTCCAGGTGTGCTACATATTCCAGGTTTGGCAAGAAACTTGATATCTGTCAATAAGATGAGTGATGCAGGAATGCATACTCTATTTCAAAAGGATACGTGCAAAATGGCCAGAGGTGCAATGATATTAATGAAAGGAGTTCGGATTGGAACCCTATACAGGTTGTTAGGGAATGTCGACTCGATTGGATGCAATAGTATTGTTGTTCCTGAATTTGACTTGACTCAACTCACCTCGAGCTGAGTTGATTCAAATCGACTCGACAAGTTTTTGTCAAGTTGACCCGACCATGTTATGACACAAGAGGATGGGACACATTGGAGAAAAAGGACTTCGAGCTATGCGTAACAAAGGTATGGTCGAAGGCTTTCCTGAATGTAATTTAGAAGTTGATTTTTGTGAACATTGCATATATGGAAAACAAAATCGAATTAGGTTCCCATCTGGAGCAACAAGGGCAAAGCAGATTCTAGAATTGATTTGTAGTGATGTGTTTGGGCCTATGACAGTCGCTTCACTAGGTGGATCCATGTATTATGTCTCCTTCATAGATGACTTTTCCAGGAAGACATGAATATATTTCCTAAGGAAGAAATCAGAGGTTTTCAAGAAAATCAGAGAGTTTAAATCTCTTGTGGAAAACCAAACAAATAAGAAGATCAAGGTGTTGAGAACTGACAATGGTAGTGAATCCTATGGAAAGGATTTTGAGCAATTCTGCAAGCAGTATAGCATAGCACACCATAAACGCCACAGCAAAATGGAGTTATCGAAACAATGAACAGAACATTGATGGACAAGGCAAGGAGTATGCTCAATGGTGCTAGGCTTGCACAAGAATTCTGGGCAAAAGCAGTCAACACTACAAAATATTTAGTCAATATGTCTCCTTCGTCGGCACTAGTCGACACGACTCCACATGAGGTATGGTTTGGAAAGAAGCCTTCGCTTTCACATCTCAAAGTATTTGGTTGTGATACATTTGTGCATGTTCCCAAGGAAAAGAGGAGCAAGTTGGACAAGAAGGTAGTCAAATGTACTTTCATTGGATACAAAGAAGGAATGAAAGGATACAAGCTCTGGGATCCTACATCAAGGAGAACAGTGTACAGTCGAGATGTGGTCTTCAAAGAAGTCGGAGGTAAGTCCGAGTCTGAAGTGGTTCAAACAGAGAAAATTCCAGAGAAGGTGAGGTTTGAACTAAGGAATGAAGAAGATGATTCAGATGAGTTGACTGAATCAGATGAAGAGGTGGAACAACCAACTCTGACTATAAGGAGGTCTAAACGAGTAATAAAACCAGTCGAAAGGTATAGTCCGCCCAACTTTCGTTCTGCATTTCTGTTAACTGCCACTGACGAGGAGCCCAAGTCAGTTAGGGAGGCAATCAACTCGACAAAGGGTAGACTCTGGAAGGATGCCATGGTTGAAGAGATGGAATCCTTGCACAAGAATGAAACGTGGGATTTAGTCGAATTACCTAGTGGAAGAAAGCCCATCGGAAGTATGTAGGTATTCAAGAAAAAGATGAACGCAACAAGTTAAGTCGAGAAATTCAAAGCTCCACTGGTAGCGAGAGGATATTCCCAAATCAAAGGAGTCGACTTCGGTGAGATTTTTTCCCTTATTACAAAATTAACTTCCATCGGAGTACTAATGTCTCTGGTTGCGGCAATTGATCTTGAAATAGAGCAAATGAATGTGAAGATAGCGTTTCTGCATGGGGACCTAGAAGAAAAAATCTACATGAAACAACCTGAAGGATTTGTAGTAAAAGGCAAGAAAGAGCTAGTGTGCAAATTGAAAAGATCTCTTTATGGTCTAGAGCAATCACCGAGGATGTGGTATAACATCCTTAGTTTGGGATTTGTGAGAAGAAAAGTTGATCGCTTTATATATTCCAAGGAAGAAGGTGGGCGTTTCATATATGTAGCATTATATGTCGATGACATGTTGTTGATTAGAAACAACATGGACGCAATAAAGGAAGTGAAGAAGCAACTATCCTCCAAGTTCGACATGAAGGATCTCAGTGCAACGAACTTCATTCTGAGAATGGAGATCAAGAGAAATCGAGCAGTTAGAAAGCTCTGGTTGAATCAGAAGAAGTGTATTGAAACAGTGTTGAAGCGTTTCAACATGCAGGACTGCAAACCTGTAAAAGTGCCAATTCCTTTGGGAGCAAGGCTAACTGATGAACAATTTCCAAAGACATAGGAAAAAATAGAGGACATGACACGTGTTCCCTATGCAAGTGTTGTTGGTAGTCTGATGTATGCGATGGTCTGCATTCAACCAAACATTGCCCATGCAATGGAAGTGTTGAGCAGATACATGTCGACACCTGAAAAAGAGCATTGGACAGTTGTCAAGAAAGTATTCAGGTATTTGTGTGGCACAAAAGATTATGTTATATGCTACCAAGGGAAGCCTAAAGAACATTGAAGTAGATGTACATGGCTTTGTCAACGACGATTGGGCTGGAGATCTGGATCGATGAAGGTTGACCAATGGATATGTTTTCAAGATGTTCAGTGGAGCAATCAACTGGATGAGTAAGCGACAGGCAGTCGTAGCCTTGTCAACAACAGATGTTGAATACATGGCAGCCACTCATGGAAGCAAAGAAGCGGTATGGCTGCAATGGTTGTGTTCAGGGATCAAGTTTGAGTAGAGAGCTATGAAGATAAATTGTGACAGTCAAAGCGCAATATTTCTAGCAAAGAACCCTACTTATCATTCCAAGACTAAGCACATTGATGTACAATACCATTTCGTGAAAGGCATGGTGGAAAGCAACAAGGTGTTGCTGGAAAAAGTAGACACGTTGGATAACATAGCAGACTCTTTGACCAAGTATGTGAGTGTTGTGAAGTTCTCTTGGTGTAAAGAAGCAATGGGCATTGTTGCCCTAGGTTTGTGAACAAATGTTCAAAAAACTCTCGGTTCAGCAAAGAAGAAAAGTGGGAGAATGTTGGGTTAATATATTATTTGCAGTGAAAGTCAAGTCGAGGTGGATCGACTGGGAGAAAAGCCGACCAAGAAAGTCGAAGTCAAAGTGATCGACGGTAAGTCGTAAAGTCAGCCAACAAGAGGTCGTCAAGAGGTCGAGTGGCAACCGACAGAAGACCAAATGTAGGTCAACCGGTCATCCCACTGGTAGTCGTCTGTAATAGAATCCCGAGATTTGTGGGATTTGTAGCCAATGATCTACACGGATCTGTAACCTCTTTTGGGCACCTTTCTTTAGGGTTTTGCCTACTGTAAAACCTATAAATAAGGCGTCTTGTAATATTGTAAAGGATAATCAATGATGTTGTAGTCGATCTTCATGCTTATCTTTAGCAGAAAGTTACTAGTCATGTAGATGTAAGCCGAATTGGCTACAGGGTTGTCCTTGTGTAAAGCAAGAGAGTATGATATCGATTGTGTCTTAAGTGTAGACCAAGGTTAGGCATGTAACTTTTTATTCTGAATGAATAAGACAACAAGAGAGCAAGACACTCGAGAAATGTTGGTCTTCCCGTTCAGGTTTCCAAGGTAAAATCTTTGTGTACTGTGTGATTGCTTTGTCATTTATCTTTCTTGTTTAAATCTGTCTTCTTTTCTTCTAGTGGGTTTGGTGTGGAAGTCTATTTTCCTAACAACTCGGCACCTCATGCAAGCACTTTAACTAGCTAGGGATCTGAGCTCTTCTCTAAGAATAGATCATGCATGTGTTTTACACTGAACTAAACGCTGAACTGAAATATTTAATAGACACTGAACTGAACGGAATTTCTAATTTTGGAACAGCAGTTAACTGAGTTTCACTGGAGGTAACAAAACTCGAAATAAACTAATATTGGCATATGCATGTTGAAGGCATGCATGTGCCCTCTTCTCCCCTACATAACTGCACCTCCCTCACACTCTGCTGTGCACAAGAACTGCTGTACAGATCTGCTGCTGTGTGGGCCCTGGTGCAGTGGAGAAGACTAACAGAACTAAACAGGTAAAAAAATCTAACATCAGTTTGTCTTTTCTTACTGGAACCAGCCTCTAATCATTGACAACAAGCAAAAGGACCAGCAGCCAGACTCCAGAGCATGCTCCTTTCTATCATTCATCCAACATTTCCACTTTTAGAGCAAGGCTTTCTGGGCCGGCTGTTTATCAAAACAAATTTATTCTTCGATATCATCTGAATATTGTATACCACCCTCCCATACCAAGCTTATATTTCTCTCAATTCTTCTAGCATTCTTTGGTACCTAATTGTCCTGTACATCGAAAATATCACAGGCACAGGCTGACCCGATTTGGGTTTGCTACAGATTTTATCAAGCTTTCTTTTTGGACCTTCCCTTAATCTGGAGTTCATGTATAGGCTTACAGAAAGGCATAATAAAACTATTCTTTGGACTGAGTAGCCTTTTGACAAAATGGCTTGTACAAGCATCCAACCTGTTTTTCCTATTGTAAATTGTTGTATACAAACTTCTAGCACCAAAAGGGAGAATCAAGAAGAGAGAAAAATACTTGTAAAGTTATACCCTGTGTGCATGTTCTTGTAATAATAATTGTTATAATGTGAAAATTTTGTAAGCAAATAACCATAACAATAAAATTTATATTAAGTCAGGTCAACTATAAATGGATTTATAAAAGAAAGTCAGATTGTTCTCAACGTGCAGATTTGGTAAACCCATAACCATGATGGTAACATTCTTTTCAAAACAACAAAAAGGCCCATTAACAGTAATGGAATTTCAGAAACCAACGTTGCATATATAGAGTTAAAAGGTTACCCAGCTTAGACACTTACATCTGATCTAGATGTCTGTTGGCTCACATGTTCAAATATGGACTTGCGCATCTGCATTCTCCGTTCTTTGTCACCAACATAGCTAAGAACTCTTAGTCTGGGACAAAACTTAGAAAACTCGGTTGCCCAGCCATCTGTTACGCTTAATGGACACAATACCACTGTCCAATGAAAGTGTTTGTCAGACAAAAAAAGCAATTTGCATGAAAATAAAACGTAGCATACATAAACAAAGGACAGATCTTTCTGCAGACTATTCATAATTAGTACTAAATAAAGGGCAATGGGATATGTGAATCCAAATTCACAATTTGTATAACATTTAATAATAATGAATTCTATCAACATAAAAGTTTATTATAAGATGTGAAATCTTACAAAATGGCCCAGGGCATTTCCGTCGAACTTTCAAGTAAGCCAACAAACTTATAGCCTGCAACGTTTTCCCAAGTCCCATCTGCAAATCAATTGTAGCAAGAAGGAAAGATAACGTATTAAGATTTATAAATTTACTCGTTACATCTACCAAAAGAAAATTGTAAATGAAAAAATTCCAAAAATATAACACCATTTACATGATTTGGCACCATGTCAAAGAGAACATAACTTGATCTTGCATTCTAGTTTTAGAAGTAAAAGAATATATAAATTTCCACTCAAAACATAACTTATTTTTGTAAAACTACTTCTTATATTCACATAAATACATTTACATCAAAAAAATGAAAACATATAGCGGAAGGGTATATACAATGGTATTTACAGCCTCTTCCTCAAAGCAACAAGACCAGAAATAAAATCCGAATAGGCAGCAGGATCTAACAATTTAGCATCTAGAAATCCTTTTGCTAACAGCTGCATATGTACCTCCTCTCTCCACCTATGACAAAAGGCAGACAAAGAGCTAACCTCGTTCTCAAAAACATATTTGAACCGAAGCTTCCAGAGAACAAACATAGCTGAAATTCTCAAATGCCACTAAGAGACAAGCAGACTAAGGATCCGGAGTCACCCAACAAAACTGCATGCCTACACAAACTCCCCTGAAAAAAATTGCATGCTCTGTTTGAGCGTGATCCCAACAAGACCTGGCAAAAGGATAGTCCCAACCTAACTTGTCATCTTCACTCAAAACATAACTTGTCATGGTCAGTAATTTAATGAGCACAAAAGTATCCCCCACAACCTGTTACAAATGTTCCATTGGTGAAATTATATGAGTTCAATTCATTAAGTGACATGACGTAGCAAAGACAGAAAAAGCATGGCATTCATAAATGTTAAAGATGTAAATGCCCATAGTAATTGGATGCCTTACTCTGCTAAATCAGAAGTAAGGTTAAATTTAGAACTTAAGTGACACTTTTTGAGGAGGAAACCAATATTGGGTTGGCCTATTTTTGGTTGGAGGATAGTTTCTATCCTTGGCTATTTGATGGTACAAATTTTCTATTATAAATATGCATTCCTATTGAATAAAAAATTAATGGAGTTTAGAGTGAAAATATCTTGTTCCATTTGTGTTCTGAAAAAACATGGTATCAAATAAGAAATGATTTTGAGAACCTATGTGAAGAGTGCTACCACTCAAACTCTCGCTTAGATGTAAAAGTCCTAACCACAACAGGAGAGCCTAGAGGCAACTACCAAGCAAGCCACCTACTGTCACCGCGATGGCCTTGCCCTACTCTCCAAACTAAAGGAAAAAAGTATCCTAGTCTAGGGGGGAATCCCTGAGGTCAATCTAACTAAACTTGTTGTAGAAGTGAGTGTGTTAATTAGCTTAGATTGATTCGTGAATGTGATTAACCAACAATCAAATTGCCTAAGTTAGAAAATGTGATAAAGCATGCAAAATGTTGTATGATCAACCACCAATTTACACAAGTTTCCAAGATGTGGATTGAGAATGAACCATGAACTTGTGTATTAGCATGCTGGAAAGTCTCGAAGAGAGTTGTGACAATCAAGTAAACCAGATTTGCTTATTACCACAATGATTTCTCAATTAAGGCTTAGGAGATGATCACACCATGTATAATCAAAGAATGCTCAAATGTGCTCATGGCTTACAACAACCATCCATTCCAATTTATAATCCAAGTGTCAATAGAAGATTACAATGTAACACTTAGAATTAGAAAGTTATTTGGAACATTTATATATCAGTATTGAGATTCATCCATCAACACACTTAGATCTGAAATATATCACATTTTTCCACAAGAAAATGATTAAGTGCTCCAATTATGTAATCCTGCCAATGTTATGTGTGTTATGTTAATATGGTATTGAACCCAAGAGAATGATTCCACTGACTACTGTAGTAAATTCCAGAATGCCCAATTGGTTTGGATGTGCTTAGGAAATGTAGAAAAATTGCTTGTATTCACATCAACATTCAAACATAAATTCTATTCCTTGAAATAAGAACAGCAAAGAGATCCAAAGCTTAGGTGATTTGATTAATAATGCTTTAATTCATCACACCGTGGATTTGTTTCAGATCTATGACTCATCTTTACCACATTCATCGTGAATAAAATAGGCACCATATTGCATATGAAAGATATTTAAATCAGAGCATTAACCAGTCCATAAACCCAATCATCATGAGCAGTTTTAGTGTTTGAACTATGAATTCCTTAAATCAATAAACCCTCAATTTGATGCAACATTTATGAGATATTCTGTGAGATAGAAAGTTTGTCTAAACTCTGTATGACCGCAGCGATTTCTCAAAGTATAAGGGTTACTTTAGAATCTGATGTATTAATAGCAGTGAATTCAACCTGTCCCTTGAACACACTGAATATTCCAGCGACTAAAAGTATAGCATTATCATCCAAATAGCAATTCGTTTAACATTTTATAACATTGATTTAGCACAAGCAGGGATTAAATTTAAATACGAAATAACATATGTGAAACCCCTCAACTTATGTGATATGCCAGCAATGAAATGCAGCAAGATCATAACATTGAATATTTCTTTAGTGCTGGTTTGATCCTTAGAAGAGTTAAGAGCATGAATTTAATGAAATGATCCAAGAAAACCTTCTAATCAACACGTTCCAGCAGCATAGATTAAGGTTCTAGTGCAAATCTTTCAGCATGAATTAAATGAAGGTTCAAATGGATATGTAAATACTAAAAACCCTTAGAACAGTGATAATTTCCAGCAAGTATAACCCTCATTAAAGTGAATCATTCAGCCTTGCAATCAATTCGTTGAGTGACTTTTTACATCGATTTACCTTGTAAGGTGTGTTACAGCAATAATTAAGTAAAACGTTACAAAAATTTCAGTGCCAAATTCAATAAACCAGCTCTGAAAACCCTTGATGAATTGACAAAACAGCAGTTAATATATCTGAGTTGTTTAGCACCCTTCAAGCAAGTCGTTGCTCATCTTATGCCATCGATTTGATATTTATAATTATTTAGAGCACAAATGTATCACAATGTTTGAGGAAAACAAAGTCAACTTAATGCATTAAGTAAATCTAAAACCATAAAAAATATTGACCATGAGGCATCGCTTTAGTCTACTTAACCATCTATCGAATAGATTTACAAAATTTTTGATGTTTTAAGTTTTAACCATTAGATCTAAGAAACATGCAAAAACGTTTAATGATTAAGCATGAAAAGATAAACGAATTTGCAAGAAATATGCCTTCAAATCTAACTAAATCAATACTTTATGCTCAAGAGATTTGAAGATGCAATTTAGATCTATAAAGTAGACATGCAAAACGCTAGATTGCTGGAACAATAAAATGAAAGAGGAAAAATTTTAAATGTTTGGCTGAAGATTACAAGGAATTAGACTAGTGCCTACCCACTTTGGCTATGGGGTCACTTGTCTAGCTTGAAGGGTTATTCATGTTGATATTATGGTAGTTGCGGGAGGTATTAACCTCCACTTGTGACCTTTGATGAGATTAGAATATTCCAGGAAGCAAGAAGAACCCTAAAAGACTTGGACATAACCCTAGAAGTAAGGTCGGCTAAAGAGAATATTTTATATTGAGTCTTTAGCCTCCAGAAAGAGAAGTCGGCCCAGACAGCATGAAGAAAGCAGTATAAATATAAGAAGCCAGAGCTCATTTGACACACACAAGTCGAAACTGCAGAAATCCAGTAGTGCGTAAGTCTGGGGAGCAGTTGCAGCTGCAGTTACTGCAACCTGTAATTTTTGGTCTTTCTGGGCTAGACTTTCTGATCAGTCTTGGTTATCTTTGCTTGGTGCATTAGCCTTGGTTGGTTCTTGAATTGCTACCGGAATTCTTCTCTCTGTCAAGGTCAAGGTGCTCGGGGGTGGCATTCGTGCCTATGGTTGGGTGACAATATTGCTATATTGTCTATGGTTAAACAAGCACACCCACTTTTCTAACAGGTTATGGGCCCACACCTCCTTCATTCAGTCTAACCACTGGAAGGAAGATAAGCCATAAGGTTATCAAGCTCGTTGAAGAACTATCGCTAGGGTTTCTAGCAGGTGCAGTTACTAAAGCATTGTCGCTAGGGTTACTAGTAAGTGCAGTTGCAAAAACCCTAAAACTCTTTCCCAACACCTTATGATGGAATACCTTACTCAAGGAGAAGATATTCTAGTGCGCCTTAGTCTAGCACACCTCTTGGCACTCTTAGAAGGCAAAAACGTCAAGGTTGAGATTTTGGGTCAAAGTCAAAGTTTGACCAGTTATCAGTCAACAAAAATCATGAATGAAAAGACAGATCATCTACACTATTCAGCTCTCACAAGAACTCTTGAAGATGACATGTGGATAATTGACACTGGAGCTTTCAGGCATATGACAGGAGACCAGGCCAGACTCTCTAATCTTAATGAAAAGAAGACATCCTACAAGGTAGAACTTGGAGATAAGAACACCTATCCAGTCGAAGGAATTGGTCAAGCCTTCGTCAAATTGAAAACAGGTAACAATGTTCATTTGAGCAATGTCTTATATATACCTGGTTTAGAAAAGAATCTTGTATCCATATCTTGCCTAGAAGACAAAGGAAACAGAATAGCCTTTGTAGATGGAAAAGTATTATCTTGGTCTAGAGACTCCGGCATAGAGAACGCTAAAGTTATTGGAACCCGTGAAGGAAGGCTATACAAACTACTAGAACGAAATGATGAAGCTCTTGTACATGATGAAGTCAATCCCAATGAACTTTGGCATAAAAGGTATGCTCGTATCAACTATCAAGCATTACCTTTCCTTGAAAAGATGGTTGAAGGAATACAAAAACTACAATCTACACATGAAGGAATTTGAAAAGGATGTGCTCTTGGTAAGAATGTTAAGAAATCATTCTCAAGCAGCAATTGTAGATCTAAGGAAATCCTAGATCTAATACATTCAGATGTTTGCGGTCTGATGCCAGTTAAATCTCTAGAAGGTTATCTTTAGTATTTACTATGTAATCTTCATAGATGATTACTCAAGAAAGACTTGGTTATATCTCCTGAAAACAAAGGACGAAGTTTTCAGAAAGTTTCAAGAATTCAAAGCAGAGATAGAGAACCTCACAAACAAGAAAATCAAGACCTTGAGAACATATAATGGAGGAGAATACACATCCAAAGAAATTTGTTGCCTTTTGCAAATCAACAGGGGTTAGGAGGGAGCCAATTGTTCCTCATAATCCTCAACAAAATGGTGTAGCAGAAAGGAAGAACAGATCTATTAAAGAAATTGTGAAGGCACTAATGAACGATCAAGGTTTATCTATGTATTTGTGGGGAGAAGGAGCCATGACAGCAATATATGTTCAGAACAGAAGTCCCCACCGCATATTGAAGGATATGACTCCAGAAGAAGCCTTCTCAGGAAAGAAACCTAATGTGGAACACTTAAGAATCTTTGGATGCCATGTTTACATTCACATCCCCAAGGATTAAAGGAAGAAATTAGAACCCTCAGGAAAGAAGGACATATTTGTGAGATACAGTGAATCATCCAAAGCCTACATAATCTATATCTCAGAACAACATAAGGTTGAAGTCAGCAGAAACGTAACCTTCAATGAAAAGATGGCTTTCAAGAAATCCATAGAAGAAACTATAGAAGAAGAAGAGTATGAAGATCCTAAAGAAGAAAGCACATGTCTTTCAGAAAGTTAGAATGAAGAAACAGAACAACTTGATCATCCAATGCAACCATGTGAACCTATTAAATCAGTCATTGTACCCAAAACCAAGAAACGTCCAGCTTGGCTTGAAGCTACTCTACAAGAAGCAGAAAGACTCAAAGCCCCAAGTGGCACCTTTAGAAAAAGCAAAAAGCACAGAAGATTCTCCAGCTATGCAACATGTATGACAAAGCTTCTAAATGAAGAACCCACCACATTTGAAGAGGCAGCTCAGAAAAAACAATGGAAAGAAGCCATGGCAGAAGAACACCGGTCCATCATGAAAAATGATGTATGAGAAATTGTGCTTAGACCCAAAGAAAAATCAGTAGTAACTTCAAAATGGGTCTATAAGATCAAACATGCAGCAAACGAAAGCGTGGATAAAGACAAAGCAAGGTTCGTAGCTAGAGGGTTCTCCCAAAAGGAGGGAGAAGATTATGACAAGACATTCGCTCATGTTGCCAGATATGTTGATTTTTCATAAGCTAGGTTAAGCATGAAGTTCATTTCATTTTAGCAATTCACTTAACCATAAACAATAATGTTGCAGCAACCAAGATCACAAGAAGAAACACCATGCACAAGAAGTATCCTGGAAAACCCTTCTCAACAAGGGAAGAAAACCTAGCCAAATCCTTTGTTATATTCTTCAAGAGAAAGACCTCCAAGATAAACCCTAGCACACAAGAGGGTGTTTCAAACCCTAGAACTCTAGCGCCCAAGAGAGGTGCGCACCTTATGCCAAGTAGATGTACTTGCTGAAATTTCCAAACTCACAAGGAAGAAATGATTCCACAATGGGGAATCATGCCTTACTTATATTAGACTTGACCAATCAACAAAGGCGTTTATTGGCTCAACAGGGCCGACCTGTAAGGTTAGCTAAGGTAGCTAGAGAGGTAATGGAGGGGCCCAAAGGGCCCACAGTGATAATAGTGGAAGTTATTCAATGTAAAGTGGACTAGGTCCACTATATTATTAAATAAGGCCCACTATGGTAGTTAGATATAATAAATGGGTAGTTAAATATAATAAATGTAAGATGACTTCTTAAAAGGTTCTACTTCTAGAAGATTCCTCCTCTAAAATGTTCTTAGGTGATGGTAGCACTATATAAAGGGGTTCAAGCAATGTAATGAGACATGAAGAGAAATGTTATATTGTGAGTTGTAGCTCAATAGGAGGATGCCCCCTCGGAGAGGCAAGTGAACAGGAGAGGATCCCTTCTATAATAGGATCCATTGTATGGTGTTGCCCTACCTTAAGGGTTTGGTAATAATAAAGTGTGGTTTCTTCTATCTTGCTCTATGGATCTATTGTGTATTCAGTATTTGTGGTGATTATATTTGTATATCTATTCAGGTACTTAAGAATTGGTATCAGAGCACTTTCCTTGGCAGACATTGTGGGCAAATATTTTTTATTTTTGTAGATTTTTTTTTTCGGAGAAAAAATAAAAAAGAGGGCCGCAACATTCCAGAAATTTTCGGTATATTTCTGTGAAAAAATTGCAGAAACAGGTTGTAGATCTGAGTTCCTCTCAGAAAAACACCCAAGTTGAAAAAAAAAATCGTCTGAAACGGAGTCTGGGAAGTCAAGATATTGAAGTTTTAAAATCTGCAATTTTTCAGGGTTTTTTCCGTGGACAAAAGAGCGATTTTTTTTTTTTTCTATAGCAGATGGAGGCTGAATTTGCCCAAACAAATTACAGATCTGAGTTCCTCTCACAATTTCACTCAATTTCAAAAAAAAAATCAGTCGAAACGGAGTCCGGGAAGTGAAGTTATGAGCATTTTAAATTCAACAGTTTTTTAGGGTTTTTCCAGAAAACGTCGCGATTTTCTGTCGTAACTTATTGTTCTATTTTTTGGGTTTTTTCATGATAGTTGCGGGACCGAAGAGTTCATAGGGTGCTAAGATGGTTATTTCTTCTCAAACCCTCAAAGAAATTCTACAGATTACTGAAGCATTCAAAGCACAATTGTTTGACACATTGAATGACAGATTGGATGGCTTTGTAGATGGTTTCAATGATAGTTTTCGTAGTATTCAAGATTCTTTGGATAACATGCAGGAGAGGTTTGTTATCGCGGACCTCAGAGATGAATATAATCAAGAAATATATGTTTGGTATGATTTTGAGGCCGATTGCAATGATTGGTATATGGATAGTTGTCATTTTTGAGATGACAACCACTTCCATATTTTATTTGATGACTCTACTCCACCTTCTATAGAGAACATCAATGTCTCACATCAGGAGCTAGTTACCAACGTCCAGCCTGGATATTCTACAATGGTATTGTTTCTTCCAGATTCATCTTTGATCATCTCTCACTATGTGGATGGATATTCTTATTTGGATCCACATGATAGGTGTCAGTATTGGGAGCATCATTTTCAGTTGGTTATCGGGTGTCGATATCTTCCATGTGGGGTTCACATGAGAAATTGGACATGGGACCCTTGTTTACAATGGTAGTTGGACTACTTCAACATGGTGGCTTCCATTTCTCAATGGGACCCTAGTTCTCTAGTCTACTTCAGCACTATGGTCCACACTTATCCATGGGACCCTGGTATATGGTTGTACATCAAGCGTTGAGAACAACGCTTTCATAAGGGGGATGGAATGTAAGGTAGCTAGAGAAGTAATGGGGGGGCCCAGAGGGCCCATAGTGATAATAGTGGAGGCTATTCAATGTAAAGTGGACTAGGTCCACTATATTATTAAATAAGGCCCACTATGGTAGTTAGATATAATAAATGGGTAGTTAGATATAATAAATTTAAGATGACTTCTTAGAAGGTTCTACTTCTAGAAGATTCCTCCTCTAGAATGTTCTTAGGTGATGGTAGCACTATATAAAGAGGTTCAAGCAATGTAATGAGACATGAAAAGAAATGTTATATTGTGAGTTGTAGTTCAATAGGAAGATGCCCCCTCGAAGAGGCAAGTGAACAAGAGAGGATCCCTTCTATAATAGGATCCATTGTATGGTGTTGCCCTACCTTAAGGGTTTGGTAATAATAAGGTGTGGTTTCTTCTATCTTGCTCTATGGATCTATTGTGTATTCAGTATTTGTGGTGATTATATTTGTATATCTATTCAGGTACTTAACACGACCTCTCTAAGTCACTTTATTATTATTATTATTTATTATTATTATTATTTATTATTATTATAATAATTAATATTAATATTAATATTAATATTAATATTAATTATTTTTTACATTTATTATTAAACATATTAAGGTGGGGCCAACCTGTACCCTTTACATAACAATTAAGGTTACAGGTAGGTTTGACTCTTGAACAGTATATAGCAAAGGATCTGATACACCCACTAGTGCTCATCCACTAGGGGCACATCCATAGGGATGTCATAGCTTTGATTCACTGCATTAAACAGAAGAACCAGGTCTTCACACGTTCACCTGTGCTCGTCCACCGGCACGTCCACTCTACAGATCTGCTTTCCCACTGCCACCGACAAGAGAATCATCTGGAGTCTTCTCGTCAACTCTGTTGCTCAGAGAAGGCTATCACATCACCTTCATTTCTGTTCACATGACGATGTGCCCAACACTTTTGGGATTTCACACGTTCACCTTGTGCTCAGCCACAGGCACGTCCTAACTCAACAAATCACTTTTCCACCGGATAATCATCTGGAGTTCTTCTCACTCTCGTCATGGAGGAGGTCATCTCTACGTTCCTAGCTCTGTCCCAGGCAAGAACCACGAACCCTTCTTAGGGGCTTTCTTTCAGATTTGTAAGCTAAGAGAAAGGCTTCACATAGCTGCAATGATCCACACCTCACAGGTTTGTAAGCTGGAGAATGTCTCACATAGTTGCATTCATCAACAAGATATACTTCTATTAGAGCCATTATGTCTCTTGTTGCTTCCATGGGATGGAGTCTACATCAGATGGATGTAAAGACAACTTTTCTCAATGGAGCAATCGAAGAAGAAGTATACATTGAACAACCTCAAGGATTTGAAGTACACTCCAAAGACACTCATGTTTGCAGACTAAAGAAATCCCTGTATGGACTCAAGCAAGCTCCAAGAGCTTGGTATGCCAGAATAGACAGCTACTTAATAAGACTTGGTTTCTCCAAGAGTCATGCAGATCCAAATCTCTACTACAAAGTCGTGAACAATGCACCTGTGATTCTACTGCTATATGTCGACGATTTATTCTTGACAGGTGAAGAGTCTCTCATCACCCAGTGTAAAAAGGAACTAGCTTCTGAGTTTGATATGAAAGATCTTGGTCTCATGCATTATTACTTGGGACTAGAAGTATGGCAGAAGCGTGGTGAAGTATTCCTTGGACAAGGAAAGTATGCAGTGAAAATTCTTCAGAAGTTTGGAATGATGGATTGCAAATCCATGGACACTCCTATGACCACAGATATAAGGAAAGTAAGAGACTCAGATTCTGATCCAGTAGACCCGTCCCTATATCGGCAATTGATTGGGTCATTGATGTATTTAGTGAATACTCAACCAGATATTTGCTTTGTTGTAAACACCCTAAGCCAGTTTCAGGTGGAACCCAGACATGAGCATTAGATACTTGCAAAGCATGTTCTAAGATATATTCGTGGGACGCTAAACTATGGTTTAAGATATACCTCATCCAGTGATATACAGCTTCATGGATTCACAGATTCAGATTGGGCAGGGAGTGCAGAAGACAGAAGGTACTTCAGGGATGTGTTTCAGCTTGGGCTCCGCTATGATATCTTGGGGCAGTAGGAAACAGAAGTTTGTCGCACTCAGCACAACAAAAGCAAAATATATCGCAGCATGTGAGGCATGTACAGAAACAGTATGGCTGAGAAAGCTGATTTCTGGATTATTTGATCAGGTTCCAGATTCGACCATAATATACTGTGACAATCAGAGTTGTATAAGGCTATCTGAACACCCAGTGTTTCATGAACAGTCGAAACACATTGAAATCAAATACTACTTTATTCGAGATAAAGTCCAGGAAGGAGAAGTGAAGCTCTAGTATATCTCCACAGATGAGCAAACAGCAGATATTTAGACAAAGCCTTTGTCCAAGATAAAGTTTGCATACTTACGAGACAAGATGGGGCTCGTGGAGATAACTCCCTTAGCTGAAAGGGAAGAGATGGCTCCCCAGGTTGGGAGGGAGCACTAATATATATACTATTGATTTATGGACAGTCATTTTCCAGTTTGGAAAATGGTGCAGGATGAGCAGTTCCTTTCCAGTTCGGAAAGTGGCTTGAGATTTCTGACGGACAGGCATTTTCCAGTTCAGAAAATGGTCCAGATCGGACAGTCATTCTCGTAATGAAAATGGTCTGATAGATTGTTGATGTACCATAGACAGCGATTCCCCTTGTGGCCAGTGTGGGGGAATGGTCTAGGACAATCATTCTTATTGGCAGTCACTCTCAGTAGTGGTCAAGTAGAATGGTCTGCCTCGCCAGGCAATCATTCTTTCGAAATTCACAGTTGTGAGCAGTTTCGAAGAATGGTCCGTTTTGGAGGTTGGTGCAGGACAATCATTTCCTTAGGAAATGGTCCGGACAGTCATTCTCTAGGGCAGACTCATTCTCTCCGGGTTTCACTATGTTTAATGTCGGAGGAATGGCCCGTTAGGTGAATGGTCCAGATTCAGCAATCAGGGACAGGCATTCCCTAGGGCAGACTCATTCTATCCAGGTTACACTATGCGTAGTGCCAAAGGAATGGGCCCAGTTAGGTGAATGGTCCAGGCTTAAAAATCAAGGACATTTATTCTTCCATGCTTGGGAAGAATAGTCCAGATAGCTCATGGTTGATGTTTTTACTGTATGAGGGCAGATGCTCTTCCAGATCTCACAAATGTGAGTGGAAGAATAGCCCAAATGACTCAACTGTATCGTGATATTGTTTATGCAAGTTGATATCAGATGATATGATTGTTGTAGAGACTGTATGTCTCTGGACAGTAATTGTATACTACTGTGGTGGATTTGTTCCATTGATTGTGACTATGTGTCACTGGTTAGTAATCGTGTGCTACTTGGTATGGTTGTGTACCACTGGTTAGTAGTTATGTACTACTATGGATAGACACAGTTGTGTTCTATCAGATGACATTGTACTGATTGTCATGGAGATTATCCAATTGGATAATGATGACGGTGCTCGTAATTTGATCATGAGATAGCCTGTGTGGCTATGATGATGCTACCAATTGAATGGTTTGTTTGTGCTCGAGACCATTTCCTTTTATACCTCCCTAGCTAGGAGGGAGTGTTGATATTATGGTAGCTGCGGGAGGTATTAACCTCCACTTGTGACCTTTGATGAGATTAGAATATTCCAGGAAGCAAGAAGAACCCTAAAAGACTTGGACATAACCCTAGAAGTAAAGTCGACTAAAGAGAATATTTTATATTGAGTCTTTAGCCTCCAAAAAGAGAAGTCAGCCCAGACACCCTGGAGAAAGCAGTATAAATATAAGGAGCCAGAGCACATTTGGCACACACAAGTCGAAACTGCAGAAATCCAGTAGTGCGCAAGTTTGGGGAGCAGCTGCAGCTGCAGTTACTGCAACCTGTAATTTTCGGTCTTTCTGGATTGGACTTTCTGATCAGAGTTGTTTAACTTTGCTTGGTGCATTAGCCTTGGTTGGCTATTGAATTGCTACTAGAATTAATCTCTCTATCAAGGTCAAGGTGCTCGGGGGTGGAATTCGTGCCTATGGTTGGGTGACATATTGCTATATTGTCTATGGTTAAACGAGCACACCCACTTTTCTAACAATTCAAATGGTCTAAAGTGTTGAAGTCACATGCACCATCTAAGGATTGCCCTGTGGGCATCGACTAAGACCCTTGAATGCTTCAAATATGTTTGGGGAGCTTGGTCCTATGAGAATCCAACCTAAGTACTTTAAGATGAACTCTAAACTTAGCCTAATGCAAGAGGGTAGTGTTACCGCCCAAACTAGCAGCCTTTGTAGGGATGCTTTTGAGGATAAGCACAACACAGGAAATGCACCATTGTCACCTTAGCACAATCTCCTCTTCACTCTAGGCCAGCTCCTTGAAGCCACAAGGGGTATCCCAATCCTTGAAACAAACCTGTATGGTTCACTTTAAATTACACACTTCAATATATGTTAGATAAACCAGTGCCAAAGAAGTAGCCAAATGCCTTGTGAATATTCAACTAAGAGTTAGGGCAATAAATACTAGAATATAAAGAGGGTTAGGAGCTAATTGTATGAGTGGTGAGATCTGAAAACGGTATGCTATAGCAGAAGTACAATTTCATTTGTGATTACCATACTTTTGCAAGAGCTTCCAGATCTCCATCCACATAAGCTTTTGTTCATCCACATTATTTGGCCTTAGCCCCTTTCCATCTAAAATGCTCCAAAACTGTTTTTTATCACAAGAATGTTTCTAGCTTTTCCATCACTGAGGTTAATTGTTTCTTTTTACAAACTAAACAGAATGAGAACAACTCAAATACTTCGGGAGGGTCAAAACCCTCAAAATATAGTGACGACAGAATGCCTTCAGAAGCAGATAGCAGATAAAAACCACTCAAATCCACCACCTTGACCTAGCTGGAAGGTAGACGCTCCTATTGATCGATTGAAGGAAGAAATACTTTCAGTTTCTGCGACTACTTTCACTTATCGTAGAGAACGTAGCGAAGGTAAGGTCACTTGCGCTCTTTCTCGGGTTAGTTATAACCTTACCTACTTGAGCTAAGCAAAGGTCAATTTACCTTTCGCACGCATAGCTCAGTGAACATAGCAAAGGTAAGTTCACTATTTATCATGTAAGCAATAACCTTACATACTTGAGCTATGCAGATGTCGATTTACCTACCTAAGCTATGCATGTGAAGGTCCTGAAAGGTCAACCTGGTAAGGTACTGGTCCGAATGTAAAGCCCTGAAAGATCAATATAGAGTCTGGCTAATCCCCATTGAATGAAGAAAGGCAAAGGCAACCCTCTCTTTGTTAGTTAAGGGTTGATAAGGAGATATATAGAGAGTTGACGTTCCAGACCTTGATTATCGGAGTCATTATTACTAACGGCTTATATGATAGGACCTCTAACTCCACAACCAGTGGGGAATGGCCATAAGTTTGCTGTAACTCAAAAAAAAAAAAAAAAACACTTTAGTAAAACTAAAATTCATTTCAATCGAACTAGGAATAGATCGTGTTGCGAATATTTCAACTGCAGGTAAATTTTATCTAATTCGCTTCTTGTCACGACTTTAAAGCAATTCTATTAAGCCGCAATAAAATTCACGTTTATTATAAATTACTGGCATTGGCGGGTGAGGGTTAGTAAAACAGCCTGAAGCGGTGTGTGGACAAAATAAACTGCAGGATGTAGAATGTTAGAGAAAATAACCTCGTCCCCTGCACACACACACACACAAAAAAAATTAAATCAAATTATTTTTCTCAGACAAAGGACAAGAAGACGGAAAATTAACACGAAATGCACTAAATCCTCTGCAGCTAACATTCAGCTCTAACACAACCATCTCTGAGAGTGAAGCCTGCATCAGGGCTCTGTGAGTTAAAGGCATGGTCATATAAAAGATAAGTGACTGACCGAGTATAACATTGACGCCAATGGCATATCGGCGTATGAGCCATGAGAGTCCTTGGGCCTGGTGTACCTTCAGCTGTGCGGTGACTCCCCATTCTGAGCATTTCTCGGCGATTTCTTCAGCGCTGGGAATGTCAAATTCTTTGGCAGTCGTGATGTCCAGGTTGTCGGCCAGCCGTGCCGCTGCTATGAGTCTCTGCTCGTAACTCATATCTGCCGCCATTTTCGTTTTCCTTCTTTACCTCCAATTTTGGGTCGTTCAAATGAAAGAGGAGTCTTGTTAAGTTCGTGTTGCAACACTTTCTTCCTATGGAAGTTTGTCGGTTAAGTGAGATTCTATGGTATATTTGATTGTGGCTTAGGTTGTGTGTCTCAACGACATGAAGAGGTGAAGGTGGAGGTGGCAAAAAGAATGTTTCAAAGTTATAATGTGGCATCCATGACGAGCATCGCCTTTGGGTTGCTAGTGTTATGTGCAGCTGAAAATTTACTTTAACAAGTGTTGTGTGGTAACGTAGTCCCTGTCGGGTTGAATTGGAAATAAATGCATAGGGATAGGAAAAACTAGCGTCGGCTAATGGAAACTGCAGCGGAGATGTAGCAAGCAGCATGAAGCACAAGTGGTATCCATGTAGTAAATGACACGTGGCCTCTAGAGCCCCATTTATCTTTTGAATGTATATAATCTATTTTGCTATGTTGAAAAATTATATCTAGTTTGTCTGTATATGTGGCAGCACAAAAAAAAGTTATATTCAAATTAAGAAAATACAATTTTTGCATAGTGGAAGATAAAAATTTATGACAACATAAATAGAAAGAAAGAAAAGAAAATGATTTTAATGTCCACGAGGCTAACAATAGCCTATGGGACAGACCGCCTCACACATTGATTTTTGCAGTTCATCCATTTTCCTGTTCAACTTGATGATGAGCTCCCCCAATTTCTCCACTGTCCCCTCATTGAATAAGTTATTCCAAGAGCTAGTTGTCAAGATATTTATATAGTTGTCATTGTTGTCTTTGAAAGCTTCACGCTCTAAAATGAAATGGTTTTTTGTTTCCACTTTTCCGGAGGTGCAAAACACACACACCCTTTATTCCCAAGTTTATTTTAGTCTTTTCCAACGCCCAGTTTCACAACGGAGTTGATGGGAATTGGTTCTTAATTGGGCAATAAGCATTTTGGCTCTCCAAGATATATTGGCCCCGATGTACGCTTTTTTATGATGATTGTATGTGGGGTTAAACTCTTCAATATAATACTCTTTCTTTCTCCTGAGCCCTTTATGTTAATGTTTAAGCCATTGTTATAGATGTTTGCATTTCATTAGATAACAATAGCATAATCCAAGATCACTGAGAAATACACAATCACAAGAGACACAGCGTTTATCCTGGGAAACCCTCTAGGGGAAGAAAACCCAGCAAAACTTCCTTAATATAGATAGCCAATACAATGCCAAGAGATCTCTTATGCTAATATAGAAAATCCTCTCCTAGATATGCGCCACTCTCTCTTCTCCTTTGTCAGTAACAGATCAGAACTTGTCTCTCAAACTGAGCAAGTGAGTTGTGTCTAAGTGAGGTGCTAGCCTCCTTTATTTATACAAGTCTGGCACGTGTGAAGTGTCTCTTCACTGGCAGGGCCGACTTCTCAAACTGGGTGGGTAAAC
>ML780723.1:88092-113652 GCA_009831015.1 Picea engelmannii
TGACTAAGTCAAATGCCCCACATAAAGTAAGCAGTTGTTCCCCAAAAAAGTTGGAGCTTTTGTTGTCCTCTGAAACTCTTGTCCACTGATGATTTCTCTCTTCTGTAAGCCAAATGGGGTTGCAGTCTTCCTTACAACAAAGAGTACTAGCTTGTTCACATGTTGTCCTAGCATTGAAATCACCCACTATAAGGACTTCGCTTAGTTGAGAGTAAGTTGCAATATCGTTTTGTAAGGCTGCAAAGGGGTCTTTGTGGTCAAGCCCCCTACTTTTGTAAGTTTTTGAAACTTGTGGAGCGAAATAACATGCTGCAATCCTGATGATGTTACCATTTTCTGAGATTTTAAACCAAATGAATTGTTTATTTGAGTCTTCTCTTTCTAACTGAATGAGACGACGTTTTTTTTTTCTTCACTAAGACCATGATACCCCCGTGTCCTTTACCATTCTCAGCTACTTTGTTCCACACTGCCATCTTCACATACTCTTCAAACATGGGTGTCTTGCACCCTTCATGCTCATGTGTTTCCAATAAACAAGTTATGTCCCTATCTTCCACGATAGGTCCTAACCTAGGTCCCCGCCTCCAAGATAACCTCTGCAATTCCAACAAACTAAACTTAAGGAAACCTGGGAATAATTTGATTGCTATTTGTTTTGGTCTACAAGACTCAAAGTTGAGTCTTCACCCCTATTTGTCCATACTGGCCTTGTTGCATATTTTCCTGCTAATGAAATTGTTGTCTCTTCTTGGCTACCAACTTGTTGTCATGTTTTAGAATGAGGACCGAAAAAGGCAATAACAACTTTTCCTTTGAACAACCATGCCCTTTTGCCCTCATCCCTTGCTGCCCTAACCTTTAACAACTCTTCCCTTCTTTCCTCTTGCTGTCTAATAGTTAAATCTTCATCTAGAAAAAAGCGAGAGCCTCTCAAGGGTTGCTTCTTGCCTAGGAGAATTTGCTTGTCACGTATGCTTGACATGATGAATTGTATGGGCCTAGCTCTTTCGCCACTAGGCTTACCCACCCTCCATGCTTGGCAAATTCGGCCTTGCCAAAGCAACTTGTCCTTCAAAAATTCACTTGTAAGATTGAGAGTACGTTCATTTTTTCCATACTCTCTCACACCTTTGATAATTATGTTTGTTGCTCTACCTTTGTCTTTCCTTGTTTTCTCTACCTTGAATGTCACCCCCCTGGCTATGTGTTTCTTTTTCCATATGAGCATAATTGATAGTGACTTGTGCCCAAGTTTTGGATTTTTTTGTAAAATTCTTTTCTCTTCATCCCTTGCTTTCACTCCAAGGGTGTATGCTTGTTCACCTGTTTTCCCTTCAGCTTTGGGTGTTTTAGAGTTCATCACCTCTCTAATTTCTACCGCGAAATCTTCCCTGATTTGCCCGACATCCTTCAAGACTTGCCATTCAGCCTTTGCTTCAAAAAGGGCTTCTTGCAACATTGTCACTCGCTCTGTTAAAACTTTATTGTTTTCTGTTAAGTCTTGATTTTCTACTGTCAATAGTTGGATTTGAAGGTCTCTCTCATGCCCTTTGACTTCCAAAACCTCCAATCTCCTCTTGGCATTTAGTAACTCTTGCGCATACAGGTCATATGACCATGTGAGAGGTGTGGATGTGGGACTGTACAACGCATAAGCACCATTGTTTTTAGTTTTGTTGTTGTTACACCTTTGCAAAGGAGGCTTGTTTGAAAGTTTATTACGGAGGGCCATTTTTTTCCTTGTCTGTTCCCATTTTAGATGAGCAACTCTGTGTTTTAAAATACCCCGAAACTGTTTGGCATTGACCCAAACCCACTTCCCTGCTTTACTTGAAGAAGCAATTTTCACTTGACCTAAATGGTTTGTTTCACCCGAGACGGGTACCTCTTGCCCATTTTTTATGAGTGTTGAATGTATTGGCATTGCCATAGAGGACAAATAAAAAGAAACACAGAAAAATGAATAGGACAATATCTGGCTGTCCCACCTAAACTTCTTGTTGTTCTTGTTCCCGGACCTGGGCCTGACACTGTACCTGTTCTCAGACCCGTCACTGTCCACTCCCGACCAGGATGGCCCACCACACTGCTAGAAACAAATAGACCACACTGCGTTTCTTTTCTGTTATGTAAGTTTATTTAGTCACGCGTGTTCGGGACTAGATGATGTTGCCCTTGGATGTTCTGTCGTTTTATTTAAATGTTGTATATTATTTGTTGCAGAGCATGGAGAACGAGGACTTACTTGGATTTGACAAGCAATCCTAAGCTTCATAGTGTTGTCCCTTTCCTGCGCTTACCCGGATATGCGAGCCTTGATGGATTCATCTTCTTGTCGCTGGTCGCTGGTCTTCTGGTCGCCAGATCACTGGTCTTCTTGTCATTGGTGATGTCCCTTTCCTGGTCTTCTTGTCGTTGGTGTTGTCCTGGTGATGTCCCTTGCCAGAATATAAAAGGAGATAAAAAAATAGTTTAATTTGAAATATATCAAAAAAGTTACATATTTCTGGAAATTAAAATGCATTTGTCATATAGACTAAAGTTGGGGCTCGTGCGGACCATAAGCATAGTGGAAGATAAAAATGTATGAGGACATAAATATAAAATGAGATTAAAAACAATTTTATTTGAAATATATCAAAAAATAATATTGTCTGTTACATATTCCTGGAAATTTAAATGCATTTGTCATATAGATTGTGATTGGGGCTCCCGCGGACCATAAGAGAAATGTGTACAAGAAATAGGACCGTAGAAAGAAGAAGTGGGTGACGATAGAGTGTAATACATGAAAATGATAAATTGAAAGGTACAAGTCTTTGGCTAGACATTTCTATTTAAAAAAGTGGAATAACTGGGTTGATAAACAAAGCAATATGCGATCAGTATAGATTTACAGTGATGGTACATATGACCCATTTTGTTATTTGCTTGTTGATGCATTTTCATTAATGTCATCGATAGCTACTGGAATTGTGGCAACTGTTTGTTGCCTTTCGTCGGCGACCTGCTTCAATTCCCTTTCGAGCCATTCTTCAATGTAGCTTCTCATTGGGGTGACGTTGATCTCATTCCGGGTTTTTATGTTGAAAAGTTCATTTTCTAATTCCCTGAAGTCAATAGAAAGATTTCACGAAGCCTAATCAATTTCCTCATTCTGTACCGAATAGTTGACTAGCCAGTCGTCGACGTCATATTGACCATATTCAAGGATGTTGTAAAACTTTTCAAAAGACAACGCCTTAAAAATATCAACCTATTTATCGAAGGCTTGCTTAGTTAAGGGAAAGGAGTTGACGATTAAGTTGGAGTTTTGGAAGTCGTTGGTCCTTTCGGCTAAGTTTATTCTGGCCAACTTTGTGAATAATTTTTCTTTCTTTGATATGGCTTGTTCACATGACTGGACAATGAGATGCAGGTTCTTCACTTTTTCTTTCCAGCATGCATTTAATTGACCGATGAGGTTTTTGGATGGGAGATCTTGTTGTCTTCTTCTTGTTTCTTTCATGTTGTTGGCAATGGTGCCAAAAGGAAGGACCATGTTTAAATAGAATTTTTCTTCATCCTTTAACTCCGCCTGCAAATGTTCGAGCAAATTATGTTCCCTCGTTCCAAGGGAAGTCATGGTTTATGATGTTTCCCACGCCTCAATAATCAGTTCCATTATTTTCTTGATATTATTCTCCACATATCCTCTACATGATGCGAGGAGGCTGGAGTATCCTTTTAACTTGGCTGCAGGGGTGGTAGGCATGGTTACTGCCAAAGGATTGGCAAGCAATGGCATAGGAATCAAAGCTTCTTCCAATTCCTTGGCCCGGTCCTTGAGTCTGGCATTCTCGGCCTCAATGCCTCCAATGGAATCATCAAGAGCATCTGCAATCGCTATGTGAAGTCGATAGATTTGGGACGACCACATCTTCACAAGGTTAACCTCTGAACGAGATTTTCCTTTCTTATTTTTTACATCTTTTTTTTCAATAATTATTTTTTTGGACTGGCTATCAAAAACAACGCTCTGGAAGACAAAGGATCCATCTTCGTCAAAATTTTCGGTATCAGATATGTCCATTGGATGACTATGCTGGATCGCGTCTCTGAGATGATCAAGGTAGTGAAATACGCTATCTAGATTAGGCTCAAGTTCCATGTTCTCACTCTGAATTTCAAGCTCTTCCACCTGTCCCACAAATTTTTTTCTCTTCCTGTCCACTGGAAGCTTGTGAGAACTATCAATTTTAGGGTGAGGAGGGTCGTTATCTCCTCCTCCTTTTGAATAACTCTGAGTTGTTTTGTTGTTGTGGTGGGCCGTTGGAGCGATGCTCTGGGATGTAGTACTTTTGGGAGTGTTATTTGTCGATTGAACACTCTTCTCACCAGGGCCTTTTCCCTGTTGCTTGCACAATTCAGTGGTGCTTTGAAGTGTGTCTAGGTCATCGGCATCAGAAGCATAAGCGTTGTCACCAATGTCTCTGTTTTCGGCCAGGTGTTTTTTGAAAAAATAATTGTCGAAGCCAAGTGTTTGTAAATGTTGTAAAAAAAATTATTGGGGTTGAATCCTCTTAGGCTTTCAGCATATCTTAGGTTCAAGTTGCTAAAATGGGCTGCAAATTCGTCAATTTTGTTGACGTTCCTCAACACGAAGTCCCCAAATTTCCAAGGTAGAGGAATGAACTGTTTTTTTCTCTTCTCTTGGAATAGATGCAACCAATAGTTGTATTGCCTTGCTACTTCTGTAACAAACATTATGTATGTAATGTGACATGGAAGGAGAGCAGGTTTTTCCCTGAAGCCAAAAATACTTATCACAGTGTAATTATCCAGATGTTCAAGTGGCTTCTTCGTGTCCAAAAAACTGGTTGCCTGGTCAGATATGCGGGGAGCATCTTCTCCTAACAACAAAATTTTGAAAACATACACAAAACCATTAAAAACCTGATAAAAATAGTGGGAGGTCTTGCGCTTCCACAAGACCTAGTACCAGAACGTTACTGGGTCGAATTCCCAGTTGACCTTCTTGGATAGAGACAGTTTTGGAAACTGGCAACAATGTGTTATCGCAAAAACTAAGTAGGATGACATATAAAATTTCTTCTCCTTTTTGAAGCTTGACAATTGGGAACAGATTTCATGAGAAATTAGCTTGCCCCAATAAAAAATGGCGTGTTCCTTGACTGTGAAATACAAAATATACAGAGCCATCTGATAAATAGTTGTTGTGGACTCCTGTCCCGTTATTCTTATAAACAACTAGGCAATTTCTCGAAATGGATTTCTAAATGAACTAACCTGCAAGCTTGTGATATCTTCGGTAACTACCATCGGGTCTTCCAAGAACTCGGGCAAGAGGTCCAACTCGTTATTATGCTTTGTTATTAATTGCTTGGAATCTTCTCCTTTGAACGTCAATGTTGGCTCCGACAATCTTAATATATGGCGGAAGACCTGAGGTGACAAAGAAACAGAAGAGCGGTCCTGTAGTGGAATAATTCTTTGGTCTGAAATAAATTTATCGATGCACCAAGAGACCAGCTCCTTAAAGCAAAAAACTTCAGGGACACGGCCTACACAAGCATTCCCAGAGGTCCAAATTACTTCGTTCTGGGCGGGAGGGGATGAGTAACGAGAATATGCCCTGGACCACTGGAAGTTCTGGTCCTCGCGCCCGAAGATGTACACTCTATCTCCACAGAAATGTTGTTGAGATGATGTCATAGGTTTATGGGAACGTTCATTTTCTCCAGACGATGGTTGAAATGAACAGTTGGAGGCAATAATATAACTCTCTACAAATGTTGGTTCAATGCTTATGGATGGGAAAGCTCCTCGAGCCTTTCGCAGATTAATGATAATCTATATGGGTGTTGCATGATGAACTATTAGCAATAAAGATTACTTATTGCATATTTAGAAGTGCGAAGGTGGCGGGTATGATGAAGAACAATTAAGGATTGGAGGTTTCGTGAACATGCCAACCCGATGACGTGCGAACGACATTTCACGATTTTGAAATCAACACTCGGAAGGGATAATATAACCCTGCACAAATCTTGGTTTAATGTGTATTAATAGAATATCCCCTCGAGCCTTTAGCTCATCAATGGCAATCTATATGGTTCCTGCACGATGAGTTGTTAGAATTAAATGTCACTAATTGAATATATATATAAACATTTTTTTATTATAGACAAGTGTGAAGGTCACGGAGACGGGGAAGAGCAAGGAATGAATGGCAAGGTCTGAAAAGCGGTCGGACGGGATTCAAAATAGGGTTTCGGGGGATACTCAGGAGAGGTCAGTGTCCGATGATCAAATTTTATGTATCAGAATTTTTGAATGCAAAACGTGTAAAACAAAGGAGAACGTGATGGGGCAGTTCGACGGTTGGTTTGTATATTTGCGGAATTCCAGGAGAGTGGCTAAGTATGGAATAGGGAAACGGTCAGTCGGACTTGTTTTCGGAATCGAGGATTGAATATTTCGTGAACGGACCAACCCGACGACGCGCAAATGACATTCAATGATGTTTGAAATTAACACTCAGAAGGGATAATATAACCATTCAAATATTTTGGTTTTATGCGTATTAATGAGAGATCTCCTCAAATCTTGGTTTAGCATTAACGCTTGCTAATTGCATACTTGGAAATAAGATCTTATATATAATTGCTAATTGCAAAGGGTGCGGGCACAGGAAACAACGATTAGGAATTGGATATTTCTTGAACCTGCCAACCCAACGATCCGCGAAAGAAATTCGAAGAAATGGCGAAGTATGGAAAGCGAACGAGCGGGCTTCAAAATGGGTTGACAATAGTTCCATAGGAGATGTGAGGACCCGACGGTCAAATTGTATGTCTCATAAATTTTTAGTGCAAAATATGTACCACGAAAGAGGGCATGATAGGTAGACTGTAATACGGAAGACGGTATAATGTGTGTCCGATTGTAAATTTGTATATCGCGGAAGTCAGGGTATTGTTTGCAAGTCACGGAACAATAGAAGTGCAATCTATGCCTACCCGAGAATCCACGGTCGTACAAGTGGTTGGGTATGGAATGGGGAAGCGGTCGGTCAGAGTCGCGATATAAAAGCACGAGTGCAAACGTGAACCCACAAGTCTGCCAACCCGTGCAACTAGACATTTTCAAAAAAATGACTAAGTGACAAGAAAGATAAAGTACAGGGAAAAGATAAACGAGAATTTGGTTAAGTATAGAAGACGAAAAAGAAGGGCTAATATATTCACATCTGTAATAGATATCCCATTTCCTGGCAATATCTTTTCTACATGTTTCTGGAGAAGTTATATACTTAATGCATATACTTGGAAAGAAGTGTGAAGGTGGAGGGCACATAAAACAACGATTAGGAATTGGAAATTGTCTGAACCCGCCAACCCGACGATCCGCGAAAGAGATTGCAAGAAATGGTCGTGGAAAGCGGTCGAACAGGTTTCAAAATAGGATGACAAGGGTTCCCGAGGAGACATGAGGCCCCGACGGTCAAATTGTATTGATCGAAACTTTTGAGTGCATACTATGTAAGACGAAAGAGGGGATGATGTAGGAATCCAGAAGACGATTTGTATATCGTGGAAGTCAGGGGGTTGTTTGCAGGTCAAGGAACACTGGAAGTGCACTCCGCTTGTCCGGGAATCCGCAAGCGAAAAATTCGGGTAAGCATGGAATTCGAGGCGCGAAAAAGATTCCAAGAAATGGAAAAATATGGAAAGCAGACGCAGGGGCTTCAAAACGGGGTGACAATAGTTCCCCAGGAGACGTGAGGACCCGAAGGCCAAATTGCAGGTCTTAGAACTTTCGTGTGCAAACTGTGTATCATAGAACATGGTATGATATGGGAGTGCGACAGTAAATTTGTACATCGCAGAGGTCTGGGTGTTGTTTGCAGGCCACAGAACAATGGAAGTGCAATATAGAGCCTGCCTGCCCAGGAATCCGCGATCTGAAAAGTCCCTAGGCATCGAATGGCTAGTGGTTGGTCGAAGTCGCGATATAAAAGTACGAGCGCAAATGTGAACCCATGAGTCGACCAACACGCGCATTGAGACATTTTCGAAAAAAATGAGTAAGTAATGAGAAAGAGATCGTAGAGGGGAAAAAGAAACGAGAATTTGGTCAAGTATAAAAGAGGGAAAAGAAGGTCCAATATATTCAAATCTGCAATAGATATTCCATTTCATAGATATTGCATATACTTGGTAAGAAATTTGAAGGTAGCGAGCACATGAAACAAAAACTAGAAATTTGAAATTTCCTGAACCCACGAACTCGACGATCTGGGAAAGAGATGTCAAGAAATGGTCAAGTGTGGAAAGCGGTCGAACATGCTTCAAAATTGGGTGACGGGTTCCCGAGGAGACATAAGGCCGCGACTGTCAAATTGTATATATCGGAACATTTTAGTGCAAAATGTGTAAGACGGAAGAGGGGATGATGTGGGAGTCTAGAAGTAAATATGCATATCGTAGAAGCCAAAGTGTTGTTTGCAGGTCACGAAACAATGTAAAGTGCAATTTAGACAAAGTGGAAGCGCTCGGTCGAAATGCGTGAATCCGCCAACCCGCGCAGCAAGACATTTTCGGAAAAAAAAAATGACTAAGTAACAAGAAAGAGAAACTATAGGGGATAAAAGAGTGGGAAAATAGAAAGGCAGAGGGCAATTTTCGTAAGCGGGAATTGGTTTTAAACAAGCCCCATTATTGCAAAACCATGATTTTCTAGTAATTGTCAGCAAATGCTTTGTTGAAGATTAGCTTTTATTGCAACATGCGGGAGTAAGTGTCTTCTTGATACATTCTTCCATGACTGTAACATATTTACTTAAGTATTAAACTTCTTGCATTATGGGTTGTTAGCATTAAAGCTTAATAATTGCATGTCTAGAAACAAGAATGACGATCTTGCTGCAACATTGTGATTTGGTATTGCTATGTTCTATCTGCATTATGAATAGAATTGAACATTGGTTTGAAACTGTCTGAAATTCATTTTTTGTTTCCATAAAAGCCTGATGGATCGACACAATGCATTGTCATATAATTGTTAAATGCTCCATTTTAGAACAAATTACTTAAGCAAATACAATATTGAAGAACTACGAGACTATCGAACCATGCCAATGAGAAGAGGTGTTAAATCCATAAAAGAAGCAACAAACAATACTCCAAGGCAAAAATTTTAATAGTAAATCCATTAAAAAAAATATATTGAGTACTGTATATCTATCCTTAGAAATTGGACCGCGTTCTTTGGGCCAAACCATTGAACATATTTTCCATAGACAAAGGTACATGATCTGCAACATGCAGGAGCCATCACGATGCTCTTCAACATGCATAAAAAACTGATTACCATGCTTTTTTTTTAGGAAATCTTTGCAGTCTTCTCCTCAGTGGATCAATGCTCGGTGCTCTGATCTCAATATTTTGTGGAAGATCTGAGCCGACAAAGAAACATAAAAGTGGGTCTGCAATGGAATAAATCCTTGGCTTGAAGCAGATGAACAACAATCATGTGGTAAAATTGATAGTTCTCACAAGCTTCCAGTGAGGAAGAAGACAAAAAATGTTGCAGGGAAAACAAAATTGCCCGAAACTGAAAGTTAGGACACACCAAGAAACCACCTCCTCATAGTTGAAAACTTCAGGGACACGGGTTGCATGTGCAATTCCAAAGGCCCAAATTAGTCCATTCTGGGCGGAAGGAGATGAGTAGTAGGAATATGCCTAGCACCAGTGGGAGTTCTGGTCCTCATTCCCTAAAATGTTAATTGTATATCCAGAGAACAAGGCAGTGGTCTCGCAATTGAATTGTTTTTTGGCTTGAAATATATCTATGGGAGCGTCAACAAATCATTTCCTTACAGTGAAATACGTCCACCCAGAACGGACTGATTTGGACCTCTGGAATTCCTACTTTCGAGCTGCAAAGCGGCTATTGCATTAAGTGTCAGTTTCTTTTCTGAAGCCCCTTCTTTTGGTGTTGTCAAGAGTGCCATTGTCGAGACAGGAAGTGCCGCCCATTATGGTTGATTTCAATTTGGGTGAAGGAGTGGGAACAATCTCTGCATTGCCATCATCCATTGTCATATCATCGTTCAACAGATCATCTTCTTCTGGCTCAAAATCCATCGCATCAACCTCTGCGCCAATGCAAGTGAGCAGGTTGTCTGAGCAGGAAGGGTTGCCTTGGAATTCTTTGGCTTGAAATATATCTCTCGGTGCACCAAGGGACCATCTCCTTTTTTGTTCCTAGGCAGAGGGAGATGAGTAGTAAGACTATGCCTTGGAATACTAGAACCTCTCGCCATCATGCCTGAAGGTGTTTACTGTATCTAGATAGAACGACTGCCATAAGTTAACGAGAATTTTTGTTTACTCCAGACAATGTTTGAAGTAAAAATTGGGGAGGGATAATATAACCCTCCACAAATCTTGGTTTAATTCGTATCAAAGGAAGATATCCTCGATCCTTTCGCTGATCAATGACAAGCTCCATGGTTCGTGCGTAATGAGTTGTTACCATTTAAGCTTACTAATTGTATATTTAGAAAAAAGTGCGAAGGTGGCGGTGACGACGAAGAGCGATTAAGAATTAGAGATTTCGTAAAGGTGCCGACTGGCCGATGCACGAAAGAGATTGCATCATGTTTGAAATGAATACTTGGAAAGGATAATACTCTTCTCCACAAATCTTGGTTTAATTCGTATTAATGACAAATCTTCTCCGGCCTTTCAGACATTAATGACAATCTTAACGGTTCCTGAATGATGAACTACTAGCATTAAAGCTTTATAATTGCATATCTAGAAAGAAGTAGAAGGCAACAGGGATGGTGAAGATCGACTAAGCATTGTACATTTTTTCCACTCGCCAACCCGTGAAACAGATTCCAAGAAATGCCCATGGAAAGCGGTCGGACGGGTTTCAAAAATAGGGTCACGAGATATACCCAGGAGACGTGAGGAGCCGATGGTCAATTTGTATGTCACAGTGACAGATTTCAACCATCAATTTGTATATCGTGGAATTTTTGGTGTTGTTTGTACGTAGCGGAACAATGGAGGCACAATGTTGAACAAGCTTGGGCAAGAACCGACGATGGTAATAGTGGCCAAGTATGCAATGGACAAGCGGTTGGTCAGACTCATGATATAAAAGCATTAGACATACTTGGAACATAAAATATTGACGGGCTTGAAAATAGGGCCACAAGCTCTACTCAGGAGACGTGCGGGCCCGATGGTCAAATTGTGTCTACCCCAACTGTTGAATGCAAAATGCGTAACACAGAACAAGAGACAATGACGGATTTTGAATGTCAATTTGTGTATTGCAGAACTTCGGGTGTTGTATATAAAAGCATGAGACATTCGGAAAAAGGACACAACCGGAAAAAGGACCAAGTAAACAGAAAATGAATGCAAACGAGATAAAGAGGAATTTGTCTGCTAATTTGTAGATCATGAAAGTCCAGCTATTGTTTGCAGGTGACAGAACAATGGAAATGCAATATTGAACTCGCTTATCCGGGAATCCATGATTCAAAAAGTTTGTTCAATATGAAATGGGGAAGCGGTTGGTCGGGCTGGTGATATAAAAGTAATAATGGAAATCTGAAGACGTGAATCCGCCAACTCCTGCACCTAGACATTTTCCAAAAAATGAGTAAGTAACCAGAAAGGGAAAGCAGAGGGAAAAAAGAAAGGGGATGGCAATTTTCAGAAGCGAGAATTGGTGTAAGAAAGCCCTATTGATGGTCTTAACAATAACTATGAAGTGCATTAAACATGTGAACATGTTCTTGAATCAAGGAATAGATACAACGAGCCATGCTTATAGTTTCCAGGATTTGTTTGTATAAGAGAAGCGTTGAAAAGCTACAAGAAAATCAATTTTGGAATGTTTAAGTAAAGTTATTGTACTGTTAGCTTCACCGCAAGTATAACAACGACGAATTTGAATTTTAATGTCCTCTCGTTGATATGATAGTTCCATTGGACTTCGCACAGTATAGATTCTTTTATTTCAAATTATTCAAGGAGATTAATTTTACTAAGTTCATCGATCAAGGAAAAGTGCTAAAAACGAGATAAAGGGGAATTTGTTTGCTAATTTGTAGATCGCGGAAGTTCGGGTGTTGTTTGTAGGTGGCAGAACAATGGAAACATAATGTTGAACTCACCTATCCGGAAACCCGCGATAAAACAAGTTTGTTCAATATGAAACGAGGAAGCGGTCGATCGGGCTGGTGATATAAAAGTAAGTGGAAATATGAAGACGTGAATTCGCCAACTCCCGCACCTAGACATTTTTCGAAAAACAAGTAAGTAACTAGAAATGGAAAGTAGAGAGAAAAAAGAAAGGGGATGACAATTTTCAGAAGCGGGAATTGGTGTAAGAAAGCCCATTGATGGTCTCAACAGTAACTATGAAGTGCATTAAACATGTGAACAAGTTCTCCAATCAAGGAATAGATACAACGAGCCATGCTTATAGTTTCCATAATCTGTTTGTATAAGAGAAGCGTAAAAAAGCTACAAGAAATCAATTTTGGGATGTGTAAGTAAAGTTATTGTACCGTCAACTTCACCGCAAGTATAACAATGACAAATTTGAATTTTAATGTCCTCTTGTTGATATGATAGTTCCATTGGACTTCGCACAATATATATTCTTTTATTTCAAATTATTCCAGGAGATTAATTTTGCTAAATTTATCGATCAAGGAAAAGTGCTAAAAATGAGATAAAGGGGAATTTGTTTGCTAATTTGTAGATCGCGGAAGTTCGGGTGTTGTTTGCAGGCGGCAGAACAATGGAAACACAATGTTGAACCCGCTTATCCAGGAACTTGCGATAAAAAAAGTTTGTTCAATATGAAACGTGGAAGCGGTCGATCGACCTGCTAATATAAAAGTAAGTAGAAATCTGAAGACGTGAATCCGCCAACTCCCGCACCTAGACATTTTCCAAAAAATGAGTAAGTAACCAGAAATGGAAAGCAGAGGGAAAAAAGAAAGGGGATGTGTAACACCCTGTTTCTCTCAGCTTGTAATTAATCATAAAATAGGATTACCATGCTGCGACATCGGAACAATGTAAATGTATTATTGTTTGAGTTGTCAATAACTGACTGTGGGGTTGAAGCCTTGAAAGTACTGGCCATGATATCACTAGAGGAAGAATGTGAAAACTATACGAGAGGGTTCATTATACCAAATAACCCCAAATTTCCCTTGATGAGGATGACAAACCTCCTTCGGATCCCAAGGAGAGAAATCAGTTAATCAAGAAAGGACCAATGGTTGAATTATCAACCACCCCTATGATTGGAAGCATGGTCGAGCTGCTGAATGTCAGCCTGAAGTACCACAGAGACATGTAGACTCGAGCTTCCTAAACTTCTGAAACYCGAAGTCACGATGCGATCTGGACCATAGATCCAAGGATCTATTGGGACCCTCCTTGACCGTCGAATTGGCAAGATCGTAGTCTGCACATCAGGAGAATCGCACGTTGGCATGACTAAACTTCTGAAACCCGAAGTTGCGATGTGATCTGGACCACTGGATCAAGGAAGGTCATGGACCATCGATCTAACGTGAGTAGATTAACACAAAGAGTATGTGGGAACTCGAGATCCCCTAAGAACCAAGCTCAGAAGAGATAAGCGCTTCTCAAAAGTGCAGATGAGGTCCAAGAGGCGAACTTGTTTCAATTTCGTAAGCTCTGGAGGGAAAGCAGAAGTCGAGACCCATATATCAGGGCTCACAAGAGGTAGATCGAAGGTCGAGGCCTTTGGAACATCTCAAATCTTCCAAGTTAGGGAAGAAAGCGACAGTGGTTGTTGGATCGAGCACTGTGAAAGATCTGGGCCGTTGAAATTCACGGCTAGACAATTAGAAGAGCACGCAGGAGGAGATCAGATCTGGGCCATCAGATCTGAGTGAGAGGACCAACAACCGTTGGATCCAGGAAAGGTGCACGAGGGTTAAACCCTTCGAAAGTATACAGGAGAGTGGACTTTTCCAAGTCCGGAAGTTTCAAAATAATCGGAACCATCCATTGTCAGGGTTGACAGGTGGAAGCAGATCTGAGAGTTCGAGAACTCGAACATCGGAAGAACTGGGGGAGAGTAATCTAATCTTTGCAAAGGGTGAGGTGTGAGGTGACTCTGATCCGTTGGATGCATAGGACATGTGGCGGAGATCCATGTACTCCGGAGGAAGAACCTGCGGAGAAGTCAAGAGGTGTATACCTGAGGAGTTGGGAGCCACAACAATCCTAGCCGTCCATCAGGATAGGACACGCGGCGGGAGGTCAATGTTTCGCTGACTCACAAATCAGGAAAGTTAAAGGCAGATTCATGAGATCTTGCGAGATCCGAACTCCTGAGTTGATCTGGACCGTAGGATTATGGAAGACCGTTGACCGTTGATCTGACTCTATCGGAATATCAGGGATCGGAAGAGTGAGGGTGGACTCAGATCCAAATGTCGGAGACACGAACTCGCGATTTGATCGCAACCTTCGATCGAAGGGAGAGTGTGGATCGTAGATTGGGTCTTGGAGGGAGTTCGCATATCGGACTTCAGAGAGGATAAATGAACTGCCCTTGGGAGACGTGAAACACAAAGTCCCAAGCCGATTGGTAGTTGGGCCCCAAGTTATCGCCCAACGTCTCAATCGAAGGAGCCTAGCGGGAGGAGCTAGCACCTAGAGGATTCTCCGATCGAGAAATCAGAAATCGGGAGTATCGGGTTTGGCCCATAGCAAAACACCTGACGTCCAAGGTCGTGAAGGGCGTTTTGGATAGGGGCTTGGTCACAACCGGTGGTCACGTGAAGGAAGCTTGCACCTGGTGCTAGTTTTCACAGGTGAAGTCTTGCAAAGTCCCGTGGATCGATTTCTTAGAGATTCCAGTAGGGAACCGAAGAGATGCTTCAGTTCGGGAATTTTGAAGGTCCATTGACCAGGATTAGAGACCATGGATGGAGGATTTGACTAATTGAGGAAAAATAATTTTTTTTATGTATGCCCCATCTTGGGTGTGTTACAGGATGGCAATTGGGTGTAAGAAAGCCCATTGATGGTCTTAACAGTAACTATGAAGTGAATTAAACATGTGAACAGGTTCTTCAATCAAGGAATAAATACAACGAGCCATGCTTATAGTTTTTAGGATCTCTTTGTATAAGAGAAGCGTCGAAAAGCTATAAGAAAATCAATTTTGGGATGTGTAAGTAAAGTTATAGTACTGTAAGCTTCACCGCAAGTATAACAACGACGAATTTGAATTTTAATGTCCTCTCGTTGATATGATAGTTCCATTGGACTTCAGACAATATATATTCTTTTATTTTAAAGTATTCCAGGAGATTAATTTTGCTAAGTTCATCGATCAAGGAAAAGTGCTAAAAACAAGATAAAGGGGAATTTGTTTGCTAATTTGTAGATCGCGGAATTCTGAGTGTTGTTTGCAGGCGGCGGAACAATGGAAACACAATGTTGAACCCACCTATCCCGTAATTCGCATATTCGATAACCCGCGATCCAAAAAGTTTGTTCAATATGAAATGGTGAAGCGATCGGTCGGGCCTCGTGATATAAAAGTAAGTGGAAATCTGAACATGTGAATCTGCCAACTTCCGCACCTAGACATTTTCCAAAAAACGAGTAATTAACTAGAAAGGGAAATCAGAGGGCAAAAAAAGAAAGATGACAATTTTCGAAAGCGAGAATTGGTGTAAGAAAGCCCCATTGATGGTCTTAACAGTAACTATGAAGTGCATTAAACATGTGAACAGGTTCTTCAATCAAGGAATAGATACAATGAGCCATGCTTATTGTAGTGTCCCCAAGGCCAAGCCCCGTTGCAAACCATGTTCTGAAAGAAATTGTAATTATGTTTTATAGGCTGGTGAGCCAAGTTTTTATAAGCTAGTGGCTTATGTGTTCGTTAGGCCAGGGAACCTAAGGGTTGGAGGCCAATGGCCTGATTTTGTACTTGTATGTATGCAAAACATTTAATAAAATTGTAAACATCGCCAAGTGCAGACCGACCACGATGAATGAGTGAACGGGGACTGAGCTTCCACAAAGAAGGCAAGGGATTAGGGGCTGGAAGGTGGGAAAAGGGGCTAAGTGTTTAGCCTAGGGGGCTTAAGCCCGAGAATAATATTTTATTATTATTCCAAAAGAACTTGTGCCATTTATATTTTTATCCTAAGTTCCTGACCAAGGGAAGGTGATGCGTGTTGGTGGAACGCATGCAGTCTCCAGGGCGACAAGTGTCGACCCTGGTGCATGTGAATAAAATGGCCAGGGTGGACCGTGAGGGGGCTCCCTCTCCCATTCGATCGGACTGCCTGAGCGTGTATGGGCTCTGAGCAGTACGACTGACCCAAGTTCTGCAGAGAACCTTTGTGCATCCCTGTGATCCGAAAAGTCTATGTCTGGCTCTGAGAAAACCCGTGTATACCTCCGTACTGAACCAGAAGCCTGTTATCGATTCTGAAAGAGCCGGTTTCACCTCTTTTTGAACTGGAAAATCCCGTGTTGTGTCTGGAGAATCCGTGTGCATCCACTGCCTGAGATCGAGCCTGTGCGTAAGAAGTTTGTTCCGAAGTTGTGACCGTGAGACCATCCTGTGATTGTTGAACCAGTTTGGGAAAGCCTGTGTTTATTTTCCCCGTGGGTTGTTGTGACCACGTAGTACGGGACTGCGTGTGGCTTGTTGGCCTGTGAACGATTCTCTCTAGGTGAGAGAGTGCACAGAGGAAGGAGCAGACTCCTGGAAGGAACCCTGTAGCTGCCACAGAGCCCGGAGACTTCCAGTCTGGTCTGTTCCTGTAACCCAAGGCAAGGGAGGTTAGTAGCCGAAGGACTGTCCAGGTGACAAATAAGGTGTATACTCCTGGGGTGGAACAAGCATGTGGGGAATGAGGGTCTGTGGGCAGTGAGCGTGAGAGGTTCCTGGGAGAGAATCCCATCCTTGTGGTTGTGTGTTGTTTTCCCTGTAACCTCAGCCTAGCCTAGGATTCCTTGCCTTGGGGTGGAGCTTAGTCCCAGCTCGGGGGTGACCCACTGCTAAGCTGATGAGCAGTGCGGTCTAAGGCTGGGAGGTTCGTGGAAGGCCTGCACTTGGTTGGTGGATTCTACCACTGTTAAAAGATAAGTATCTGATTATGCTTTAATCATGTTTGGCATGACTGTGTTGCTTATGTTATCATGATTTCCGCTGTGTATATGAATTAATATGAAACTCTATTGATTGTTGATTATGGCAGTAATTCGTATGAATACTCTGTGTTGAATGTGTTTAACTTGTTTTAAATGCATGTGAATTATATACTACTTGTATGAGTTATGTACAAAGTGGTGTTATAGATTTATTTTAAGAGCATTTAAGCCTTGGTAGCTAGAAAAAGGTGCGCTACACTTATAGTTTCTAGGATCTTCTTGTATAAGAGAAGCGTCGAAAATCTACAAGAAAATCGATTTTGGGATGTCTAAGTAAAGTTATTGTACTGTTAGCTTCACCGCAAGTATAACAACAACGAATTTGAATTTTAATGTCCTCTCGTTTATATGATAGTTCCATTGGACTTCGCATAGTATATATTCTTTTATTTCAAATTATTCCAGGAGATTAATTTTGCTAAGTTCATCGATCAAGGAAAAGTGCTAAAATGATCCACATACTACATTTGCGTCACAGAGCTTATATTAAATGGCAAAGCATGTCCTCTATAGTCTTTAAGATCATAAAAAAGCTGCGAAGATCCTAAATGTATTATTAATTTTCCATAATCTCTGGAAAGAGAATTTTACAGTTATAGATGTAAACTCCGAAGAACTTGAGTCCGACGAACATTCATCTGGGTGTTGAAGAAAAATTACAGACACACATGAGATATTTCCGTTTCCGGCCAAAGCTCGGTATGATTCTTTTTGTTTGTTTGTTTTTTCAGCCGATATGCAATATCACATTGTCCTCATTTAAGGTAAATTTGCTATGTATCCGAAAGTCGTACAACATGTAGACATTGTTTGCCTTTTTCTGTAGGTATGCTTCATATGGAAATTCTGCTAACCCAGGAAGCACATCTTGTAACAGAGGTTGTCGAATTGTACAATGCACGGTTGTGTTGCCCACGGTTCGGGTGGCAACATTGAGGCAATGCCTATATATGTATGGACATTTTTTACTGCATCGCAAACAATCGATCGTATCATCACTTATGAAACCAGAAGCAGAAGCATGAGAGTTTCATTTCGCACATACAGGCTCAAAGGGGGTCGAGTACGCATTCCCTACAACCAAAACACCTTCAACCTGGAAACGTGAGCATAACAGTTGATATATTGAACAATATATTATACAACTGCACAAAAAAAAAAAACCTGCAGAAATTTGGCGAAGGATATTCGTATGAGCAAAGTTAGGATGAAACTGTAGATGTATACGCACAACAATTGTAGAGCTAGTTAGTTTATGGAGATCCTGTACTACGTCTACTCACAATTATGTTACAAATGTTGTTTGGGTTGTGCGAAAGAACCTTTCTTTAACATCTCTTTTCTCTGTTATATTTTTGAAGAGCATAAGTGGAAATTGCCCTTTATGCAATTGTTGTTCCATTGACGAAAACAAATTTGAATAGGTATCGAACAATTGCAGCTGCAACATGGAACAATGCAATATTTGCGTAACTTAGCCGAGATACATGGACATGCGAAAGAAAATGACAAAACTAGATATGGAGAATGGTACCATTGCCTTGTCACTATCTGACTCTCCATCTTTTATATGGAGAATGTGTTGCGAGCCAAGTTTTCTCGCAAGGGTGACAACTACGCCAATGGTTATGATTGGGTAAATGTCCTTGCTCTGTGCAAGTTGGTTGATAGTTGTGTCCGGGATGAAACGATATTCTGAACAAATAACGAGAATTTTTTCCACAATACTTGTTTCGTTGAGCGATATAATCCGATCATAATCACCATGGTCATATATTGTTTTGGGCAATCTATTAAAATTTTTAATGGATATCTCATTACTTGGCAATATCTTTTCTACATGTTTATGGAGAAGTTGTGTAGGAATAGTTAGTGTGACTATCACGAGGGCCTCCTTGCATGTCATGTCAGCACGCATAATGTATCTAGTTTTGTTTGCCTTGTCCAAGTAGGTGCCATAAACGACCATTATGTTCTCGATGAACACTTGTCCAGTTCGGCGGTTGTTCAAGCCCTCTAATGATAGTATTTTGGGTGTTACAAGTTTAGACCTGGTGACAATTTTTGAACAGGAAAAGTAATTGGAATGGTAGTGTGCATTATTATTATTATTATTATTTTTTCTCCTGGCATAAATATACAAGTAGACACACAACTTGGATGAACTATGGAGCCAAAGTTTTGCAACCAGACCTCTTAATCTGCAGAACCTGCGCTATGTTCGACGTCTCGCTTGCAATTGTTGATACTTCTTGTGAACTGCAAAGTATGTGTTGCAAATGACATCAACATATTCACCGTGCCATAGATGAACAAATAACTGAGGATATTTGTTTGGTAAACATACGAGGAATAAAATGTCTGCATCTTTACCTTTTGCCTTGTCGGTCTGCTGATGTTTGGGATGATTAACTGCTCATGGCCATGTCACTAGTCCAACTTTTTCCGATGCAAGCATGTGTAGATGAGCATCAAAAGGACTAAACAAGCATATGCATTGTATATTGTCCATAATTGTTCTTAATGACACATGCAGGCTCGAAGGAGATGGAATATGAAATAGGGTGTCAAGGTATACTCAGGAAACATGAGGACCCGAGGGTGAAATTGTATGCCTCATAATTTTTGACTGAAAAAATGTGTAACAATAAATAGGGCGTGATGGCGGGGCACGACGACCAATCTGTATATTGCGGAACCCCTGAAGCCAGAGGCGCAATCTTGAACCCGCCATCCCGACACCCGCAATCGACAAAGTGGGTAAGTATGGTAGTAGCATGACGATGAATGTGAACCTGTGAGTTTGCCAACCCGTGTACCAAGGAATTTTCGGAAAGACGACTAAGCAGAGAAATCATAAAGCAAAAGGGATAATAGAAAATGGAAAAAATAGAAATGGGGAGGGCACAAAGTCCCATTGTTTCCAAATCATCGTTTTCTAGTCCAATATTATATGCCCCCGCCCGTTTTGTATGTTTAATTTACTACCACAGTTGGTATAACTTTTCGAAGATTGTACCACAGACCCCTCTGCTGTTGCATATAAGAATTTATCTTCCTATCCAACCAATCTGTTTTCTTCCAAGGTAGCAACGTCGAGTATGTAGTGGACATGAAGGCAAGTTAGTATGAAGAAAGACATGTAAAAGAAAGAAATGCAATTCTATTTATTTCAATGTAGCAACAAAGAGAATACGATTCACATGAGAATAAGTAGAAAGATACGTAGTATATACATACAGTAAAAAAGGTGCACAATAGTAGAACAAGTAGAACAAATACAAAGACAATAAATGAAATACCAAACACTGGAATATGAAATAAGAGTACATGTATGCACCTCTGCAATTCCTCGTCTACATTCGCGCCAAAGAGTCCATCGTCCTCTCCAGCCACTCTGTTTGTTTAAATGTAGCAATGCAGGAAAAATACAATGGACATGAAGGAGTTAGTGTGCAGGAAGACATGTAATGAAGATAAGTTATTATGTAGGAAGGTACGCAATATCTACATACAATAAACTAGGTGAACACATATATAGAGAATAAATGAAATACAAAACAACGGAATATGAAATAACAATACAAGCATGTACCTTTGTATCTCCTCTTCCACCGCTGCACTTAAGACTCCTTCTTTTTCTCCAACTATTCTATTTGTTTGAATGTGGGAACAGACAAGATAAAATGAACATGAATGGAAGCTGGTATGCAACGGAGAACAAGTAATATGTACATACAGTGAATGAGAATCAACGAATAGAATAAAAGATAGTCAGAAACATGAACCTTTGTTTTTCTCCATCCATGGTTGTAAATATTTAAAGTTTTTCCCTGCCCAAAATATTTACAAGCCACAAAAATATTAAGAAATTGCATGGCCATAGCTAAATGATTTTGGTCTTCTGTGACAGAGTATCCAGATATGCTTCCAGACATGGAAATATAATTTTGCAGTATCTTTGGTGTACATATCATATCTCAAGTATAAGACAAATTGTATCGTGATCACACTAGTCTGTGTAGAGGATAAAGAAGTTGTATTGATATGGGCACATTTCACCATATACGGTTAATAAGTGCGTTTTGCACATGTTTTATTTTAACAAAAAAACAACGGACACTGCAATTGCACATGTAGTTGTCCAATTATTTCTTATGCCAATATTTTGTATCATGTCAACACTGAAGTATCAACAAAATTTTACAGTAGAACAGGTGGGCATGGAATAGGTGCCAGATCTTGGCTTCGCCAAACATGGAAAACAACACAATCGCAGGTCCACTCGCACATGCAGGATCTGAACATCACAAAGCGCCCAAAAAAAAAAAAAAAACTAGCTCCAACTGTCGACGCAGGACCCCAACCCTGCAAAGCCAAAGAAAACAAAAGAAAACAACAAGCACCAAACCAACGAGAAAGCACGAACATACCTGACTGCAGGCCCAAGGCCCCAAACTCTTAAACTTGATCCAAACAACAACAACCAACAACCAACAACCGACGAACCAACGAACAAGCAACAATCATCGAACCAGTAAACAACATAGGTATCTCCAACGATTACCAAACTGCAACCAAAGCACAGAAGGAACCAGAAACATATGACGAGCATGGAAGTAGAAATAAGCAAACATTCTTACTTGCAAGCTGCAAACACTGAACAACAAAGAAGGAATAGAAAATGAAATTATGGCATGGAAACTTACTTCGAAACAATGAACAACAGAAGCAAAGGTTGAATTGTGGGTGCAACACCTGGACCCCTCAAAGTAAAAAACAAAAACAAAAATAGATCCAACTGCGAATGCAGGATCCCAACCTTGCAAAGTTGAACCCAACAACAACAAGCAACAACCGATGAACTAGCGAAGAAGAAGCACCACCGAACTAACAAACAATGTATGTAGCTTCAATGATGACAAAATTGCATTCCAAGCCTGGAAGAAGTATGAAACATACAATGCCTATTCAACTGGCGGTGGGCAACAATATTGTCCAAATTCACTGCAACATTATGTGGAAAATTTTGAGGAAAAATGTATTCCGAGAAGCCTATTTAGGCAAACATTTAAGGCTGTTAGGCTATCTAAGGGCCTTGCGACATGCAAACATTTAAGCCGTCAGACCTGTTTCAGGACCTCGCGCCATGTAAACATTTAAGCTGTCATGCCTATTCAAGCACCTCAAAAAAGTGTCAATAATCTAAACCTTCGGTATGCAAACATTTCAATACAAATACAAATGAGTAATAATAACAGGACAAATACATTAATAAAGGACTAAAAACAACGTCCATGCTCATAACTTTCGGTTTGTAAACATTTCAGTAAAAATGTAATAAAAATTAAGAATGCACATCTAAGCTCAAAACTTTGGATATCTACACATTTACAACATTGGGAACAACTAAGGTGGCAATAAGACCTCGAATATATTCTCCAATGCGACATTGACATATAAGTTTTTATTTATATAAATATATATAATAATGTTTTTACTTCTATAGTACGAACAATACAGATGATGCGAAAATTTATAGTCAAAGGACAGATTAATATGAAATCAACGAATTATCGATCACTATAGTCCCTATGTACCTTTGACAGAGACTAAAATTACATATCTAAAGAATTTGTTTTTTATTTAAAATATATATAAAATTTAATGTTGAATATAAGAAATAGAAAAATATATTTTTTAATATAATAAAAAAATTATTTTTCTAAAATTTGATTCTTCAATATATTTGTATTTGAGGTTTATGAGAACTTTCACATCCTTGGAAGTTTAAAATTAAGTAATAGATGGATTAACCATTTGTCTCAATTATTTAGCGATCGAAATTGAACTTTTTTCTAATATTTTCAAAGTATTCAAAATTATAAAAATTCTAAAAAACATTTGTCATTGATAAAGGACAATAAATATCATATAATGTAAAAAAAATAAATTAACTAGAGATCAATTTCATTATTACCAATATCATGATGGTCATTTTATCCTTATTATTAAATAGATATTCTATAATTTCCAAAGAAAGGTTGAAGTTTTAACCATAGATCAATTTCATTATTCTCAACGTTATAATAGTCGTTTTATCCTTAATATTAAATAAATATCATATAATTTCCAAAGAAAGGGAGGTTAGAGTTTTAATTGGATATCAATTTCATTATTCTTAGTGTCATAATTGTTTTTTTTATCTTTAATATTAGACAAGGGTAATAGTTGCAACCTTAATATCTTAATATATTAGTATAATAAACTTTAGTATTTTTATATCATAAGGTTTTTAAAGGAAATTAAAATATATTTGTATTTAATAATATTTAATATTTTTATGTATTTTATATATGATAATTAATAATATTTACTATTTTGTATATTTTATTCAGAAAAATTAGAATATCAAAATTAGAATGTTTTTTTTATCTTTAATATTAGACAAGGGTAATAGTTGTAACCTTAATATATTAGTATAATAAACTTTAGTATTTTTATATCATAAGGTTTTTAAAAGAAATTAAAATATATTTGTATTTAATAATATTTAATATTTTTATGTATTTTATATATGATAATTAATAATATTACTATTTTGTATATTTTATTCAGAAAAATTAGAATATCAATTTTTTTTAAATATATGTTATTTTTTTTTATAAAAATCATAATTTTTGTTTTTTAAATTGTTATTATCTATGTTTATCTTTCCTTGAACAACTACGCTTGCTTTATTAGTGGACAAAAGATTTTATTCAATAATAATTTTGTGTAAATTGATTTTCACACATTTTCACTTATTAAATTAATAATAAAAAATTGAATTGCATAATATGTGTGATAATATGGAACACAAAGAATTTTAATTTTTTTTTGTCATTGTATGTAGGGAGACTCCTAACAACCAAGAAATTAAAAGAATTAATATTACTTAGCAGCCAAACAACTAAAAGAATTCATATTAGTGATTCAAATTGTATATAAAACATCAAGATTAAAAACTTGATAATATTGATTCTTTTTGTAAGTGAGTGTAGGAATCTATATTACTGGAAAGATTATGCTACAAAAAGTGGGGATCTTGGTCTGCCTAGAAGGAAACTAGACCAGGGGGTCACTAGTTGCGCAAGTTGACAGTAACAAGGGATGGTATTGGTTTGCCACCAAGGGAAACTAGACTAGACCTTCCATATTCAGTTTGAGAAAAAAACACATATATAAAAGAAGAGACTAAAACATCCCCCTAAACTAGAGCGTGAAAGATATATGAGCTAACCTGAAAAATCCTGGCATTACTGCCTATAGACTACCAAATCATTAAGCCATAACTATGAAGTGTTTCAGCACCTGGGAGTGCTCCTTCCTGCCATCCGCCTGGCTCTTGTTATCTTCCTTGTGGGAGGTCGTGCGAGTCTTCCTGATTTGAGTTGGCGCACCGTGTCCATCGGCAGGCGTGATGTCCATGTGATGGACATAACATAGGTAGAGGTGGAACTAGGCTGCCAGCCGCTCCAACTTGCATTTTTGGTCCTTCTCTACCTCTACTAACAGTTTGGTAATAGTTTTGAGACTATTGATGCAACGCAAGATCTCTTCCAACATTTTCTTGTTTTCCCTGTTATCCTCTTGCCTGGCTTCTTCCCTTTCTGAAATCACTTTCCCGATCATCATCTTGGTTATCCAATCCATCTCCACCATTTTGTGGTAGATGTGTTGTTTGGCCCCCAGATCAGTTACCCAGTCCGCTTCCTGTACCAATGCATCCCGCGCTTTACCTTTGCGCTTGTCCTTTAATTCCTTTTCCCATCGGGTGATGGTCACCTTCCCCTTCGGCACAACCAGAGTTTAGAAGGTGCCCTCCACATCTTTCACGGCCTTCTCCATTCTTGTTAACCGCCATGAATTGTTCAAGACTTCCTTCCCAGGGGGGTTCCTTTTACTGTGCATTTGCTTTAGTCGCGCTATCCCGCTTTTCCTGCCGCAACTCCTGTTCTGGTTACTCGGCCTGTGCCTCAATTCACAGGTATTCTTACTTTCCCTGCCCTTGACTCTGTAATAATCCTTGTTGTTGTGCTCCTTCTGATTGCATCTATTTCTGCTTTCCCTCTTCTTATTGACCTTTCCCCTCTACGAGCCCGTCCTTTTTGTTAATGTTTATGCCATTATTATAGTTCTTTGCATTTCAATAGATAAGAGCAACATAAGAACAAGATCACTGAGAAATACACATTCACAAGAGACACAAAATTTATCCTGGGAAACCCTCTAGGGGAAGAAAACCCAA
>ML780723.1:115810-159365 GCA_009831015.1 Picea engelmannii
TGTGGCATCTATCAAGTCTGACGAAGTATCGACCAACAGCTTCAGCTTCGCTTCCATGGGTGTATTCATGGGCTTGCATTCTAGCATGTCGAATCTCTTTAAGATTTCGACTATGTACTTCCCTTGGTTAAGGAAGATCCTTTATGGACTCTGCCATACCTCAAGACATAAGAAGTAATGCATTAGGCCAAGGTCTTTCATTTCAAATTCTGCGGCAAGTCTCTTTTTACATTCAATGATGAACTTTTCTTCTCCTGTTAAGAATAATTCATCCACATACAGTAGTAGGATTATTGGTTCATTATCCATAATTTTGAAGTAGATATTTGAGTCTGCTTTACTCTTGGTAAAGCTTAAGCTCATCAAGAAATTCTCTATACGGCCATACCAAGGTCTGGGAGCTTGCTTCAATCCATATAAGGCTTTCTTCAATCGACAGACATGAGACTTCCTGTCTTCAACCTCAAATCCTTGGGGTTGCTCTATATACACTTCCTCTTTGATAACACCATTCAGGAAAGCTGTCTTCACGTCCATCTGGTGCAACTTCCATTTTATCTTGGTTGCAAGAGCTATAATGGTTCTGATCGAAGTGTATCTGGCCACAGGAGCGAATGTCTCTTCATAGTCAATGTCTTCCTTCTGGGAAAAGCCATGAGCGACAAATCTTGCTTTATATTTATCAATACTTCCATCAGCAACATGTTTTATTTTGAAGAACCATTTTGATGACACCACATCCTTACTTTTTGGTCTGGGAACTATTTCCCATACATCTTTCTTTATTATGGATTGGTATTCCTCTGTCATGGCATCTGCCCATTCCTTCTTTTGAATGGCCTCTTCAAAGCATGTAGGTTCTTCATCAAGTAGATTGCACATCAAAGCCGTGTAACTGGAGAATGGCTTTGGTCTTTTCACTTGTCTCGTGGTTCCTTCTGGAACACCATACTTCTCTCCATCTTGAATAAGCTCTCTTGCCCAAGCAGGCTTATTTTTATGGGAGAAGGTCATTTGAGGAGGTTCTTGAACTTATGTTATATCACGATCTTCAGGAGTCTCCTCATCAGGGGAAGTTACGACTTCCCTTACAGGTTTTGCAGTTCTGGGAACTTCTCTCATGGATTCTATAATCCTGGGATTTACAGGTTCCTCTTCATATACTTCTTCAAGCTGGCATCTTCTTGATTTTTTAAGTGCTGCGTCTTCATCAAAGGTCACGTCCCTGCTGATCTCTATGTGGCGGTGACCAGGTATGTAGATTCTTAAGGCCTTGGAGACCCCACAAATATTCCCTTCTTTCCTGAAGGGTCCAACTTGTTTCTCTTTTCTTTAGGTATATGAATAAGCAATGGATAGCCAAATATTTTTGAGATGGCTTACCTATGGCTTCTTTCCGGTGAACATCTCTTCTAGTGTCTTGAGCCCAGGTGCACTATGGGGCAATCGATTCTGCACATAAACAACTGTCATTGTTGCTTCTGCCCATACGCACATAGAAAGATCTTGATCATGGATCATAGTCTTCACAGCTTCTAGTATGGTTCTGTTCTTTCGTTCAGCTATACCATTTTGTTGGGGATCTTGATCCCAACATCTTTGCATAAGTTCACGAACTCTTTTGAGGTATATTCTCCTCCATTATCTGACCTGAGTATCTTAATATTCCTTACAGAAGGGTTCTCTTATCAAGGCTTTGAATTTTTTGATCTTGCTGAACACTTCAAATATATCCAGGTCTTTTACAAGAATAATCATTAATGAATGATACATAGTATACATACCCATTAATGGAGGATGATGGCATTAGGCCACACACGTCTGAATGAATGAGCTCCAGTACTCCTTCTGCTTTGCTGTCCCTCTTCCGAAACAGGTTCTTGATATTCTTCCCTTGCGCACATCCATTGCATATGCCTTCTTGATCAACCTTGAGTTCCGGTAAACTTGTGACAACTTTGCATATGTATGGTAGCGCCTTGTAGTTGATGTGAGCTAATCTTCTAGAGTTCGCATGGATTCTTCAATAGCGTGGGTCATGGCAGCTTCTGAGTGACCCACCTTCTTCTTTTCCACTGATGATTGCTTCATTTATGATCTCTCCTTTAGCACGTTGCTTCATTTAATCAAACCTGGAGCCTTGACCTCAAGAGTGAGTGCTTTCTTTTCTTCCAGGTCTCCTTCACTCAAGTGACGAGTGCTTTCTTCAACCTGTCTTCTTTACTAAGACAATATGCTAACTTGACAAAAGGTTAGGTTAGAGGATAAGCTCTATGATCAACTTTCAATTCTTCTAATAATTTGATCATAGTTTCAACATGCAACACTGATAATGTCATGACAAATAGATGTATATCAGAATAATCACACCTGGGTTGCATCATTCCTCTGAATGTGTTGGATCTTGAGATCCTTCTGGATCTATGGCAAGAGATCCCTTCTTCTGCAAATAATCTTTAAGGTTTAACCATTAAACATATGTAAGTACATATCTCTGATAGTATTTGCTGGCAGTGGCTCCATCTGGTAGCAACAATAATCATTGCAAACTCTTGAGAAAATTTCAAGGGTGATTGCAACTAGTTCTATGACTGCAACTGCAATTGGTTCTGAGACTGTAATTGCAACTGCAACTTAGGATTTTATGAGGAAACCCTAATTTTTCAATCTTTGAATTTTGAAATTCTGATCCAAGGGATAGATGCGTTGAGTTGAGGCGAGTTAGCTGGTGTAGTCGGAATTTCGAAAATCCAACTTTTACCCCCTCAAATTTGATTTGCGGATTTCTGGACTGGTGCTTCTGGTTTTCTGGTACTTTGTGAAACTAGGGTTTCACTTTCCGGGAGATCTAGCCACTGAAAAGGTGCGCTCTAAGTGCCAAAATGATCCTTGGGGGAGGGCACATCTTTCTAGGTGGTTTTAGGGCTAAAAAGATTCACTTTTGCAAAACCCTGATTTTTGGGTACGACAACAGTGACATTTTTCCTCTTGCGAAATATGCTTCCTTCAGGTTGGCTCTGAAACCATGTTAATGTTTATGCCATTATTATAGTTCTTTTCATTTCAATAAATAAGAGCAACATAAGAACAGGATCACTGAGAAATACACATTCACAAGAGACACATCATTTATCCTGGGAAACCCTCTAGGGGAAGAAAACCCAACAAAAACTTCCTTATCATAAATTGTCAATACAATGTCAAGAGATAACTCAAACCAATATAGATAGTCCTCTCCAAAATATGCGCCACTCTTCTGCCTCTCTCCTTTGCCGGTAACAGATCAGAACTTGTCTCTCAAACTTAGCAAGTGAGTTGTGTTCAAATGAGGCGCTAGCCTCCTGTATTTATACAAGTTCTGGCACGTGTGAAGTGTCTCTTCACTGGCAGGGCCAACTTCTCAATCTGGGTGGGTAAACCCACCTTTATTATATTTCTGGGTGTCTTAATTAACTGCTGGAGCCGACTTCTTATTCTGCCTATTATAATTGTTTGTTGACCAATCCGCAAAAGGGGATTTGGTCCTAATACAATTACCGACATGATTAATCCACAATGGGGATTAATCCTATGAATAAAATAACAATAATAATAAGAATATTCTTCGCAGTTACATTATTTCAACAATTTTAGTCTTGGTTTGCCCACGGTGGTGAGCGCTTCCCTCAATTTTCCTGTTAAGTCTCGTATGATCATGATGGGTCGTCCTTTGTTCCTGTGCGATCACTGCCCTTGCTCACTTGAGATCCGACTGTGCTGCTCTTCGTATCTATACTTGGCCTGGTGGATCGATCCTGGTTATCATCAACCCCTCATTCCTTACATCATTCGTTGCATGTGATTTGTTGCCTGGCCTTTCACTCGTGCTTTCCCCACTGCTCTTACTGGCGTAGTGGCCTTGCTTACAATCGTCCATCTGTTGCTTATTGTGATCTTGCATGATAATTGGTGGCAGAGAGTTAGGAAATCCTATTCTGCATGGGGCTCGCGTGCCTTCCAAGAGGCCTTGCGATGTCCTCCTCGATGCGACCTTCCATGCTTAAACTGCCTTCATGATCTTTTGTCGCAAGGTGATTGCAGTCTGTTCTGAGTTGCCCGCTCGGAATGTTGAGCCAGGTATCGTCTAGTTCTAGGCCTTCCTTTCTGACCCCCTCGTTGGCGAGCCTGTCCGCTAGAGCATTCGCTGACCTACGCACCCAATGCAACTCCACTGTATTCAAAGTTCTCAGATGCTCCTGGATTTTCTGGAGAGAGTGTGCAAGGCGCTAGTGGTGTCGAACTTTGCCCACTTTGGTGCCATTTTGGAGTTTTTTCGCCCTGTTGATAACCAGGGTGGAGTCACCTTCCACGATGGTGTTTGTCATCCTTTCGCGACTGAGGATTTCAAAGCCAAGTTTTAGGGCTCGAAATTTCGCCACATTGTTGGTTGAGTTTCCCATGCTCCCAGCGTACAGTTGGATGATGTTGCCACCACTGTCTCTGATCACTCCACCTGCCCCTGCCACTCCTGGATTTCCCTTTGTCGCCTCGTCAAAATTCAGTTTGAGGAACCCTGACGGAGGGGAAGTCCAGTTGCGAGCTCCTATTTGAAGTTGTCGGTTGCGCCCTACAGGTATGTTGTTACACCATTCTTTTAGATGGAAAAAATCCAGAATGCAGGAGTCTTGGTCTGTAAGTTGAGATTTCTCCATATTGCAGTTGCGGCTCTACACCGTTTCTCTTATTTGAGAGACTATTGCCTTCTTTATCCTTTATGTCGGTATGCTTTCATTCCTGAAGATGCGTCGGTTCTGTTCTTTCCAGATTGCCCAGATGATCATCCCCGACGTCAGATTCCAACAAAGGTTCATCGTTTCATTTTCGTTGTAACCCTCGTTCCAGTTGTTGATGGTTGCGTTGATGTTCCCCCGAATCCTATTGGATTGGCAGAAGATGCATGCCGCCCAATCCCAAATCTATGTTGTGTAACTGCATTCATCGAGGAGGTGATCAGTTGTTTCCTCCTTGACTTGACAGAGATGGTAGCGAGAGGGACCTATGAAACCCCTTTTCATGAGGTTCTCCCAGGTTAGAATTTGGTTATGTAGAACTAGCCATTTGAACATTTTGATTTTTGGCCATTAGGGGCTTTTCCAAACCTTTTCCCACTATTGCTCTGTATTTTCTTGGTCCTGGCCCGTGATGTAATATCGTGCTTCTTTTAAGTTGAATTCACCCCCATTTTTCTTGTCCCACCTCAATTGGTCCTCTTCTTCTGAGACCCCAATTTTCCTTTTCCCCAATTCCTCCTCCACCTCTTTCATTATCGTTTCAATCTGACCTCTATTTTGTGGATTAAGTTTGTCCCGGATCCTCCATATGGCGCTGCCATCCCTTTGCTTCCAGTAATGATGGATTTTTGTTTTGCCTTGCCCAATCATTTCCTGTTGGAGCTCCTCCCTATTCGGATTTTCCATTATGGGTTCCTGTTGTTAAAATAATGTAACTGCAAAGTGTATTCTTATTATTATTTGATATTTTATTCATTAGATCAATCCCCATTGCGGATTGATCATGTCGGTTATTATAAAGGACCAAATCCCCTTTTGCGGATTGGTCAAAAGATAATTGTAATAGGCAGAATAAGAAGTCGGCCCCAGAAAATATTAAAGGGGTGCTGAATTATAATAAAGGTGGTTATAACCACCCAGTTGGAGAATTCGGCCCTGCAAGTGAAGAGACACTTCACACGTGCCAGTCTAATATAAATAAGGAGGCTAGCGCCTCACTTAGAAACAACTCACTTGCTCATTGAGAGACAAGTTTCAGATCTGCTGTTGGAGAAGAAGGAGAGAGAGAGTGGCGCATATCTGGGAGAGGACTTTCTATATTAGTATAAGAGATCTCTTGGCATTGTATTGGATATGTATTGACTTTCTATATTAGTTTAAGAGATATCTTGAGTGAAGAAGACTTGGAAGAAAAGAAAGAACTCATTCCTGAAGACAAGGCTCCAGGTTTTATTAATCAAGATTAATAAGATTCAAAGGTACACATGACAAGTTGATGACTATAGTTTAGATAATAGTCGTCATAAAGTATTATACTTGATATCATGTGAGCATATAGAGGTAAATGCTTTGTCTGATACGACTAACACCTCCTCAAGGAGAAACCTGGTGTGTTAGTTCCAGGTTGCCATGGAAGAATGCTTGGTCACAACACTATGAGAGTGTTGACCTCATTTCGTATTGTATTCCTTACCTTTAATCTTTGCTTCAGATAAATTATAAGTGATAGCTCTAAAGGAGCTACTGTGATGATTGTTCGTGCTATTTCTTTATATTATCAGAAGGATATTATTCGTGCTTGCTGTTTTGTTGACCTTTCTCTAGGTCACATGTAATAACCCTGAGGAAGCTATAGTGAAGATTGGAGAAGGAAACATGCTAAAGGAAAGACCATAAATGAAGCAATCATCATATGAAAAGAAGAAGGTGGCTTGCATAAGCTAAAGGGTCACTCATAAGCTGCCATGACCCAGGCCATTGAAGAATCCATGTGAACTTTGGCATAAAAGATTAGTTCACATCAACTACAAGGCGCTACCATACATATGCAAAGTGGTCACAGGTTTACCAGAACTCAAAGGTGACCATGAAGGCATATGCAATGGATGTGCACAAGGGAAGAACATCAAGAACCCTTTTTCCGAAGAGAGACAACAAAGTAGAAGGAGTCCTAGAACTCATTCATTCAGATGTGTGTGGCCCAATGCCATCATTAGTGGGTATGTATATTATGCATCAGTTATTGATGATTATTCTCGTAAGACCTGGTTGTATCTCTTGAAATCTAAAGATGAAGTATTCAACAAGTTCAAGGAATTCAAAGCCTTGATAGAGTATCTTTCTGAAAGAAAGATTAAGATACTCAGATCAGATAATGGAGGAGAATATACCTCAAAAGAATTTGTGAACTTCTGCAAAGATGTTGGGATCAAGAGGGAACTCACTACTCCCTATAATCCTCAACAAAATGGTGTAGCTGAACGAAAGAACAGAACAATAATGGAAGCTGTGAAGACTATGATCCATGATCAAGATCTTCCTATGTGCTTCTGGGAAGAAGCAACGATGGCAGTTGTATATGTGCAGAACCGATTGTCCCATAGTGCACTTGGGCTTAAGACACCGGAAGAGATGTTCACCGAAAAGAAGCCAGAGGTAAGCCATCTCAAAATATTTGGCTATCCATTGTTTATTCATATACCTAAAGAAAAGAGAAACAAGCTGGACCCTTCATAAAAGAAGGGAATATTTGTGGGATACTGTGAGGTCTCTAAGGCCTTCAGAATCTATATACCAGGTCAACATCACATTGAGATCAATAGGGATGTGACCTTTGATGAATATGCAACGCTCAAGAAATCTAAACTATACACGCTTAAAGAAGTATATGAAGAGGAACCCGTAATCCCCAGTACTGCAATGAGGGAGGTTCCCAGCGCTGCAGAACCAGTGAGGGAAGTCATAACTTCCCCTAATGAGGAACTTATAGAAGACCATGATATAGTAGAAGTGAAAGAACCTTCTCAAACGATGACCCTCCATAAAAGAAAGCCAGCTTGGGCTAGAGAGCTTATTCAAGATGGAGATAAGTACGGTGTTCCCCAAGGAACTACGAGACAGGTGAAAAGACCAAAGCCATTCTCTAGTTATACGACTTTGATGTGTGATCTCCTAGAAGAGGAGCCTACCTGCTTTGAAGAAGCTATTCAGAGGAAAGAATGGGCAGATGCCATGACAGAGAAATACCAATCCATAATGAAGAACGAAGTATGGGAAATAGTTCCCAGACCCAAGAATAAAGATGTGGTATCCTCCAGATGGCTCTTCAAAATAAAACATGCTGCTGATGGAAGTATCGAGAAGTATAAAGCAAGATTTGTCGCTCATGGCTTTTCCTAGAAGGAAGGCATTGACTATGAAGAGACATTCGCTCCTGTGGCCAAATACACTTCGATCAGAACCATCATAGCTCTTGCAGCTAAGATGAAGTGGAAGCTGCACCAGATGGACATGAAGGCAACTTTCCTAAACGGTGTCATCGAAGAGGAAGTGTATATAGAGCAACCTCAAGGATTTGAGGTTGAAGACAAGAAGTCTCATGTCTGCAGATTGAAGAAAACCTTATATGGATTGAAGCAAGCTCCTAGAGCTTGGTATGGCCGTATAGACAGTTTCTTGACGAGCTTAGGCTTTACCAAGAGTAAAGCAGATTCTAACCTCTACTTCAGAATCATGAACAATGAGCCAGTAATCTTACTGCTATATTTGGATGACTTATTCTTAACTGGAGAAGAAAATCTCATCACTGAATGTAAAAAGAGACTTGCCTTGAAATTTGAAATGAAAGACCTTGGCCTAATGCATTATTTCTTAGGTCTTGTGGTATGGCAGAGTCCTGAGAGGATCTTCCTTAACCAAGGGAAGTACATGGTCAAAATCTTGAAGAGATTCGACATGTTGGAATGCAAGCCCATGAATACACCCATGGAAGCGAAGCTGAAGCTATTGGTCGATACTTCGTCGGAATTGATTAATGCCACACTGTACAAACAAATTATTTGATCGCTTATGTACCTGACAAACACTAGACCAAACATTTGTTTTGCTGTGATCACCTTGAGTCAGTTTTTGCTAGAACCCAGACATGTTCACCTACTGGCTACAAAACATGTGATGAGGTACCTTAAGGATACATTAGATTGTGGTCTTAGCTATGATGGAGATCATGATTTCACATTGAGTGGATATACTGATGCAGATTGGGAAGGAAGTGTTTCTGACAAGAAAAAAACTTCAGGATGTTGTTTCAGTTTGGGATCAACTATTATCTCGTGGCAGAGTAGGAAACAATCTAGCATTTCTCTCAACACAAAGGAAGCAGAATACGTTGCTGCATGTTCTGCCAACTGCAAAGCTATATGGCTTCGAAAGTTGTTGACCGACCCATTTGACTTAGAAAGGAGAGAAACCTTGATCCTATGTGACAACCAGAGCTACATAAAGATGACAGAGAATCATGTATTCCACGACAGGTCGAAGCACACAGAAATTCATTATCATCACATCCGTGACATGGTGCAGAGAGGAGCCTTAAAGCTCCAGTACATTAGCATGGATGAACAGGTTGCTGATGTGTTGACCAAGCCACTATCTCGTATAAAGTTTGAGTACTTTTGAGATAAGCTTGGTATAGTCCGAAAGGACCCTCCTCGAAAGGGGAAGTAGATGCTGTGATGAGATATCTCTTGCTTCCGACCTGATGGTTGTGAGGTAAAGCAATATGATGTGACATGACTAGTACTGTGCTTCCAGCTGGATATCTGTGACGTAAAGCCAGTCTAGTATCCTGCTTCTGACCTGTTGGTTGTGACGTAAAGCAGGACGAGTACCTTGCTTCCAACCTGATGGTTGCGACGTAAAGCTAGATGATGTGTGACTAGTACTATGCTTCTGGCTGTATAGTTACGACGTAAAGCNTGTGAGGTAAAGCAATATGATGTGACATGACTAGTACTGTGCTTCCAGCTGGATATCTGTGACGTAAAGCCAGTCTAGTATCCTGCTTCCGACCTGTTGGTTGTGACGTAAAGCAGGACGAGTACCTTGCTTCCAACCTGATGGTTGCGACGTAAAGCTAGATGATGTGTGACTAGTACTATGCTTCTGGCTGTATAGTTACGACGTAAAGCAAGTCTAGTACCCTGCTTCCAACCTGATGGTTGTGACGTAAAGCAGGATGTGTACCTTGCTTCCAACCTGATGGTTGTGATGTAAAGCAAGATGATATGATGAGACTAGCACTGAGCTTCTGGCTGGATAGTTGTGACGTAAAGCCAGTCTAGTATCCTGCTTCCGATCGGATGGTTGTGACGTAAAGCAGGACGAGTATCTTGCTTCCAGCTTGAATGTTGTGATGTAAAGCAAGACGATGAGATGAGACTAGTACTGTGCTTCCAACCTGATAGCTGTGACGTAAAGCCAGTCTAGTATCTTGCTTCCAGCCTGAGTGTTGTGACGTAAAGCAAGACATTGAGATAAGACAAGTACCGAGCTTCCAACTTGACAGCTGTGACGTAAAGCTAGTCCTGTATTATGATGAACCAACCTTATGCTATGATGATGATGATGTATCGGTTTTTATACTAATACATATTGATGTAGATGATGATGGCATTGCTTTGAGAACGACGATGCTGTCGATGAAGAAAACTTCCTATGATTTATAGATATGCCATTTCGTGTTCCAAGATGATATTGATGATGTTGTCCTCTCACCCACTTGATGTTATTGATGATAAAGGCATCTCTCTCTCGCATGATGCTGCTGAAGAATGCCCTTCTTGTTAAGGGGGAGTGTTAAAATAATGTAACTGCAAATTGTATTATTATTATTATTTGATATATTATTCATTGGATCAATCCCCATTGCAGATTGATCATGTCGGTTATTATAAAGGACCAAATCCCCTTTTGTGGATTTGTCAAAAGATAATTGTAATAGGCAGAATAAGAAGTCGGCCCCATAAAATATTAAAGGGGCACTGAATTATAATAAAGGTGGTTATAACCACCCAGTTGGAGAAGTCGTCCCTGCCAGGGAAGAGACACTTAACACATGCCAGTCTAATATAAATAAGGAGGCTAGTGCCTCACTTAGACACAACTCACTTGCTCATTGAGAGACAAGTTTCAGATCTGCTGTTGGAGAAGAAGGAGAGAGAGAGTGGTGCATATCTGGGAGAGGAATTTCTGTATTAGTTTAAGACATCTCTTGGCATTATATTGGCTATCTATATTAAAGAAGTTTTGCTGAGTTTTCTTCCCCTAGAGGGTTTCCCAGGATAAATGTTGTGTCTCTTGTGATTGTGTATTTCTCAGTGATCTTGGATTATGTTATTGCTATCTAATGAAATACAAACAACTATAATAATGGTTTAAACATTAACACCTGTTTCCATGCGTCCTCCCAGAACCTTGTTGTTCTACCATTTCTGACTTCCCATAAGCTGTGTTTCTGGATCAAGTTCTGATTTCGCCAGGTGAGATTCTAGATGGTTGATCTAGATGGTTGATCCCTCCCTTGTGCCCATGAACTAAATCCACTCCTGGTCACTTATGTTCGAGGCATACTTGGCCTTCCAGATGTTTGCCCATGGCACCGATTTGTCTTTTACCCATCTCCACCAGAGCTTTTTCCTGTAGGCTTCGTTGGTTACCTATAGGTCTTGTAACCTCAGGTTGCCTTTGCGTTTTGGTCTGGACACCTTATCTCAGGCCACGAGGGCCCATTTCTTTTTATTTTCTGCACCTCGCCATAGGAAGTCTCTTTGGACGGTGCTTATCTTTTGTAGGATTCGTTTGGGGGCTAGGAACACTGACATCATATACGTCGAAATTGCTTGTAGAATCGTTTTGTTGAGGATAAGCCTTCCGGCCAGGTTTAGGGATCTGTACGTCCAATTTTTTACCCTCTCCTGCAATTTGATGATAACTCCTTCCCACATAGCATTTTTGCAGGCTCTGTCCGTCACAGGGATTCCCAAGTATTTCGTTATGAGCGTTTTGCGTTCAAACCCAAAAATGTTGGGCAAGTTTCTTTGAATTGTTGGATTAGTGTTGAAGAAATATATTATGGATTTGGTGTGGTTGATTTACGCCCCCGAGGCTTCCCTGAAGTCTTCAAAGTTTTTTTTTTAAATCCTTTGCTTCCTTAACCGTGGGTGTCCCATGGAGTAGGGTATCATCATCGAACTGTTGGTGTGTGGAGGTTGGACAATTTTCAAAAGGTTTGATGCCTTTTATTTCATGAGCTATAGTTGTGCTTTTTATGTTTCTGTTTAGCCCTTCCATCATTAGAATGATCAGGAAGGGGGACAATGGATCCCCTTATCTTATGCCTCTGGATGGACAGAAAGGTTTTCTAGGGGCTCCATTGATTGGAATCAAGTAGCTTGTCGTTGAGACTAGAGTGACGATCCAGTTTATCCAGTGCCAGTCGAACCAAAAAGCTCCCAACATCTTAGCCATGTAGTGCCAACTTATTTTCTCATAAGCCTTTTCCAGGTGAAGTTGGATTATCATCCCCCCTCTCCTTTGGCTTTTCAGCGTGTGAATAATCTCATGGGCGCAGATGATATTGTCCAGGATTTGTCTTCCTTCCACAAAAGACGCATGTTCTTATGAAATTAGTGTGGGAAGGAGTGGCTTCAGTCTATTGGCGATGACTTTGGAGATTATCTTGTAAACTACATTGCCTAAAGCTATAGGCCTGTAGCGGTCTGGGGTCCTAGCTTCATTTTCTTTTGTGATTAGAGTGATCATTGTGGCATTTAAAGCTTTCAGGATGGATGTCGATCGTCTGGAGTCCTCCACCAACCCGTAAATGTCATGCTTAACCACTTCCCAACAGGCTTTGAAGAATTCCACTGTGAAGCCATCCGAGCCCGGGGCCTTTCCGTTGGGCATCTCCTGGACCACTTGGTCAACTTCTTCCTTTGCGATGGGTTTGCTTAGGCCGACATTTTGATCCTCTGTGACCAACTTGGGGATGTGCTGAATTATTCTTTGTATGGCCTCAGATCTGTCTTGGTTGGGTTCCTGGGTTATCGCCTGGAAGTGATTGACCAGTGTATTCTCAATTTCTTGGTGAGACTCTCTTTCGATCCTGTCTTGGTCCCTAATCTTCAAGATTTTGTTATGGTATCTTCTTGCGATAGTTGTTCTGTGAAAAAACTTGGTATTCCTCTCCCCCTCCTTTAGCCACCTTATTCTGGACTTTTGGCGCCACATAGTTTCTTCCTGCTGGCATCTTTCTTCCCATTCCTAGGTCAGTTGGATCTCTTCTTTTTTCCGATCCTCTATGTATCCCTCTTCGATGCACAGTTGTTGTAGCTTCCTCATTCTGTCCTCGATAATTTTTTTCCCCTGGTTTATGTTTCCAAAGACTTCTCTGTTCCACTCCTTGATTTTTTGTTTGATGTACTTGAGCTTCGTGTAAAGTTTGAACATCCTTATCCCTTGGTCCAATATTTCCTCCTACCACCATTGGTTGATGTTCTCCTTGAAGGTGGGATGGTTGATCCATAATCTCTCAAATCCAAATGATCTATTATTTGGTGTGGTTTGAAAATTAGCTTCTAGTTGAACTGGCCAGTGGTCTGATCCCCTTCAAGGGAGGATGTTGCAGTCCAAAGTTAGTCCCTGCAAAATGATGGATTCTGACACCAAGAATATATCTAGCCTTGTAGTTACTTGGTGGTGATCTATTCATTTGTTGTTCCAGGTGAACTGTCCATTGATGTTCTTGATGTCCACAAGCTCCATTGTGTCAATGAATGTTGAGAATTATTCCGCATCTCTGTCCAGTCGCCCGATGCCCCCTTTTTTCTCAGCGAGTGTAGTGATGACGTTGAAATCCCGTGCCAAGATCCAATGGAGGTTGTTGGTTCGATCCTTTAGATTCTCTAGGTCTAGGAGCATTCTCCTTTTTTCCTCCATCAACTAGGGGCCATACACATTAGTGCATAGAATTTCTGCTGTGTTCCCTATAACTTGCATGTGAACAAAAAGTGCGTGTCTCGTGGCTTCTGCTGCAAGTAGGTTCACCGATTTTGGGTTCCATAAGGTGAGAATACCTCCTGCCATATGTTGGCTTTCGACAACCAACATCTTGTACTTGCTCCAATGTTTTTTACTGATTGTTTCCATTATGTCTAAAGTGCATTTTGTCTCTTGAATGAAACATAGGTCAAGTTGTTCCTTGCTCAGTCTATTTTTAAGGATTCGTTGCTTTCTTGGGCTGTTTAGGCCTCTTGTATTCCACATTATAATCTTCATTTAAACATGTGGGGGGGAGTTGGGGAAGAGATTTTTAATCTTACCTGAGTTTATCAGCAGAGCTCCTAGTTCTTGTAGGGCTACGCTATTTGATTTTCTGCCTTTCTTCGGCCTTGCCTGCTTGGGTGAGTGTTGTGGTTGTCCATCACCTGTTTTGATTCCCAAGTGTCCTATCTCACCATGCATGCACTTGATCCCTCTGGATTTCGCTTCCTCCCTTAGGAGGAAGATATATTGGATGCGATTGATTTGCTCTGCTGGCACATTGTCTACTCCCTGCCTTTTCCATTGCTCCAGTATGTTTGGTAGATCTATTCCTTCCCTTTCGACAATATCTCTGAGATCTAGGTCTTTTGTTCCTACCTCGCTCGATGTCATCTCTGAATCTTCGTCTACCTCCTGCATTGGTGTGTTGGCATCTTCGTTTCCTCCTTCCATAGGACTTGTGCTACCTCCCTGTTCTCCCTTGTTGCTTGGAATTTCTGTGTTCTCATGAGTTGCTTGTTCACTCGCTTCCTTAGTTTTCATCTTTTCCTTTCCTTCGTCTTCCCCTTGGTTGGGTCTGCCTCTTCCTTCTGTTCTAATCTTGGCTTCCAGGTTGCTTTGTGTTGGGGCCTTGCCTTGTCTTTTGTTTCCTCTGCTTTTGTGATTTGGCTTCACAAAACCGTCCTCATCCTGTTGTAGCTTGGTGTTTTCCATTTCTTGTTTTTTATTGAGAGGGAATTCTCTTAGTAGGTGTCCATGTCCATGACATCTTCTACATCGAAACATGATCTGCTCGTAGTCTAGTGTTTGTATCCATTCCTCATCCGTAAACTCCAGGCTTATGGCTTCAGGGAGCGCCCTCAATACATCCATCTCTATGCAGATTCTTGAGTAGAATGTATATCTGCCTTTTAGAGTAACTTCCGATGTCTTAACATATTTTCCGAGCTTGTTCCCTATGGCTTCTAAGGTGGACGACAACCAATAGTCTAGCGATAAGGAGTAAAGCCTTAGCTAGGCTTGGACATTTTTAAAGGTTTCTTTCTCTGGGGAGAAGTTTTCCTTTCATGGACGCATGTACAACCCCGTTGAGGTGTGGAAACATGCCCCCCCCCCCCCTCAAAGACTTTATCCCTGTCCTCCAGGTTCATAAAGACTGCTGTGAAGAATCCTTTCGAGCCCAGGTGGAGTTCAACTTCTCCACTTGGCTTCCAATGGTATTTTATCCAGTTGCACAATGTTTTTTCTGTGGGCCACATGCCCATGAACTTGCAGATCAATGCATGCGTCTTCATACGATCCATGAAGAGTTGCATTTGGGGGTCTTCTAGTATAACCTTGGGTATTAGTGTTGTTTTAGGTTTGCACAAGTTGCACCCATCTACCCCACTGGGGTTCGTCGTTTCTTGTACACTGTTTTGGGCTTCTCTGGTTTCTTCCCCCACGGAATCACTTTTTTCTGGGTTTGCCTCTTGATTCTTTTCCAATTTTGATCTTGAGGTGCATGTCAGAGGTTATTTGAAACCGACGCCTCGTGGGCCTTTCCCTCTGTCCACCACTACCTGCTTGTAGGAGGGGGTTCCATTCCCTCCCCCTTTGGTAACCATGTTGGTCGCTGCTGAGACCGTGACTATTAAACCCTAACTTGAATTTTTCTTTAGAGCCGCCAAAATTTTATGGTATAAAAAACTTGATAATATTGTTGATAATACAATATTAATCATATACTAATTATAAATATATAAATATATATTAAAGATCGGATGATTCATTGTTGATCATATAGATTTTGTTACATTTATTATTTATTATTTATTAATGATTCCATAGATCAAATAAAACTTTCAAACTATCGTGGATTATTCAATTGGGCAACATTCCATATAGTCAACATTTTACAAGAGAGGCTATTTAGAAGGCACGATATCAAATGTTTAACTTTTAAAATTGAATTAAATGAAACAATTTACCAAAATTATTAAAGATGTCAAATATTTTAAAAATGATGAAATGATTTTTTTTATTAAAGTCAAAAGAAAAAACTTTAGTTCATTTAAAAAAAGAACAAGAACATATTTCCTCACCAATCTATTTTCTTTTAAGAAGTAGCTTATTTAATTTTGTTATCAACCACAATTATTTAATTCTATTGAAACTTTGAAAAGAAAAGGTTCTCTCTCTAATTTAAAACCCATTATTTAATTTTCAAAAAAAAAAAAAATACTTTCAAGAACTTCTTTGTTTAGCTCATGCTATTTATTTAATTTTCTACACAAGACATAGAAAATTTCATGAAATAGTCACCAAGAAAGGAAATTACATAATTTTCCAGAAACTATATATATATAAGAATTTTTTTAAACACATATAATATAATTCTGATTTTCAAATTAACATGATTTAAAAAGATGACAATATATAATTTTCCATCAATTATGTAAGTTTAACTCTTACAATGGATTTAAAAAAAAACAAGCTATATGATTTTCATTATTTTTTTTCCCAAAAGTTGTTTTTGGCTACAAATGTAGTTCTTTGAGAGTGTCAAGTGATATGTGCAAAAGTCATGAGTAAAAAGAAGCAGATTAGAAATAAGTTTTGCAAGGAGAAAAATTAAAATAAATTATACAATATTTTTTTGGTTTTGATAATTATATAATGTAAATGAACTTACATGTAGATATGCAAGCATTCCAAATTTGTTTGACATCAACAATAGTGTCATCCATTGTAATTGTAAAATTTTCATTAATGGAAAATCCCTGTAACAAGAAAACAGTTTCTGAAATGTTTTGTTTATATTGTGCAAATGATATTTGAATAAGTTTAGCGAATAAGTTTTCAAGGAGTTCCCTTGGCAGAGTGGAATTGATCTTGTCATCTGTTTTGTGCACTATACATTGTAGATTGTGCTCATATGAATATGATGTTTTATGAGCACATTTTGTGCAAATATTGTTATGACACAAACAATAGGTTGGGAAAAGCCCGACCCAATCCACTAGATGGTGATAATGGTGGGAGAGCTTACGCCCTATCACCTTAGATAAACCCTCCATCGCTTCTGTGAAGAAAGAATACAACACAAGGGGGAGTCTTGGGTGACCCTAGGGGAGGAATGAAGTGGAAAGTGAGAGTAGGGAAGTAAAGCCCCTATAGGTCAAGATACTAAGTGAGAAAAGTCTTGATAATGAGTCTCAAAGATGGTTTATGGTTGTCAAAGTGGTTGAGTAGCTACGAAAGATGTTTGTACCTGCCTGAGACACAAGAAAAGACAAGATACAAGCTAAGCAAATCAATGGAAAAACAAGTTAAGCTTGTTGTCCACATTTGTAGAATTCAACATAAATATATATCAACAAGTAAATGATTGTTAAAGCTGCTAACGAGATGCTTAAATTCAAGTAAATAATGCAAGAGATACTCTATCAATTGCTAGTATAACTCAAGTATGAAAGCATAAGACTTTAGCACAAAGATAAGGTTTTTTTTTTTTTTTGTAAATAAAATAAGAACCTTATATTATATCACGAGTGTACAACTATATTTTGTTTAGCAACCACCTGTTCCGTCACATAAGAGAAACCAGAACAGGTGGCTCCAAGCGATGATATGTCTATCATGGCTGAAATATAGTTTACAAAATTGTGTAGTAAGCTGAAAGTTTCAACAGGAACTCTGTTCCAACTAGCTATCCTAGGGCCAGCTTCATCCAGTGCCACCATTACTAACATAATTACATAACTGTAAAAAAGAGTGAAAATATAATCCCTATTCATTCTAAAAACTGTAATTGACAAAAACCAGAGTCGGGGGTGGGCTGCATCAAGCCATTGGATAACCTGGATGTCCATGAGAGGTGTATGCTAGGATGAACTTCTGCTTGCAAGTGGGACAACGTGCTTGCATTGGGGCGTCTGAGAATGCCTCAAACAACAAATCCATTCGTTGGTTGATTTTCCTTTGTCCATGCACTTTTTCACTCTGCCGCTGTCGTATGTCGAAGAGGAGCTCAAGATGCTCCGCTGCCAGGTGATAGGTATAGTGTGAGCCCTCCTCTCCATCGTCTGTGCCTGTGTCTTCCGTTGTAATTGGGTTCTCCCCTGCCTCTTTCAGTTGCCATCTTGGAGGGATTTCCTCCTCCACAATGCATCCTACGTCCCCCAAGTAACGTTGGTGGCCGGGGGCAAAAAGGCTGGGGAGGCATGCCTTGGAGGGTGGTCCTGTCTTGTTCACCAAGCTCGGGACTGGTTGCAAAGATGAAGGTGGCCCTGTGTCAACCAACTTCGGGCCAGGATGCTGAACTGGAGGTGGTGCCTCCTCTTTGACCATGTTGAGGCACCGAGGTGCCTCTTCCTTCAAAGTGTTGGCTGGAAAATACTGAGGCGACGATGGAGAGTGAACTGTGGGAGATGGGGTCTCCGTTTTTGGTATGCGCAAGGAATTCTGAGTCTGAGTCTGGAGCAAGGGTGGCGAGATCTCCATTTTCGGAGTGCTTATGGAGTGTCTATGGGGGCGACTGAAATGGGAAAATAAATCTCGCTGAGAGGTTGTGATTCAGTTGTCTCGGGTGATGGCATTCTTGTTCCTGGTGCCCCTCCTGGGCTTACCTCGCTCTCGGGGCATGGTGGGAAGAACCAGGGGGGGATGCAAGGGGGACCAAGGGGGATGCAAGGGGGACATGGGGGGGCATTGGTGGTCAGGGAAATCTCAGATGGCACACAAAGTGTGACGTGGTAGCATGCAACAAACAGGAAAAGATGCGCGCCTTGGTCGTCTATATCACCGCTGGGAGCCATTGATGCCCCTCCGATCGCCATTGAAGGCTGATGGGACTGGTTCAGGAGTATGGTACCGGTGGCCTGGCTGGATCGCTCATCCAAGAGCTCCTCCAGGCGCACTGAGTTAACTCCCCTCATGGTGTGTGCCACGGGGAGTAAATACTTTGGGCGTGACGGCTTGGGACATTAACTCCCCTCGCCATCTGTCCCTGCCAACTGTCCCCCTCCTTTTGCCAAGTGTCACCCCAACCGGGTAAAGATAAGGTTGTTAGGAACAAGTATTGCAGATATATATTATCAGACTTATGGTTGTAGAAAAACTATTGCTACAATAAAAAAATTCAACCCGCAAAAAGTATAAGTAAACCACCCAAAATATGCTAAATGACAAGTAGATTATTATGGTAGCTTTCTAGAAAATTTCGATGGTTGAAATGAAGTTAAATTTAATAATATGAGATGTTTTGTTGCATCCCTAATGGCTGTAGATTTTAGTTAGTTGTAGCTCAAAATCCACTTGACCAATCTAGACGCCCTAGAGGCTTTAGCAAGCTTAAAGCATCAAGAAAAGATTTCAACTTGAACAAAATCAATATCTCTCAAAATTACGTTTACCAATGCAAACAATTTATTTCTCCAATGCAATAAAATATTAGTGTCTTGCCAAATGGGTTATGGAGTCTTCTTGTATTAGGTTAGGACTACTAAATCTCAAGGGGTGTAAGCCCTTTTACTCCCTTGAGATAGCAACCCTAACAAGGTAAAGTCTAGGAGGGTGTAAACCCTTTTACTCCTCCTAACAAACTTTGCAATAGCCTTTTCAACAAACAATAATGATAAAACTTGGTGGAGGTTGTAAATCATTATACTCCTCCAAATATCTAGCCAATAACAAGCATGGAACAAGAAAGAAACCTAACAAGGTGTAGATTTTCCTTACCAATTCCAATAAATGCTAAGACAAAACCCTAGCTACCAAGCAATTTTCATCACCAAAGCAAAGAGAAAGAGCCTCCAAGAGTAGCACACAACTTCACTTCATTAGAAAAGATATAAACCACAACACAAAGGAGAGAGAGTGAATTTTCCCAAGAGGGGCGCAAATTTCAGCCAAGTAGTCCTCTCACAATGGGAGAGTTGTGACAAAAATGAAATAGAACTGATCCTTGTTTATACAAATCATCTAAAAAGAGTTTGTCCACTTAATTTTAGGGTAAACCACAAAGTAAGGGGTCAACAACCCTTACTTTTCCCCTTTACAAGCTAAATACAAATTAAAAATAAAAAAAATGCAACAAAACCCCTAATGTGACATCATCCCTCTTCTAGGGTGACTTTTTGACACTTTTGGCAAATTATTGGAGTGGAAAGTGGAATGTGTTGGGCCTTCCAGGGCCTCCCTCTCATGTGCTAGGTATTCATCCTCCAAGCCAAGCCTTCTCCCATCAAAATGTGTTAAGTGTCAAGCAACAACAACACCACCACAACAACCCTAGCCCCGGGGTGACGTCAAGCTTCTCAAAAGTGACATTTTAGCCTCAAAAGCAAATCATTGGGCTATAAAAGGGTTGGGTTATGTCCTCCAAGGTGTCTCCTCAGGGCTCCAAAGGCTAGCATCGTCATTTGGTGTACGGTCCATGGTATCCAACCTGTGGGATTCAAGCCCAAGCTAGGCTTGTTCTTCCAAATCTATCCACCAACTAGGTCATGCAAAGAGAATGAATGCGCCCTCCAAGAATCTCAAGTCAAATGCATTATGATAAGTAAATCAAATCAATAAAAGAGCCATCTAAGCATGTACATCCAAACCAACTTATCAAAATAAACAAGTGTTCAAAGACCCTATGCAATTTTCCAAGTTTAAGTATGGGAGGGTTAATAAAACGACCTATTGGGTGAATCATACCTCAAGTTTAGGAGTGTTTCCCAAGTGGATTTGTTTCTAGGTCATGTGGACAAAGTGACATAGATGGGGATCAAGACTTTTGGGCACGGGGTTCATGACATACAAGGGATCATAGTATCTCATTTATGGGTGCCCTTGTAGAGGGTGTGTTGCACCTTCATTTTCAATGCAACCTTTTCCCAGGCCCATTTATTGCATTTTTTCTTTTTAAGATGTTTCCAAGTTGAAGCCAAGGTGGGGATTCTACCTAGGCATGAAAAAAAATTCCCACCTTGACTCTATCTTGGTCACATCATGCTTCCCCAAGTTGAAGTCACATGTGGGGCTTCTACCTAAGCATGAAAAATAGTGCCCACACATGGTCCACCTTTGTTGGCATTTTGTATTAGTTTTTTTTACGGGTCCCATCAGTTGCTTATGAGAGAAATTTTGTTGTCCTTAGGATACCTGGTCGAGCATCTAGAAGGTTCATTATTGGCTTTTATCTTTTCCCATCTATAAGCCTCTAGGCCTTCAACCCCTTCTTCCCATGAAATGAGGGACAATCCCTTCTCGGGTCAATACGCCTGAAAATCCCAAAAGGTAAGGAGATGAGGGGATGAAGTGTGGAAAGTGACAAGTATGGTATGGAATGACATGATGACTCATCAAGAGGACCTCCCAGTAGCAAACCTATCCCTAAGGGTGACCCACTTACTAGGGTGCAATGCCAACCACCAAAGTGAAACATGGCAAAGAGCATAATTTCCAAGTAGACGTTACATAATGAAAAGCAGTTTAAAACGTAACAAACTCAAATGCCTTAGATATTGAAATGAAACTCACCATAATACCTGACTTGTACCTCATGGAGCAAGATCCAATGTCTTTCGGAAGCCAACTGATGTGGTGGATACCCTTGTGATAAACATGGAACTGTGGTGGTGAAGCGGGTCTCTGTCTGTGCAAGTAGACAATGTTGGTCAATTTGTCTCTCGATACTCCATGTATGCAACCTGAGGGCCTTGAGAGATCATCTCCTTAGTTATCCCTAGTAACTGGGGACAACAAATATAATATGTCATCTATTGGAAAATCCATTGTTATAACAATTTGTTTACATTCACTATAGAATGGTTTGAATGGAGGAAAAAATACATCACTTGGCTTGAATAATACACTCACAATGTTTTTTGCTCATAGGCTTTTTGTTAGTATACTACAAAAATCTAAAAAAACAAGAGAATTTAGTTGTAAAAGTAATTTTGTTTCAATAGAACTTGCATGAACATTTGTTTTTGCAAGAGTTTGTAAATAAAACTTTGTAGAATCATCATTGAGTGGGTCAAGGAAACTAGATAGACCTATTTGTATCTTGCAGGATCCCTTTGGTCAACTCCTAACCACATTTTTGAAGAGGAGCATGTTTGATTTTCGTTTTTCTATAAGTTGTTTGATTTCAAAGCATGTTTGCTTGTACTGGTCATTCAAGTGCACCTAGTTAAACCATCTTGATAATCTTCCATAAACTTCTCAATCAAATCTTTGAAGGAATGGTCCATTTCCCTTTGGAAGGTCGTGCTAGCATTCTTCAACCCAAAAGCCATGTGAACATAAGCATAAGTCTCCCATGGTGTAACAAGGGCAGTCTTGGGTCTATCCTCTTCAACAACAAGCACTTGGTTATATCCTGAAAAACCATCTAGCATGGACATCAAAGCACAACCAGTAACGTGCTGCAATAACATTTTCATGTTTGGGAGTGGGTAGTCTTTAATACTTTCCCGGTTAAGATCTCATAACTCAACACAAAGACGAATTTCTCCACTCTTTTTTCTTACTATAACAGTATTTGAAAGCCATTATAAATGTTTGATTGGAAAAATTATGCCATTTTTTTTTTTTCAATTTTTCCAACTCTATTTTACCAAGGGCTTCAACGTGGGATTTATCATTCTTAATTTTTGCTTAGCACACTTTGATCCCTCTTTGAGCGGTACAATGTGCTAGAAAATTGACTTGTCACATTCCTTCAAATCATCATAAGTCCAAGCAAAAATGTCATGAAATTATTTGAACAATGAAGCGTATTGATCTATTTCTTCAATTGTACAAGTAGTACCAAGATTTAAGTACTTTGGAGAATTAGGAGTACTGATTTTGATTTTGTCTTGAATTCATTCAACTTGTGCTCTAGTCTAGACAACATTGTCTTGTGAACAATCAAGATCTTCTTGTTCATAAAAAATGTAAAAAGATGATGTGCCTTCATCCATTTGTATTGATTCTAAAACTTCATCTTGGGTAATATTTGCTCCTTGATCAAAATTTTCAAATCTTTCTTCTTCCACAATCTCTTATAGCACCACAACATTAGGATTTGGCACTCTTGGTGCTCTTGGTCTATGTTCTTCGACTCTATCATTTCTTATTCTTTGATATTTTGCTGGAATTCTTGCGTTTTGAATGGTGGAACAATATTTTCAGCTCTTTTAAGTCTAGTAATCTCGTTCTACATTTGTCTAATTGTTCTCCTCATTTGAGAAATTTCTTTTTTTTGCCTTGTTTCTTGGGAAACTACTTGATCACTTCTCACATTACGGGGAACCCTCGAATAATTCCTCCACCAATTGCTTGATTTTTAAACATTTATTGAAGTAGATGGTCCTTGAGGTGATATGGACAAAGTATTCATATGTCTTTGTACTTTTCCAAGAATGGTCTTGGGATCAACATTAGTCTGCAACATAAACTCTTCTATTTTCGTTGCCTTCTGGATGGATACATGTAGATCATTTATTTGTTAAGCTCTAATTGCATAATTCACATTTGCAGGCATTGCATTCATATAACATTCAAATATAACAAGCTCATTAGCTTGTTTCTCTTATGGGTTTTGATTCAGAGTCTTAAAGAATCACAAGTTGAAATCTTTGATTCTTTCTCCTTTCTTGATATGGATTTGAGTGAATTAAGTAAGAAGAGTAAGTTATGCAATGGGTGGGGGTGCATAGATAGTTATAAACATATTTTCTAAATCATCAAATGATCTAATTCATTGAGCTAGGATAGAAAGACATCATTCATAAGCTGGACCTATCAAGATTTTCATAAATACTATGACCATCACATCGCCGGGTTCAATTAGATGTATATAAAAAATACTCGAGAATTGATCCATCGATCTTTTTGGATCCATGATTCCATCACCCAAAAATACTGGTAGAAATCCTTGAGGGAGGGTTGGTAATGTATGTTGTTCTCCACGTAGATTAAGTGGGTTGGACTTGGCCCTTCTTCTTGGAACTCTTTGTCTATTATTTCTTTCTATTTTGGAATCTCCTTTCTTTCTTCTCAATCTCCCATGATTAGGGTTTCACTTATTTTTTATTTGGAACTTTCACAAAATTGGTGAAGCTAAAGTTTCTTGCTCTTACTTCCTTTTAGTGGACCTTTATAAGGTTCCAATTTTATTGAATTCACAACTATATTCTTTGCCTCAATGTTATCTCTCTTTCTTCCTCCTAAGTAAGGGTTTCCCAATATATTTCCAGCTCTTCTTGACTTTTTGCTGAAGTTAACACTAGATCATACAATTGATGTGGAACACTTCTTTGATTTTTGAGTCTGACTTGTAGCTGAGGTTGATTTGGTTCTGGTTGAGTCATTCAAATTTCCCGATCTGCGAAACCAACCTTTTGTTCTCCCTAGTATGGTTGCCAAAAATGTTGATGTTCAAATTTTTCAAAATCTCAACAACAACTTCACAAGGATATAAATCCCCCCATGTATTTAAAGAGGTGGTACTCCTCTGTTACTACTTAAAATAAATTATGAAAATACAATTTAAAATATTAAAAAAAAACATATTCACAAAGAAATGTTCATGAGAGAAGGATCAAGAACTCATTCAAAACAAAATATGATATCTTTACAATATTATACAAAGGTAAATAAAACATCATATAATATTGAAATATTCCTCGCATCCATCACAATATAAGCAAGATATGGTCACATTCATAAGACATGAAGATATAAGTCCACAATGCAGAGAACTTTAAATGAGTATCACTTTTAAAAATGAAAAAGAATATGATAGGCACACTACACAAATCTCATACTTAGAGATTCAAGAGTCCGAGAAATCATTAAAGTTGTGTCCCGAAATAGTTCTCTAGGGAGTTCAAAAAAATAATGGTATGGTTTTACAATGAAAAGTAAAATTAAAATGAAAGAGTTCATCCAAATGGACTAGGATGGGGCTCCCGTGGACCTTTAAATGATAAATTTGGACCTGGAAGAAAAAGAGGAAAGCGATAAAAAATTAGTTGTGAATTCTCAAATAATGAAAATACACAACTAGGTGACTTCTAAGTGAGAAGACTAGAAAATGGGAAATTATGAAATATGATTGCTTTACTTACTGTGATGGAATCTCTCTTCATATGTTGGTTGGAATGTATTTTATATTTTCCTTTGTTGGAACTACCTGACCGGTTGGAATTGCTTCTTCTTGATCTGATTTAGCTATTTTAATTAAAGCATTTTTTAACCAACAACCAATGAAGAAAAGGACTTGGCCATTAGTAAACCAACAAAGAAAGTGGGTTGTCGGTTTAATATGAAGAATCGAGAAATGGAAGCCAACAAGGAAAAAGAAAGAGGTACGCTACCAACCCTTGATGGGGTATTCATTAGAGAATAAATAGGTCCATGGATGCATAGTAGTTCCAACCCCTCCAAGGGAGGGGCTCCCAAATCCTCCTATAAATGATGAAATTTCTTTCCTGGAATTGTAGGGGCCTCGAGAGTCCCTCAAAATTTGATTTAGTAAAGAATTTAATAAAGCAGGAGAGGACAAAGGTTCTACTTCTCCAAGAAACCAAGCTGAATCAAGATGATGTCCTTCATCTTAGCTTGAAATTTTGGAAAGCTAGTCAAGGAATATTAGTTAGCTCAAGAGGTGCTTCAGGGGGTCTCTGGACAGTCTAGAACCGTCATTTTTTCTAAACATATTTTCTAAATCATCAAATGATCCAATTCATTGAGCTAGGAGAGAAAGGCATCATTCATAAGCTGGACCTATCAAGGTTTGCATAAATACTATGACCATCACATCGTTAGGTTCAATTAGATGTATATCACAAATACTCGAGAATTGATCCATCGATCTTTTTGGATCCATGATTCCATCACCCGAAAAGACTGGTAGAACTCCTTGAGGGAGGGTCGGTAATGTATGTTGTTCTCCACATAGATTAAGTGGGTTGGACTTGGACCTTCTTATTGGAACTCTTTGTCTATCATTTCTTTATATTTCTTCATTTGGAATCTCCTTTCTTTCTTCTCAATCTTTCATGATTAGGGTTTCACTTATCTTTTATTTGGAACTTTCACAAAATTCGTGAAGCTAATGTTTCTTGCTCTTACTTCCATTTAGTGGACCTTTATAAGGTTCCAATTTTCTTGAATTCACAACTATCTTCTTTGCCTAAATGTTATCTCTCTTTCTTCCTCCTAAGTAAGGGTTTCCCAATATATTTCCAACTCTTCTTGACTTTTTGCTGAAGTTAACACTAGATCATACAATTGATGTGGACCACTTCTTTGATTTTTGAGTCTGACTTGTAGTTGAGGTTGATTTGGTTCTGGTTGAGTCATTCAAATTTCCCGATCTGCGAAACCAACCTTTTGTTCTCCCCAGTATGGTTGCCAAAAATGTTGATGTTCAAATTTTTCAAAATCTCAACAACAACCTCACAAGGATATAAATCCCCCCCATGTATTTAAAGAGGTGGTACTCCTTTGTTACTACTTAAAATAAATTATGAAAATACAATTTAAAATATTAAAAAAAAACATATTCACAAAGAAATGTTACTGAGAGAAGGATCAAGAACTCATTCAAAACAAAATATGATATCTTTACAATATTATACAGAGGTAAATAAAACATCATATAATATTGAGATATTCCTCGCATCCATCACAATATAAGCAAGATATGGTCACATTCATAAGACACGAAGATATAAGTCCACATTGCAGAGAACTTTAAATGATTATCACTTTTAAAAATGAAAAAGAATATGATAGGCACACTACAAAAATCTCATACTTAGAGATTCAAGAGTCCGAGAAATCATTAAAGTTGTGTCCCGAAATAGTTATCTAGGGAGTTCAAAAAAATAATTGTATGGTTTTACAATGAAAAGTAAAATTAAAATGAAAACGTTCATCCAAATGGACTAGGATGGGGCTCCCGTGGACCTTTAAATGATAAATTTGGACCTAGAAGAAAAAATGGAAAGCGATAAAAAATCATTTGTGAATTCTCAAATAATGAAAAGACACAACTAGGTGACTTCTAAGTGAGAAGACTAGAAAATGGGAAATTATGAAATATGATTGCTTTACTTATTGTGATGGAATCTCTCTTCATCTGTTGGCTGGAATGTATTTTATATTTTCCTTTGTTGGAACTACATGACCGATTGGAATTGCTTCTTGATCTGATTTAGCTATTTTAATTAAAGCATTTTTTAACCAACAACCAATGAAGAAAAGGACTTGGCCATTAGTAAACCAACAAAGAAAGTGGGTCGTCGGTTTAATAGGAAGAAGCGAGAAATGGAAGCCAACAAGGAAAAAGAAAGAGGTACGCAACCAACCCCTGATGGGGTATTCATTAGAGAAGAAAGAGGTCCATGTTCGCATAGTAGTTCCAACCCCTCCAAGGGAGGGTCTCCCAAATCCTCCTATAAATGATGAAATTTCTTTCCTGGAATTGTAGGGGCCTCGAGAGTCCCTCAAAATTTGAGTTAGTAAAGAATTTAATAAAGTAGGAGAGGACAAAGGTTCTACTTCTCCAAGAAACCAAGCTAAAGCATGATGATGTCCTTCATCTTAGCTTGAAATTTTGGAAAGCTAGTCAAGGAATATTAGTTAGCTCAAGAGGTGCTTCAAGGGGTCTCTGGACAGTCTAGAACATTCATTTTTTTCACTTAGAAAGCAACCAATCCTCTTGGCATTGAATCCTTGTTAACCTCTCTCATGTGCTGACATGGGATGTATTCTTTGTGGTCAATGTCTAAATGTCAAACAACTCTTGTGAAAAAGACCTTTGTTGGGATTCTCTTCACACCCTTCAGAACTAAAACATGAATCCCAATTGCACTATCGTTGGGGACTTCAACACAACCCTCCATCCCAAGGAAAAGAGGGGAGGCAGTCTAGTTCGAGATCCCTCGAGAGAAAAAATGGAAGACTCAATCTCCTTCATGGATCTTTATGATATAAAACCAAAGAAATGAAGGTATACTTGGTCAATTTGGCACTTGGGCCTGAGCTATATTGCAACTCATCTAGATAGATTCTTGGTAAGAAATTCTTTCCCTGATGGTAATCTATCTTGCTCTTTGTTCATTCTTCTTTGGGGAGGTTGTGATCATCGACCAATCTCCCCGATCATGTATGAGATTGATAACCTTCGTCTGATTCCCTTCAGATTCAACCCCTTATGGGATCAAGACGCCTCCTTCTTTGAATTAATATCCAACGCGTGGATTTGTTGGGTCACAGGCTCCCTTATTCACATTTGGAAACAAAAATTAAAAAGGACTAAGCAAGCCCTCAAGGAGTGGGTCAAATATATTTATAAATATTCCACATTGAAAATTTCCTCCCTGCTCAGAAAAGTTGAGACCTTCTAGGAGAAGATGGAATAGGGGACCATCACAGGGGAATTGCTTCAAGAAGTACAACATGCCTTCCAACAATATCATAGTACCCTTAGAATGGAGGAAGAAAATGGGTGACTAAAATCACGGAGTCTATGGCTCAAAGTAGGCGACAAGAACACTAAATTCTTGCACAAGGAAGGTAGAGCTCAGATGTGGAAGAATAATGTCAAAGAAATTGTGAGAGAAGACAAGTTGACTGCCTCCTCATTTGCTCAGATAAAAGAGGCATCCTTTCAACATTTTAGAAATTTGTATTTGGAGCCGCCCCTTTCCCACCAGAAGGAAATCGCTTAGTTTTTGGACCATATCCCCCAAGTCATCACCCATCAAGACAACAAAGAGTTCTCAAACCTTGTCAAAAAGGCCAAAATCCTCAAAGCCATCTAGCAAATGGAACCTAATAAAGCGCTTGGGTCTAATGGTTTCTCAACGCACTTTTACAAAATATGTTGGAACACCATCAAGTTTGAATTAGTTTGTCGGTGAGGTACATCTAGAAATCAACCCGTAAGGGAGACAACACTAATTCTTCTTTCCTAGACCTTGTTCCTTAAGAGGTGAACCCCTCCTCCTTAACCAAATTTAGGCTTGTTTCTCTTTGTAACATCTCTTACAAATTCATCTAAAAATTCATAGCAAACATAATCAAACCCCTTCTCCCCAGACTTATTTCCCCAAACCAAGGAGGCTTTGTTGAGAAAAGATAGATCATTGACAACATTATCCTTGTTTAGGAAACCATTCATTCCAACAAAACTAGAAAAGAAAAATGAATGATAATTAAGTTAGACATGACCAATGACTTTGATAGTGTAAGGAATAACTTCCTCTTAGATGTCTTAATTTTTTTTTGGCTTTGATGACTTTTTCCTAAATTAGGTCTCAACATGCTTCCCCTCTCCATGGATCACCCCCTTTTTCAATGGTCGCCCCACCTCATTCTTCCGAACTTCAAGGGGGTTTCACCAGTGTTGTCCCCTCTCCCCCCCTTCTCTGTATTCTTACGGTTGAAGCACTTAGCAAGTCGTTGGAGCATGCCAGAAAGGAAAAATCCATTCCCGACATTAAAATTATTAGGGGCACTAAAATAATCAATTATTCCCAATTTAATGGAAACACCCTCCTTATTAGTGTTGCCTCTACTATCTTAGCCATCAGATTTTAAAACATTATGGACCTTTTCACGAATTCTTCTGGAGGCTTAATTAACAATGCCAAAATCCATCTCTTCACTTGGAACACCAGTCTCAGCCATACTAGAACAATAACAAAGATTTTTGGCTTCCCTTGTGATGAAAAATGGCAGTATTTTAAATACCTAGGAATTCCCCTTAGCATGAAACCTCTAACTACAATTTCCTGGAAGCCTACCTTAAATAAGATCAAATCAAAATTCACTCAATGGGGAGCCCATTGGCTAAACCCAGCTGAAAGAATTGTCTTCGTTAACTTTGTTTTAAGTGCCTTGTCGATTTTTCAATTTTTCGTGCTGCTAGCTCTTGCCTCCTTTTGTCACGCCTTTACTTGCGAAATCCATAGATTCCTCTAGCAAGGAGGTAAATCAAATTCTAAATGTTTTCATTTGGTAAGGTGGAATGTGGCTTGGGCCTCAAAACTCCATGGGGGGCTTGGGATCCGTGATCCCACCATCATGAACAAATTCCTTGGAGCCAACGTTATCTGGAAAATGGTCTTCGACCACAAGGAATGGTGGAAATCTTTCTCAAATCAGAATTACTTCCAAGGTCCCCACCCGAGATGTTTGGATAACTCGCTTCCCCCCCGGCCTGCTCTCAAATTTGACACCTCATCTAAGCCTCCCTCCCCCTCCTCTCTGCCAACCTCATTTGGAATATTAGGAACGAGAAACAAATAAAAAGTTGGCAAGACAACATTATGGGACTGCCTCCTCTTCTGTCCATGCATGAATTCATTCCCTTGAAAATTGGCTTGACTATCAGAACAAATTCACTCTATTTGACATCTCTCTTTGGGATGATCAGTTAGGCAGATGGATGGGTTGGAATTTGGGAAACTTCTTGCCCCCCTTTCAACCACTCTCAAAGTCTCTTCTCCTCAAGTTATATGGTTCCCCCCCCCTTCATCGTGATTCAATAGAATGCAAAGGCTGGGAAAATATTGGATACTCAGTCAAACATGGTTACCAATTAGAACTCCTTAAGTTTGGTCTCCCCCCAAGATCTAATAGATGGTGAGGAATATGGAATCCTGATAATCTCCCCAAAATAAGTGCATTTAGTTGGACCCTTATGCATCAAAAAGTGCTTAGCCAGGAAAACTTGGAAAAAAGGGGTATTTAGGGCCCATACAAGCGTGCTCTTTGTTTTGAGGGACATGTGTCCTACTCAACTCGATGCTCTTGAACTTTTGGAAACAAATTTGATGGAAGGGTTCCCCATTAAAACTTCTACACCCCTCCCAACTCATTCTAGATCAACCTGGTAGCTTCAACTCTCAATTGCTGACTTATCATATTGGTTAGGGGTCCGAGATCACTTCACTCTATGCTTTGATAGAGCCTCTAAAGGGAACCCCAGGGTGGCAGATGAGGGAGGGGTTTTCTATGGCCTTGGAGGGCATATCGAGTCCACTTTCTCATGGAATTTACGAGTGTCCACCAATAACGAGGTTGAATCGTATGCCCTTTTGCAAGGACTACTCATAGACAAATCTAAAAGCATCAAAATTATCTCAGTTGTGGGTGAATCTAAGAATACGATAAGGCATCTAAGGCTTTCCTCCGATCAATATTTAGACGCATATATGGTATTTTGAAGGACTTTAATCAAGTGTTCTCGTGGCATGTTAAGTGAGATCTGAATTCTCTCCTAGAAAAATTGGACAATAATGGAGTCAAAGGAGGAGTTGAATCTCTTGTCATTGATGGAAGTATTAGGTTCATCCCCTCCCCTTAGCTCCTCTTTCATGGTTTAGGAATATGACTATGGTCTTTGGTTTTGGTTGGCTCCTCCCATTTTCATGGCCCACTCCTCTCTTGACACGCATTGCCCCCGTCCCTTCTCTTTGTGTCTAGCCCCTTATCCCCAATGGATCCTTTCACCCCCTTGTCTTCCCCCCCTCCCCCTTTCTTTGTCTTTCCTCTCGACCTTTTTTTGTCCCCTCTCCCTCGTCATTCCGCTCATCCTTCTGTACAATTTGGCTCATGCAGTTGACATCGAATCTGACATCTCTTTGTCGGGTGGTAGAAAAATTTGTGTGACACCTCCATCATGGCATACAAATGTTCAGGTTTGAATTCGAGGCTGCTCCAACTACAACAAGAGTTAGACGACCTACGTTCACTAGTCATCTCCATTCAGGGGAGAGTGGACATGTTGGCGTCATAGGTTCTTGTTGTGCTCGAAATGACAGTGCATCACATGCAATCTTTCCAGTCCTTACACGATGATGTTGACGCACTCTGAAGTCAGTTACAATATGAAGTCAGTTAGAAGATATTAGGATCTAACTCGCTTTCAATGGACATTATGGGATCACCCCAACATACTTAGAATCTGTCAATTCCAGCCCGCGCCTGCAGGTGATCCCCAACCTCAACACAATAATCCCCTAGGACCAGGACGAAGAAATGGAAAAGGTTGAATATTAGAACAGGTTCCCTCCCTAATTAATTTTACATGAATTTCCAATTTTGGCGTTGTCTAGGCATTTTCTACAGGGTCTACCCTATCAAAATGTTTGAATAGAAGGGATGTCAAACTTTGGTGATTCATTGTAATTCTCAAGCCCAACACAGTTTAGCCTCAACTTTGGAATCTCCTCTCCTATGTTGGGATATTTCGCCTATGTATGTAATTCGTTTCCATGAAGTAGTCTTTATATAATACAAATTTCTGAGTTTGAGTAAAAGAAAAAAGATAAGCTTCATGTCATGGGTGTTTCATCTATGGTAATTAATTGGATGAAAGGAAGTCTGCAAGTACACAATACTTATCTTCTTCCACTAACATATCAATTAATGGAAATCTAATCAGTTTGTTTGGGTTGGCTGTACTCATTTATAGAGAGCACAACAAGATTGTGGATCAACTCTCTAATGAAGGACTTCATCTATCTTAGCTTTATGGCTCCTTGGAAGAAGTACAAGATGTCCAAACAATGGTTTTACAACAATTTTCATTTGATGATTTATGAACTCCTTTTGAACTTGTATTTTGTCAATACATGGGTATGTCAAATCCTATTAATTTTACATGATATATTGTATATGCGATATTATGAAAGTTATGGATTTTTATGGATCTTTGGGTAAATATTGTAGAGAGATATATTTTTTGATGATCTTTTTTTGGATTGTGCCTAGAGCACCTGAGTATTTTTTTTTTTCTCTCATATAAAACACTTTTTTTTTTCTTGGAAAAAAAAAGCATACATACATACATATTTACCATTGAAAAGAAATCCATATCGGCCATCAATGAAGTAGATCTAGCACCTATCATAGGTGAAAAAACAATGGTATCCACTAGAACAAATTGATCATGTATCATAGGTCCCCCAGGCATCACACCTACTGAAAATAAATCTATACTATCCATCAATGAAGTAGATCTACCACCCATCATATGTGAAAACATATTATCGTCACAAGAGAAACTAGGTTTCAACCCATCAAACACTTCATGGGTGCAAATGCTCAACTCAAGGACACTAGGGTTTTGTTGACGCTTGAATCCGTTAGGACCGAAACGACAACCTCACGAGGATGTAAATCCCCTTGAGTTTTTATAGAGGTGGTACTCCTCTTTAGATTTTCTTGGGAATTCGAGATATTCATAACATGGGACTTGACAGAAGTGAGTTGAAGTAATTCAAAGAAATATAAATATTGCAAGAAAATAAAAGAAAAATATTTTGATTTCTTTTAAGGGAAAGTTCTTGAGAAAGGACTAGGAATCAGACACATTCACACATTTAAAGAAAATAAGAAAAATTTCCTCACATCCATCATAGTTTGACTAAAGATTTCTGATCACATAAAAATAAAAAGAAGATGGTCAGTATGCATAAGAGAAATTTAACAGAGTGAACATGGGCAGCTCAAATAAATATAATGATAGATCAACCTCAAATACTTTATATTTAGAACTCTGGGTTACAAAGTACAGTCGAGATTGTTCCCGAAATAACTCTCTTGAAATTTCTAAAAAATATATAGTCAGTTACATGTTCTTTGAAATTTAAAATGCATTTGTCTTAAAGACTGGGATTGGGGCTCCCGCGGATCATAAAGCAAATATACACAAGAATTAAGTTTGTAGAGGGAATATGGTGGGCGGAAAAGATCAACAAGACCTGGTAAGAAGAAAAGAGGAGTTATCAATCTTCGGTTAAACCTTTCTAGTGAAATAGGTGGAATAACTGGATGAAGGACTTGATAAAGAAAAGAAATATGTGATTAACATAAACTTACTATGATGGTCTCTCATGTCTTCACTTGCTTGTCGGTGTCCTTTTATTGTCTTCATTAACGGTTACAGGAACTGTCTCAACTATTTCTTGCCCCTCGATGGTTAATTTGTCGATAGCTTTTTAAAACCATTCTTCAATGTAACTTTTCATTGGTGCCATGTTGACTTCATGCCAGATTTTGATGTTGAACAACTCACCCTCCAAGTCTCTCAGATCAAGGGAAATGCCATGTAATGCTTCTTCAATGTCTTGATTTTTTTATGGAGTAATCCACTAGCCAGTTGTCTATGTCGTCCTCATCATATTCAAGTATACAATAGAACTTCTTGACTGACAACCCTTTAAAGATCTCAACTTCCTCATCAAACTGTTGCTTTGTTAGGAACAACGAGTTGAGGATCAATTTGGGATCTTGGAATTTGTTAGTTCTTCTGGCTAGGTCCACCTCCGTGAGCCTTTTGAATAGTTCTTCCCTCCTTGATATGGCTTGGATGCATGTTTGAACAATGTTGTTCAAGTTTTTAATCTTTTCTTTCCAACATGCGTTCAACTGTTTGATCCGACTTGGAGAGGGAAGATCCTCCTCTCTTCTCCTTATTTATGTCATGTTGGAAACTTTAATACCACAGGGTACCATAGCATCAAGGTAAAAATCTTCTTCATTCTTTAGGCCAGCTTGTAAATACTAGTGGAAGGCATGCACCCTCAAGCCAAAAGAAACCATGTTTTTCAAAATTTTCCAAGCCTCTATGATCAATGCCATTATTTTCTTGATATTATTCTCCACATAGCTCCTAGCTGATGTAAGTAAGCTTGAGGATCCTTTTAATTTAGCAACGAGTGTGGTGGGTCCAATGATTTCCAAAGGGCTGACAAGAAGTGGAAGAGGCATCAAGGTCTCTTCCAGTTCCTTGATCTTTTCCTTTAACTTCGTGTTTTCCGCTTCAAGACCACCAATGGAGTCATCCATTGCATTGCTTGTTGCTCTATGAATTATAGAAATCTGGGAAGGCTGCATATGTCTTAGGTTAACCTCTGAACGATATTTTCCTCTTTCATTCTTTACATCACTTTTCTCAATAATCAATTTTTTGGATTCCTTCTCAAAGACAACGCTCTGAAAAACAAATGACTCTTCTTTGTCGAAGGTCTCATTCTCAATGATTTCCAAAGATGGATTCTGGTGGGCCGTGTTCCCTGACTGATCCAGTGGGGGAAACATTTTCTCGATGTTCGCCTTGAGTTCTATATTTTCAAAGGAGAATTTATTGATATCCCTCTCTATGCATTGGTCTTCTTCCTCTTGCATGGCGTTTTCCCTCTTTTTTCTTAGAGGAAGCTTGTGCGAGATTTCAATTTTTCCTAACGGGGGAATCTTGTCTCCTCCGTCGCCTGCGCTACTGTTGGTCACTTTTCTAGATGGGTGGGCCGCTGGAGCATTGCTCCGAGATGTTGTAGTCTTACGAGTAACATTTGGGGACTGGGCACTCTTATCGTTGGGACCTTTACCTTTCTGCTTTTAAAATTCATTGGTACTGAGTACTGTTTCCAAGTCACCAACATTGTGAGTAGGAACGCCCAAGTTATTATCTTCTTCTTCACTTAGAATAGTATGGAAAAATGAATTGCTAAATCCCACTGCTAGCATATGTTCCTCAAAAATTTCGTTAGGGTGAAACCCTTTTATCTTTTCAACATATTTGAGATTTAGATTGTGGAAGTGGTTTGCAAATTCATCGATTTTGTTCATATTTATGAATATAAAATCCCCAATTTCAATGGAAATCAATTTCCCCCAATCGAAAATGGCTTGCTCTTTGACAGTAAAATGTAATATATAAAGACTCATACGGGAAATTTTGGCGGTGCTCTCTTGGCCTGTCACCCTGGTGAACAGCCAAGCAATTTCCCAAAAGGGGTTTTTGAACAAGTTGAACTGTAACCAAGTAATATCTTCAGGGATGTCCACAATATTCTCCAAAAATTGAGGCAAGAGGTCAAGGCCGTTGTCATGTTTTTTCAGGAAATCCTTGCAATCCTCTGCTTTAAAAGTAAGTGTTAGTTCAAGGAGTTTCAACATCTTACAAAACACTTTAGGTGAAAGAGAGATGGGAGAATGGTCTTGAAGTTGAATAATCCGCTGACTTGGTATATATTTCTCAACGCACCATACAACTAGTTCCTTACAGTAAAAAACCTCAGGGACACACCGTGCACGAGCAATTCCCGACGTCCAGATCACTTCCTTTTGAGCAGAAGGGGATGAATAGTAAGAATAAGATCTAGGCCATTGAAAGTTCTAGTCCTCTCGTCCAAAAATATTCACAGTATCTCCGCAGAACTGCTGTCGAGCTGCTGTTGCCATAAGTTGACGAGAGTGTTCCTTTAATCCAAATAATATTTGCAACAGGCGCTTGAGAGAGATAACCATAATATAATATTTTTCAAATCAAGCCTTAATGCGGTTTAATGAGAAAATCTCATCGAGCCCTTTGCTTATTAATGACAATCTTTATGGAACCTGCATGATGAGTTAGTAGCATTAAACCATTCTTAAATGCGTATTGGGAAAAGGACGAGGATTGTGGGGACGAACAAGAGTAAATTAGGATTTGGGAATTATTGTGAACCCACCAACACTGGAACCTGCGAATCCGTGGTTGTGAAAGGTCAAGAATAGGCTAAGTGTTGTATTGTGGTCGATCAGAATCAATATAGGAGAGATGGGACACTTAGGATCTTGGGGAGTCTAATGGTCAAAATGTAGATCGTATATCTTTTGGGTGCAAAATGGATATCGCAGAACATGGGATATGAAAGCTTGAACCCGCGAACCCGCGATTGCAGAAACGATTAAGTATAGAATAACACGGCGGTCGATCAGACTCATGATATGGTAATATGAATCGAAGTGAGAACCCGCGAGTCCGCCAACCCGCGAACCCACCATTCTTGAAAGAAAAATGACTAAGTATAGAAAATAGAAAGGGAGAATAGAAGGGAGAAAAGAATAGGGGAATTTGGGTAAGTATGGAAGAGGGAAAAGAAATGGAAAAAGAAGTTGGGAAGATAGAAAGGGGAGGGAAACTCAGAAGCGGGAAATGGTCTCAAGAGGTTTCACCATCCAACAACCACTCCCATGTTCAACAACTAAAATATTTGGCCTTGAAATTAGTGAGAAGGAAATCTTTGTCCAATAAGCTATGATACCATGTAGAAATCTTGAGAATCAGGCAATTAATGCAACTTTTAAAACTTCACCTCAATCTCAAGGTTTCCTCGACTATTTCTTGTCAAATTTCAACCTTGGGGTTGAATTTAAAATATTGAATTACATCAACTGATATTTAACTTTTGCCTAACCCAACTCACGAGGCAGCCCAAGAAAATAAATACCTGATAAGTGTACTTCAATGGCAACAAGTTACATACCTTAGGGCACACTTCTTGAGCAAATTATTGATATGAAAATACTTATTATAACAAATTATTAGAGTAGAAAATATGTTTTTTTATATTTCAGATATGTGTCAAATCACTTAACAGATTTATCTCATTGTTATGACAAATCAACATGCATAACCATGGCTGAAATCTACTCAATCATGAAGATAACATAAGTTGAAAATCAAGTATGCAAGTACACAAAATTTTGTTAGTTAAAAGATGAATTACAAGTACATACCACAAATTTATCACAAAGATGGTACAATTCAATCTCTCCAAACCATAACTAGGGAAACCAGAGGAAAGCACTAGCCACCAACTTCTCCTAGTTAGGAATCGATCCCAACCAAATATGGACACTCCACCAAATTTCCTTAAAAAACTAACATCAACACTAAAAAGTCATCGTTAGCACATACACCAAGCTTGCATCACACAAGCTCTCCACACTAGTGTTGTTGTATTCCTTAGGGTTTGTAAACCTTCACCATGTTGCATTACATAAGTAAACGAGAACACGACTCTAGCACTAGCCTCCATGTATACATGTCCATGTTTGAGTCCTCAAACCCTAGGTCTTTAACTCTTGCATCAACACAAGCACCACGACCACCACATAACATCAAGAATACAAGAGCCAATTCTTCTTCCAAGAAGGGAATAACACCAATATCCAGACTCATCAAGCTAATCTCTTCCTGGATTCCACATCACATAAGAACAAGGCTACAAAATTATCCAAGGATATTACCTCTTCTCTTAATGTCTTCTACTAGGGTCAAGACAAATCATCCTCACCTTGTCTGTCATGTTCTTCTATAGGATTTACTCACTAACCCTATCATCTTTCTCCATACAACACTTCTCAAGACAATTGAGACAGAATAGAGTACACTGAAATATGACAACATAAGTTTTATCCTCCCTTCATATATTATACAATAAAAAGTGAGGGATGCTAACATAAAACACAGACTTATTTCTATACAAGTAACAAACAAGGCAACCCCACATGGAGTGCTCTACAATACAATGATGCGCAAGTGTCATACTAGAGTTTATCCAACACCCAAGATGATATGCTCACCAAGCACGATTCTCCTATGGCTCAATTCCCCTCCTCCAAGATGGTAGGTTCGCCAACAAGATCTCCGTCCAATGCTCCTTTTCCACAATGGTATCCAAGTGTCCTCATGCAATGCATTTCTCTTCTAAATATGTGACACATGTCCTCCTTTGTTCCCAATGCTCCTCTCATGTGAGTCAATGAAATCACCATGCTCAATTGATTATCCTCAACATATGTGTCTGGGTCCACAACCAACCTCCATGAATTATGCTCCTCAACAAGAGCTTCCTCAAGTCAAGTGTGAAACCTCCAAGGTATATATTGTGTGGTCCAAATATCCTAGGGCTAAGTGCCCTCCTATAAGTTCCCTATGCTCCTCCTAGGTAGGTTCCATACCTTATCAAGTGATTGACTTCCCACATTGGGTGCATCCATCGGGTTAGTCATCATTTCAATTAGGACAACAACCTCTTGGGTAAGGGCGCCATGCTAGCACTCTAACAAAGGATGATAATCCACCCAAACTAATCCATCCATGTGTCCATGAAGCATCACCAAGGGACTAGCTACGAGTGAAAACAATTTAGAAGGAACCCATAAGCTAAAAACCATTTAATACGATCGAGAACACCTTGACCTAGGCAATGGAATTGCTCCTAGTTAAAGGTTTAAATATTTCGATGAAAAATGAAATAGATCTTCAAATATGGAAATGGATGTTCCTCTAAATTATTTTTTCATATGAAAGAAATTAAAACAAGAGAATCACGAATCCTATAAAAAAATATCTATAATTCAAGATTGATGAATCCCTCTTTGGTTTTGAGCTTATTCTCCAAGATTTTTCTCTAAGATTTTGATCCAAGCTTCTTCTTTGCCAACAAACTTTAGCCTACCATATTTCCACCCCACCATATCCAAAGGGTACTCTTCTTCGCTTGGAATCTTCAAGGTACATAGACTATCATGAATAAGTAACCAATAACTAGAATGTGAAGGGCAAGAAGACCCTCTTAACCACAATTCCAAAACTACCACAATTGTCAGTGCAAATTTCAAGCCCTTCAATTAGCAAACTAAGCCAATGAGCTACTTCTCCGGTGTTCCCAAATATCCTATGGAGATGTCTAAGTCGAGTCTTGGGGGTCTAGCCCTTCAAACCACAATAGAAGTTCCCACCATAGCAAAATTATATAATAAACATTGAAAACAAAACATCCCACTTTTACCATAACTCTCCCTCTTATCAGTGTTAACTTGTTAAGACTCCCACCACAACTACAAGGAGTGAAGTGTGAGAAGGGTATGGGGAGGAGGGGATCATTTAAGGCATAATTGTTATAAGCCTAATTTGCACCCAGCCTGCATACCTGGCCTTAGGCCCTACTATTTGCCAATTTCTTGAGCCGAGCTCTTCTAAAAAGCCCTCTTTTTTTATCCACACGCACCCTGGCCTTCTACAGCCCGCGTATTCACACATAAATACGCATGCATGCCTTCTACAACCCGCGTATACTGACAAAAGCATGAAAAATGGAAAGTTGCAGACGAGAAACAGAGTTTCAGGAAATTGCTAAAACTGTTTGACTGCCTATGGCCAGTCATTCAACCAGATAACTACCTATAAAAGAAGGGATAGGGGTCCCATTTGAAAAAAAAGAAGAAGAGCATAGAAACTCTGCCCAAATTTATCCCCCCTTTGCCCCAATTTCCTGCAATTGTATTGTGAGGTTGAGTAGTTGGTGCGTTGTGAAGAGGATCCCAGGACTAGGTTCGAGGAGTAGTGTCAGCCACATATTGTAAGTTTACTCTTGTGAAGATTAATACAAAAAGGAATACTTTTTTCGTCCCACCATATCATGTGTTCAAATTGTGTATTTATTTTATGATATTGTCACATCTAACCCAACAATTAGTATATGAAATGCATGTTTGCAGCTCTTTGTTTGTCCATGTGTGAATGCAGGTCAACTTTGGGAGGAGGCTTGCAGTCAAGGAGTGAGTGAAAGCGAAGGGATCGACATCAAACGAAGGATTTAAGGTAGAGTTACCTAATCTTGTTTTCACCTTTGTATTGCATGAATGTGGGGTTTTGTGTTGGGAGAATAGGAAAAAGTAGAGGCCTTTAAATGGTCATTTTCTGCATGCATGATTAGAGCCCTTAAATGCTAAGTCCGTAAGCGGGATTTCCCACTCACATCAATAACCCTTATTTTCCATGTCATCCACTTGTGAATTGCTAGACCGAGGAAAATGGAGAAGTTTGATAGATTCAAAATGAGATATGTGCCCCTTGATCCTTGTAATAATTGTGGAGAGGGATGTGCATAGTCCATGGTTTTCCTTTCTTACTTGACCAATGACAAGCGACGAATCACCAAAGATCGAAACATTTTTTATTTACAGAGCTTGGAGTATGACTAATCCTTGACACAAGGTGAGTACCTCTACTTGATTATTAGTCACCATTACTAATCCCCATGGAAATTCTACTTCTTGTTTTCCTCCGAGGTTAAAAATCATCCTCAGTACCCACCACCCTTAGGTTACCTTTGGAGGCTTCGTCAAAGAAGATAATATATTTTTTTATGTGTTGCTATCCATTTATGAAAATATAAAGTCTCTAACTTTGTATTCCAATACTAATTTGGTCGTGGCTTCCTAAATATAGCCTTGGACTGAAGGGTGCCTCCTGCAAGAATATCACTCAACCATAATTTCTCCTTTACTTAAAGTGCCAAGGTTGCAATATCAAGCTTTCTTTTTGGTAAGAGAACTTCAATCAAGAGACCCCTTTCTTGAGTTGCAACTGACCTAGGGGGTGTTGAGACGAAGAATGGAAAATCCTCACTCAAACATTTTCGAATCTTACTAGGCTAGGTAAGATAGGTGGGAGTGTTACCCTAGGTTTATAGCCTTGCAAAAATATCAATCATCCCTCAAGAAATATGTTCTTGGACTCGATGCTATTTTATAGTTGTGTGTTTCAACTTAAAGAAAATGTAAAAAATTATATGTAAATGATTACAAAACTAAAATGAATGAAGTAAAGAACATAACAATCTGAAAATCAGAAATACATAAGGCTCAATTGAGAAAAACCATATTTTTATTAATAAAAGCTTCTCTGAGTTACTACAAGAATGCCTCTTTTTAAACCCCTGCAAGGGTGAGGACCAAGATTAGACTTAGAAGTCTAAGATGGAATTGAACATCATACATAAACAACTGGTGTCTAAAAGAAAATGACCAAGAATTTATACACTGGATCAACCAAGTCACACACCCACCAAGTCTTGACATTGCAGAATAATTTTAATCAGACTTGAAACTTAATTAAGAAATTCTAATAAAACTACATAGACTATCAAGAGAATTGAATGACCTTCTGAAGCATGTCAAATATCAATGCTTCCTAGTCCTTTTTTCTTTGCCACCTTTATAAAGATCCTGATATCAACAAGAGTATTCATCCTTTTTAAGAAACTCATAAGATGAGAAGATGTAATTCAAAAATCTCAATATGAAACAAGAACAAACCTTATTATAAGTGTTTCTCTCTAATTCCCCTCGTCTTCTTCGTCCTTTGGTTCTTCCTTTTATTCTCCAAAAGGTAGTTCCTCAAGTAGTTGAACTACTTTTAGTTACTAAAGTTAAATAAATTTAGTTAAGAAGGACAAATAACTTTATTGATAAGGATATTTAATAAATAAATAATAACTAAATAGGTGGGGTCCGCCTCTGTATCAACACTTTATTTCAAAAATCATAAATAGTTTTTCCTTGTTGCTCAATCATATGTTCAAATAAATATAAAATATATCAGCATCATATAACATACCAAAACATGCATCTCAAACACCGTGGCATAAAACACTTGTGTATCCCATAAAATAACACGATAGTTTAAAAGTTTAAAAAACAAATATCATGGTTCTTCCATCTGTCCTAAAAAATGTGTCAATCAAAATCTGTCTAAACATAATTAAAACAATTCAGGAAACTTCTTCCTGAAAAACTCATCTCTTTCTTTAATAAAGTCCTCATCTTGGGACTTCTTTTCTTCCAACTGGGCAACTTCAGAATGCTCTTCATCTAAACTTCTCTTCCCACTGCTTATTGATTTAATCTGTTAGGGTCCTAACCCGCACATAGGTAGAACAATATATTCGGATGTAATAAAGGTCAATATTAATAAGGCCTTTCAATAAAATAGAATAAGGCGGATGTAAGAAGACCTAATAGAAGCTTCCGCTTCTAGAAGGATCGTCCTCTAGATGTTTTTTTTAGTATAAATAGGAGTCGAGGGTATGAGAACCCTAGCTTGGATATTATTGTAATAGAGCTCTGCTCAACTGGAGGTTTCCCCCTCGAAGAGGCCCGTGAACATTGCTTTCAGATTCAAAATGCTATTTCTGTTGTTATTCTTATATAATTTTAGTGTTATTGTGGTGAATGTTCTGGTTATATTGTTCTTATTCTGCCATTACTAGCATTTTATTTCTGTTCTGCATACATTTTATATCTGGTATATTACAAGTGGTATCAGATCACTTTCCTCGGCATAAAGTGTGGGTTAAATTTTTTTCAGGGTAGAGACTATTCCGGCATCTTTAAGCCTTATAGATATGTCATTACGTGCATAAACCCACGGTTGAGGGATTCATACACGCAGGAAATACAAGTGGTACTTAAGTGCACATCTGTTGGCCACCCTTGTAACCCTTGTTGGTACCCCTTCAAGTGGTAGCGCATCAGACAACACTTGTGTACGGATCAACCTAGATTACCTGAAGCCCTCTTTAGATAAATCGATCGGCCGCCTGACTGCTATAGTGTCATTGAGAACAACACTCGGGAAGATACTCTCTAGTACCTGGGTAGTCGGGTAGTACGGCTAAGGGTACAGTCTATCCTCCTTAGTTAGTGCCCTGAGATATTGGGCCGAGTACTACTGTTGGACCCCGCACGTATATCAGAGAGCTATAGCACATGGAAAACCCTTGTCTATAGAACCCTTGAATACCTAACCCTTGGGGACAGAAACATAAACAAATTAAAACAGACAAGATCTATTGTCGCGCAACTGTGTTCGGGTTGTCAAGTAAATACACATATCTTTCTGGTTAAGCATTTGGGCATTTCCTCTCTGCAATATTCTTCAGACCGGAGTATAACTTCGTAAAAAAAAAAAAAAAAGTCTAGATTTTTTTTCACCATTATTTCAGACCTATTCCATTGGATTCATCTCTTCGCCCTTATCACATTCATCCATATCATTTTTTCAACAATTATTTTTTACC
>ML780723.1:160348-172058 GCA_009831015.1 Picea engelmannii
AGTAAATCCCACTACTCCCTCTGCTCCACTAAAGATACAAAAATTGACCCGGGTTGAAATGGCTGAACACCAACTCAAAGGCCTTTGTTATAACCGTGATGACAAATATTTCCTGGGCCACAAGTGTAAAGAACAAAAGATTTTCATGGCCATCTCCAAGGAGATTTCAGAAGAAGATGAAGAAACCCCGTCTATGTCTGAATCACCTGAATCCACTGACATAACCCCTCCCTCAGACCCTCCCGAAGTAGAACCAATCATTTCCCTCAATGCTCTCACTGGCTTCTCCACTCCCCAAACCCTCAAGCTAATCAGTTACATCAAGCATCGGAAGGTCATCATTCTGGTTGATAGTGGCAACACCCATAATTTTACTCATCGCCACATTGCCCAAGAAACTCATTCCTACATCCATGCCGTCAATAATTTCCAAATCATGATTGCCAATGGTGGTTCCATGAAATGTGGAGGGCGTTGTGAAGATGTGCGTCTCCAAATTGGTGACTACCACCTGAAATCCCATATGTTTTCTATCAACATGGGAGGTTGTGACATTGTGCTGGGTGCAGACTAGCTAAGGACTTTGGGTCCCATTCTCATGGATTTTAAGGACTTAACCATGCAATTCGACCAGGGGGGCCACCAATATAAGTTCCAAGGCATCACTGCCGGTTCACCTGAGATCACTAGTTCCCATCACATGGAAAAGCTGCTCAAAAAGGGTCATTCTGGTGTTATCGCCCAACTCCATGCCATACAAGCAACAAAGTCACCCTCGGTACCGCAAGACCTCCAAGACATCCTTTCTAAACATCAATTGGTCTTTTCCACTCCCCAAGGCATCCCTCCTTCCCATGGTGTTCATGATCATTCCATTCCCCTTGTACCAAGAAGCCTTCCTCCCAATATCCGTCCGTATCATCACCCCTTTTCCCAAAAAAATGAAATTGAGAAAATGGTCCAGGAGCTCCTTAATGCAGGCGTTATCCGCCCTAGTACGAGCCCCTATTCGTCTCTTGTGGTCATGGTCCTGAAGAAAGAAGGTTCTTGGTGAATGTGTCCTGACTTCCGTGCCCTCAACAAACTTACCATCAAAGACAAATTCCCCATTCCTGTCATTGATGACCACCTAGATGAATTGAGTGGCGCCCAATTCTTCACTAAACTGGATATTCATTCGGGCTACCACCAAATACGTATGAAAGAGGCAGATATTCCCAAGATTGCCTTTAGAACTCATGAGGGCCACTATGAGTTTTTGGTCATGCCCTTTGGCTTGTGTAATACCCCCTCCACCTTCCAAAGCCTCATGAATCATGTCTTCCGTCCTTTTCTACGCCATTTTGTCTTAGTTTTCTTTGATGATATCCTCATCTATAGAAAAACCTGGACATACCATCCTGCTCATGTGGATCAAGTTCTCCATCTACTCTCTCAGCACCAACTTTTCCTTAAACAGTCTAAATGTGCTTTTGGCACCTCAGAAGTAGAATACTTGGGTCATCTGGTTGGCAAAGATGGCGTTAGGGTGGATCCTAAAAAGATTGAAGCTATGCAAGACTGGCCTCACCCAAAGACTCTTAAGAGCTTTCGTGGATTTCTAGGCTTAATAGGGTATTATCGCAAGTTTGTTAAGAATTATGGGAAGATTGCAGCACCTCTCACTACTCTCCTAAAAAATAACTCTTTCACTTGGACTCCAGCCGCTGCTCAATATTTTCAAACGTTGAAGATGACTATGTGCACCACTCCAGTCCTCACCCTTCTCGATTTCACAAAGACCTTTGTGTTGGAATGTGATGTCTTAGGGAAAGGAATTGGTACTGTCCTTATGCAAGAGGGTCGACCTTTGGCCTTTACCAACAAGCAACTATATGAAATAAATATGGGCAAATCCATCTATGAAAAGGAAATGTTGGCTATTCTGCATGCCGTGGATCTGTGGCATCCTTATATATTGGGGCAACGGTTCCAAATTAAGACAGACCATCAAAGCCTCAAGTATTTTCTGGAACAACGCATTTCCTCCCCAGAACAACAAAAATGGGTGACTAAACTCTTTGGATATGATTATGAGATCATTTATAAGAAAGGCAAAGACAATGTGGTTGCAGATGCACTTTCCCGAAAATATGAAGATGAAGGATCCTTTTTTTCTCTTTCATTCATTGTACCAGATTGGCTCCAAGCCGTTCACCAGGAATGGCTACAAGATCCCAAAAATTCGCAATTGATCCAACAATTGTTGTCCAATGCTCCAGATTCCCCAGGGTACTCTTGGCTCCATGAGGAACTTCGATACAAAGGCCGTTTGTATTTAAGTAAACAATCAAATCTTAAATCCATGGTACTTTATGAGCTTCATGCTACACCCACAGCAGGGCACTCCGGGTTCACCAAAACCTATGACAGGGTCAAACGTTCCTTTTTCTGGGATGGTATGAAACAAGACATTCGTAATTTTGTAGCTGAATGTGACATGTGTCAACGCAACAAGGGAGAAACAGCCAAATCGYCAGGCACACTACAACCGCTCCCGATTCCACCTGCTATTTGGAAGGATATCTCTATGGATTTTATTACCGGCTTACCCAAATCAGGAAATAAATCCGTCATCATGGTGGTTGTTGATCGCCTTTCCAAGTATGCTCATTTCTACGCCCTTCAACACCCGTTTACAACATCCACGGTGGCTCAAATCTTCATGGATCAGGTCTTCAAGCTTCATGGCATGCCGCACTCTATTGTTTCTGATCGCGACCCAACTTTCACAAGCAATTTTTGGCAAGAACTGTTCAAGATACAAGGCACAAAATTGCATCTCAGCACAACTTATCATCCTCAGACTGATGGCCAAACGGAAGTTGTCAACAAGTGTTTGGAAACATATTTGAGGTGTTTTGCCTCGGAAAAGAAAAATCAGTGGGCTATATAGTTACCCCTAGCTGAATGGTGGTACAACACTTCATACCATACAACTACACGCAGGACTCCTTCTGAAGCGGTATATGTACAAAAGCCACCTTCAATTCTCTCATACTTACCGGGTGCCTCGAAGGTCCAGGCGGTTGACCTAACACTTATATCTCGAGAGGCTATTCTCCGTACCCTTAAAGAGAATTTGGTCATGGCACAGAATCACATGAAGCAACAAGCAGATCAAGGTCGCTCTGAACGTCAATTTGCAAAAGGGGATCAGGTGTTTCTTCGACTGCAACCTTACAAGAAAACTTCCCTCAAGGCGGAGCATTGTGAGAAGCTAGCGCCCAAATTTTATGGTCCTTATACCGTGCTCAAGCGTGTGGGACACGTCGCCTATCAGTTATCTTTGCCCAGCCATTCGAAGCTACATCCTGTTTTTCATGTTTCATGCTTAAAGAAGGTGATTGGAGCTAAGTGCCAAATTCAAACCAACCTTCCAGAGTTAGCTGAAGAAGGATCCATTTGGCTACAACCAGAAGCAGTTTTGGACTAGCGTGAGCGTTGCCTACGTCAGAGAACCATCAAGGAAGTGCTAGTCGAGTGGAAAGATACAACTCCAGCAGACGCCACTTGGGAACCAACTACCATTCTGCAACAATTTCCTCATCTCAAGCCTTGAGGACAAGGCTGTTTTTAAGGGGGTGGACATGTTAGGGTCCTAACCCGTACATAGGTAGAACAATATATTCAGATGTAATAAAGGTCAATATTAATAAGGCCTTTCAATAAAATAGAATAAGGCGGATGTAAAAAGACCTAATAGAAGCTTCCGTTTCTAGAAGGATCTTCCTCTAGATGCTTCTTTTTAGTATAAATAGGAGCAAGGGTATGAGAACCCTAGCTTGGATATTATTGTAATAGAGCTCTCAACTAGAGGTTCCCCCTCGAAGAGGCCCGTGAACATTGCTTTCAGATTCAAGGTGCTATTTCTATTGTTATTCTTATATCATTTCAGTGTTATTGTGGTGAATGTTCTGGTTATATTGTTGTTATTCTGCCAATACTAGCATTTTATTTCTGTTATGCATACATTTTATATCTGGTATATTACATAATCCTTGAATGAGCAGAGGAAGAAGATATGGCCATGCTGTTTGAAGTAACATGTTTCTTACCTTTGTCAATATGAGATCAATGTGGAGTGGTTTTATGATCCTTTGGAGGAGGAGGAGGAGGATGCATGGACTCATGTGTAGCAGTTGTGTGAACAAGTAGCATTGGTTGAACTGGGGGCAAAGGAATAGATGTACCAACAACAACAATATGAACTATTGGAGGAGAGGGAGGCATAGGCCACTGATTGGCTCCAAAAGAAGTATTGGCAGTTAAATTACACCAACCATCAATGTTAGGCTGCACATGAGACTCAGGGATGTCTACGATACCAAGGTGAGGTTGCAAGATAACATTTTGTGCTACTTGGGGTTGTGGCAAGGCTTGCTGACCACCAAGTTTCAAGTGCCCTGTTTGGATCAGTTGTTGCAACTCATTAGAGTCATCATCAAAATGAATGGAAAACCTTAGTTTTTTTATGCCCCCCCCAAGTTGCGAAAAGGTATTATTCCCTCAACCTCTTCTTCCTCTATCTCCTCCATTACCTCCTCTGCTACTTCCCCTACTGAATAAACTCATCTACAACCATGATAATACAATGAGCACAAGTATAAAATAACAATAAGATAAGACTTCCAATACAATTTGTCTAAATGATTAAACTAGCTCTAACGTTTTACAACCATCCACATAAACGAGAAATGAAAAAGAGTAAAGTAAAATAGGAACAAAATATATCATCCATGAACCATATCCAAGCAACAACACAAAATTATGCAATCCATATGAGTTGATTATCATTTCCATATTGTCTAAATTTCATTCCAAAATATGCTTGCAAGTGTTCATCATCACACCAAAATGCCAAAATAATCCTCAAATCTTTTCACATATTTTAATTTTGTTCTTTTATCATGTTGATCACATCCAACAATATCCTTTCCTTACATGTATTATTAATTATATAAATAGGACTAACAAATGAAAACGAGATTTTAATGAAAAGGATTTTGGGAAAGGATTTATGCAAAATGAAAATAATGAGGGGAAATGGATCTATATAATTACATATGACCTCTTTAAAATAACTTCACAATGTTGTCAACCAAAATATCTCTACTGCCTCTGTCTCAAAAAAACCAATCATTTTAGGAGTGCTTCCATGCCAAAAATAATCATTCATCATTGTCGTAACATAACCTTTTCCTTTCTTGAAATATTGGTTACACATCTAAAATATGCATACATTTTATCTTAATTACATAGACATGGCACATATGAGAACACAAAATAATATGAATGGGATTTGAGGAAAAGGATTTATGCAAAGTGAAAATAATGAAGGGGTAATGAGTCTACGTAATCATCCTTATGTCTTTCATCACTTCTTTCCATCAAAATATAAATCATCAGATGAAAACTAACGACATCATCCACATATATGCTCTCTTAACCATACACATATGTAAACTTCAATTATTAAAAATATGCATGTAAGGCTTGGGCTCTAACAATGAATCTTAAATAGTAATAGATCCATAAAGCATCCTTATTAAAAATTGAAATCCATTGTTTTATGTATCGAATACCATCATAATATAGCTTCATTTTCATCATCCCTTATTCACAATCCACAACATCCTTAAAGTGATCATCCATAAATTTTATATCAAATAAGAATGATGTCAACCATCATGACAACAAAGGCAAGCTCAACTATATCACTGTCTTAATCCAAAAAAATATCGATCAAAACCTCAACATGTCATCGATAGCTAGAAGAAAACCATAGCTCGAATAACAATGAAAACCATTTGCTCGAGAATGACTTTGAATCTGATAATCTTTTGTCCATAGAAAAGGATTTTAAAACTTTGTAGTTTTTATATATGTTTCCAAGCTTGGAAAAAAATGGTCAATAAAATCCCAACAAACATAACAATAGGTGGAACATTCAACTTCTCTGAAATAATATGAAGACATTTGCAATTATGTGTCACGGGAAAAATGACAATTCAAACAAAATGACATGCATGTGACTTAAAACCATATGAAATTCTTGAGCTTGTAATTTTACTGTCGAATTAACGTTCTAAACCCGTTACTGTTGAAACACTAACTATAACCCAAAACATTCATAGTCCTCAAAAGGAACAACCATCATAAAAAAAGCTTCAAACACATAAGCTCATATCAGAACAAAAAATCTGGGTGAAACCCAATAACATGCAAGTGTTCACACTAAAGAGTTTGATCCTAGGTTCTTCCTTCTAAAAGGAAAACTATTTTACACATCTAAATTCAAAACTGTGGATGGCACTAGCACATATATACCATTGCGTTTTAACCCCTTTCCATTGCAGACCAGTTGATAAATAAACCATGACTAGAATCAAGTAAATGCAACAAAAAAATCTTGGAGTGACCAGAACACTTAAAACCATAAAGAGAGCTCGATTTCGATCTTCGAATACATTCAAAAAGGGATTGCCGAAGATTTCTTCTTTTCAAAAGCATTATGGAAAATGCGAGTATGGATAAGGCAAACAAAGCTACCATTATATTTCTACAAACAAAAATCCTTTTGGTTGTTCCTTTCAAGAAACGATATAGAGGGGAGAGAAGAGACATTTATGCACACCAGAATGTAAAACATAGCCAAACTTAACCATTTTAGTGAGAAATTTGTTGTAAAAGATGTAAAAAAAACTGAAATTCATACCTTTGCAAAAAGGCGCCTTTTAAATCGAGGTTGAAGAAGAATTTGTTACCAAAAATTCCAGGTGCGAGGGTTTACACCAACAAAGCTCATAGCTCTTTCTTTCCACTTCTAAGAACAAAAATGACTGAAATCCAAGGTAAACGGTGGTTGATAGAGTGGGGGTCTGTGGAGTAATTACCCACGTCTCATTGCTTTGAATGCATGGCCAACTCAACAATGTAGCTAACCCATCATTCGATGCAAAATATGCCAAGTCAACAATCCAAAACCCTCATGGCATGCAAATATTTCATAATATCACATCAAAATACCTTGAGCCTGCTGCTCATAAGTATAGAATAAAACATGTCATAACTCATAAACCACATGCAATATGTTTAAAACTTGCAACGATATATAATATGTAGTTGCAATCATATACCAATAAGTCGCATACCTCATACCTTATGGCTATGTCGTGTATCAAATGTATTCAATGTGAGGTGTTATAACATTTGAATCATGAACGAAGAAATTTAACACCATATAAAACCAGTGAGATTTGTACATGAGTTAAGAACCATATCATTCCATACAAGGTGTGATTTCCATGGGTATTTGAGTCATATAATCTTTTTTTTTTGTAACCATGAACCAATGACTGTACAAAGGACACAATTTTCAAATACTGTGCTGAGGAAAATATTTTTAGAAGATCATCTTTTGCGTTTTCTCTTTGGGGACCCCACATAGTAGTTACATAGTAGTTATAATCATAGGTTTCACAATAATTTGCGAGCTTTTATATAAGTGATGAAAATTTGAGTCAACAGGGTTTTTTTTTTTCTAAATGAAAGATACTTATATTTCTAGCGAGCCAAACTTTCCAATACAAATATTTGGATAACGACATTTAGACTCTTTTAAGCACATGATTTGTGAGAAAAGATCTTGGATAATAATACTACTAGCGAACAAACATGTCCTTCTAGATTTGCGGGTGGATTATTGAAATTCCCAGCTCAGTCAAGGAAATTTTCCATGTCTGATTAACAAATTTGCATTCCGAGAAAAAATGAGTAGATGATTTCTTTGATGATAGATAGAGGGGACATCTAGATGATCCTACGATTCATATTTTTTGTAATTTTTCTATCGTCAAAAACTTCACATGCATAAGAGTCTAGTAGAAAATGCTAATTTTTGGTAATCCATCTGGATATCTTTCCACATTAATGATCTAGGCGATTGATGAAGAATTTTGAGTTGAATTTGATATCCTTCTTTGATTGAGTAAGGGACAACGATTGGTCCCCATCATCTGCTATCCTTGGTTTCTAAATTGACAGGTGCTACTACTTGTGGAATGGAAAACATCATATGAACTTGATAAAAAATATGAACATGTGGAGACAATTGTTTCTATCCTTTCTACATTCAGGAACCAAAAGAATCTCAATCTAATAAGTTAGAAAGGGTTTTTATACCATATTGGATAAAGTAGGATAAGAAGATAATGGTGCTCTTTCCATAATATATTCCTCCCATATTTTCATGGATCGCCCATTTCTTGAAACCCATGATAAATGATCTTTTATTAAGAAAGGCAATGCTTTACACAAATTCCAAGCAAAGGATCCTTTAATCTACATGTTTAGGTGATATAGACATCAGTCCCTAGCTACACCAAGATAATTTATACGTAATGTTGATTTCCACCACTCATTATCTTCGATGACTAGTCTCCAAATATTTTTAGCTCCTAGAGCAAGGTTCAACAATTTGGGGTCTTTAATCCCAAGTTGAAATGCTCTCACAATTTCCCATTTTACCAATTGATATTTTTTATTATTAGAATTTTCCTCTTGCTTTTGGATTTCCCATCCAATATAATTCGTTATGCCAATAGGAGCTAACATGGAAAAGCTTTAGTAGATTGACAAACCCGATATCACTGATTTGATCAAGATCGCTCGCCAATCAGGTTTATCCATTGAGACCCACAATGTTGCATCTTGCTTTGATTTTTTGGACAATATGGGTCTAGTCACTAGATTTAGGATATCCCACTGAGATGGGAATACCCAGATATTTAAATGATGTCCAATTATCAATGCATGGGAATTCCAAATTTCTAGCTATTATGTGTGATTTGTAAACTAACGTGGATATTCCATTGGAACAATTTGTCACAACAAATCTTGTATTATACTGAAATCTTTTTTTATGAAGGTTTATTTTTCCTTCGATCTCAAATTTATAGTCACTAGCTTAATGCTCAAATTAATGAAATAATTAAAATTAGAAAATGAAAGACTAAGCAAAAGAACACACCATCCACACAAATGAACACAAGATGTATCATGGGAAACCCAATACAGGAGAAAATCCAACTGGAAGGTGAGGCCTATGCTCTACTCTCTTTTCTTCATTTATGGAAATGAAAATACAAAGAAAAAGGCACTCATTGTAGAATTTCCTTTGACATTATAGTTTGTATGGCCAATAAAATCTTTTGCTCGTCTGTTATGCTCTCAAAATACAACTCCTAGATGCTCTGCTAAACTATGGAACAAATACAATGTTGACAAATGGAACCCCTTCTCCTCTTAGTGACTCAATATTTAACATAGCTTGATAGTCATCTAGGGTTAGAGTTTTGACTTCCTCAACCCTCAATTAGTGATAAGGTTTGGAACTTCTAGAATCTTCTTGAAATTTCACATCTGGATAGATCCATATGTGTGAGTAACAAGGGATGACGTGGAATCCACTCGTACCATAGTGGTCAACAAGGTAGGTCAACTTGTGGGAGGCATAAATTTCACATACGAGCTTTGACTGAGGTGATTTTTCACACTGTTCGAAAGGTTTCAATGTGTATATCAACATCGAGGGTGTGGGCACAAGTTTAGTGTAACGTACCCAATACCCCACCTGGGAATCGTCACTAAAAACCTGACTCTCTCATGCACTGAATTTTCAAATTTCTCTCCAATTCAGTCCATTAATTATTTGATACCAATAACTCATTAATATGCCCTGCATATGAACACAATTATGCAGTCCTAACATCATATAATACATGCATAAATATGTACAATTAAACCACAAATGAAGTTAACATAATTAACCACATAAAAAACATCATAAACACATAAAATAAAACTTATCTTTTAATTAAAAATCACTAACTGGTTGCAAACCTCAGACGTTCCTTACATCCATAGACTTTGTTGTTCATTCACTCTCAACAACAAGTGAACCCCTAGATGGGATATGAATCCACTAGGGAAAAGGATACCTAATCCAAACTAAGGTCCAACAACACATAAACTTAGAACAAGGCCAATGGCACCAACTCTATCTGTAGTTCCACCTCACAACCTCTCATTCCCCACATTCTGTCCCACCCAAGTAAGTGTACCCCTTCATTGCTCCACAGTACTTCGATTGTCCCACTTCCCTTCCAGGGCTTAAACAACATGTCATCCAAGAAGTCTCAAATCTCTATAGCACTTGGAACACAAGGCTGCTCAAAGAGTTACAACACACACTAAGATATCACACAAGGAAACCTATTCCCAACAATTCTCTCACCCAAAGAGATTGCTCTAGAGGCTTGACAACCTACTTCTTCAACCCAAACCCCCGATGATTTACAGGGTAACAAGAAATTCACATTTCCCACTCTCTAGGAAATGGTACAGATGATGGAATGGAATGAATGATGCCCAATTACATAAAACACAACATTATATATGCATGTGCCTTTTTTTCCACTTGGCACTTATGGAACTACTTTGTTGATCCAGGTGGATATTGGTGGCCACACACCTATTCCAACTAGCTTCTCTTGACAATTTTTAGTTCAACATGTTCTTTTGTAATTCTTTGTAATTGTGGGTTCTACACTTCTAGGGTTGTTTGAAGCCCTACACTTCTTCCAGATGGAGATTGGTGGTCGCCCACCCAATCCAACTGGCTTATTTTGGATGTTTTCATGTCAATACATCTTTCTGTACTTCCAGGGCCGTTTTGGGGCTCTAAACAATGTTGTTTTGGATTGCTGTAATCAAATTGTATACTAAGTCATAGTTTGATGACATAATGTGTAGTTCTCGAAAATACCTTTCCAATGGGCTATCATGTGCCTAAAACAAAGGTCGTATGCAAAAGTTACGACCCCGAGAAGTTGAGGTACCAACTTACCCATCGGGGCCCACATAACTTTTGGAGTTTCACCTCCTAGGGTTAGGTTTTTGGATGTCTAAGGTTTTGGCATTCATGAATAATGGCATGTCTTATGATGCTCTTATCTAATGAAATGCAAAGAACTATAATAATGGCATAAACATTAACATGGTATCAGAGCCAACCTGAAGGAAACACAATTTGCAAGAGGAAAAACGTCACTGTTACCGTACCCAAAAATTAGGGTTTTGCAAAAGTGAATATTTTCAGCTCCCTAACCACCTAGAAAGCTGCACCCTCCCCTAAGGATCAATTTGGCACCTAGAGCGCACCTTTTCAGTGGCTGGATCATTCGCAAAGTGAAACCCTAGTTTCACAAAAGTACCGGAAGTACCAGAAAACCAGTACCGGAAGTACTAGAAAACTAGTACCAGAAGTACCAGAAGCACCAGTCCATAAATCCGCAGATCAGATTTGAAGGGGTAAAAATTGGATTTTCTCAGATCCAAGTGTACCGGGCTACCCACCTCAACCAAGCGCATCTCCCGGTAAGGTCAAAATTTGATTTTAAGCATTTTCAATTTTTGGTCATTTTCATAGCCTCAAGTACAAGATGTTTGCAAGCACAAAGCTTGTTGAGAAACTAGAAGGCATAGACAACTTCCGTGCCTGGAAGTATATGATCAATCTGATCCTTGCAGAGAATGACCTAGCAAAATTCATCAAAGAAGAAGTGGAGGAACCTGAATATGCCGTAGAGAAAGCAAAGCATCAAAAGGA
>ML780723.1:178032-192759 GCA_009831015.1 Picea engelmannii
TATTCAGATGTAATAAAGGTCAATATTAATAAGGCCTTTCAATAAAATAGAATAAGGCGGATGTAAGAAGACCTAATAGAAGCTTCCGCTTCTAGAAGGATCTTCCTCTAGATGTTTCTCTTAATAGACATATTTAGTATAAAAGTCTGGATTTTTTTTCACCATTATTTGAGACCTATTCCATTAGATTCATCTCTTCTCCCTTATCACATTCATCCATATCATTTTTCTGAAAAAATTTCTGACCCAGCCCACTCCCTTTTCAGTTCACCCATCCTCATGGCCCATACCCGTAGCCAAGAACTAGAGTCTCGCTTCAACACCTTGCAATCTRGTTTCCTCGAGACCCAACAAGAAGTGCAACAACTCAGTGCTACTATTGCCTCCCGTGATGCATCCATCAATGCCACCATAAATGCCTCCGTCAATGCATCCGTAAATGAAGCCGTGCAGTTCACAATGGCAGAAGTCAAACATGAACTGACCACCTAGCTTGAATCTATATTTGCATCACTCTCCACCAAACTCAAGATCCCTACCGATGACTCTTTTTCTGATGCACATACAAAGACTGAAGGTGAAACTTCTTCCCATTCCTTTCAGCCCCATCACTTTCAACTGGACATATGCCTTCTGCGAGTGGATGTAACCAAATTTGATGGCTCGGACCCCACTGGTTGGGTCACCCAAATGGAACATTATTTATCTCTTTACAACATTACAGATGACTTGGCCAAACTCCGGTATGGTGTTCTCCATCTAGATCAAGAACGTTGGCAATGGTGGCAATGGAGAAAAACTTCCCGTCAAGGGTATATTGCTTGGACCCAATTTGTGACTGAGCTTTATGAATGCTTTGACATTGACACCAACCATTTGGGCCGTTTGAAAAAAATGAAGCAATCAGGCACAGTAGAAGACTTCATAGCTGCATTTGAGCGCCTGGCTTTTCGAACAGAGGGCATGACTGATGCTTTCTTTCGAGAGTGTTTTATCATTGGCCCCAAGGAGGATATTCGGGCCCATGTCCTCATGGCGCGACCTACAACTTGGGTGGAGGCTACTAAAAAAGCCAAAGAAGCACAACAAATTGTTTCCTCTCAAAATCGTAAGCCTTCCTTTATCCATCGCCCTAAACCAGTCAACCCCAATACTCCCTCCGCCCCATTAAAGATCCAAAAATTGACTAGGGATGAAATGGATGAACACCAACTTAAAGGCCTCTGTTATAATTTTGATGACAAATATTTCCCAGGCCACAAATGTAAGGAACAAAATCTTTTTATGGCCATCTCTGAGGATATTCCGGAAGAGGATGTTGACACTCCCCTTGTGCCCGAGTCATCAGAAATCACTGACATAAACCCTCCCTCCGACCCTCCCGAAGTGGAACCGATCATTTCCCTCAATGCTCTCACCGACTTCTCTACCCCCCAAACCCTTAAGTTAATCGGTTACATCAAGCACCGAAAGGTCATCATTCTGGTTGATAGTGGCAACACCCACAATTTCATTCATCGCCGCATTGCCCAAGCAACCCATTTCTACATCCATGCTGTCAACAATATCCAAATCACGATTGCCAATGGTGGTTCTATGAAATGTGGCGGGCGCTGTGAAAATGTGCGTCTCCAAATCGGTGACTACTACCTAAAATCCCATATGTTTGCTATTGACATGGGCGGTTGCGACATTGTGTTGGGTGCAGACTGGATAAGGACTTTGGGTCCCATTCTCATGGATTTTCAGAACTTAACCATGCAATTTGACCAAGGCGGCCGCAAACATAAATTCCAAGGCATCACTGCTGGTTCACCTGAGGTCATCATTTCTCATCGCATGGAAAAACTGCTCAAAAAAGGTCATTCTGGTGTCATTGCCCAACTCCACGCCATACAAGCCACAAAGACACCCCCAGTGCCCCAAGATCTCCAAGCCCTCCTTTATAAACATCAAATGGTATTTTCCACTCCCCAGGGACTCCCTCCTTCCTGCAGTGTTCATGATCACTCCATTCACCTTGTCCCAGGAAGCCTTCCCCCCAATATACGTCCATATCGCCACCCCTTTGCACAAAAAAATGAAATTGAAAAAATGGTCCAAGAACTCCTTATTACCGGTGTCATTCGTCCTAGTACGAGCCCTTACTCCTCTCCAGTTGTCATGGTACTGAAGAAAGAAGGTTCTTGGAGAATGTGTCCTGACTTCCGTGCCCTCAACAAACTGACCATCAAAGACAAATTTCCCATTCCTGTCATTGATGACCTCCTGTATGAATTGAGTGGTGCCCAATTCTTTACCAAACTTGATCTTCGCTCGGGCTATCACCGAATACGTATGAAAGAGGCCGACATTCCCAAGACCGCCTTTCTCACTCATGAGGGCCATTATGAGTTTTTAGTCATGCCCTTTGGTTTGTGTAACGCCCCCTCCATCTTCCAGAGCCTCATGAACCATGTCTTCCGCCCTTTTCTCCGTCATTTTGTCTTAGTTTTCTTTGATGATATCCTCATCTATAGCAAAACCTGGACAGACCATCTTACTCATGTGGATCAAGTTCTCCGCCTACTCTCTCAACACCAACTTTTCCTAAAACAGTCCAAATGTGCTTTTGGTGCCTCAGAAGTAGAATACTTGGGTCATCTGGTGGGAAAGGATGGCGTCAGGGTGGACCCAACAAATATTGAAGCTATGCAAGACTGGCCGCACCCAAAGACTCTCAAAATCTTGCGTGGATTTTTGGGCCTCACAGGGTATTATTGCAAGTTCGTTAAGAACTACAGAAAGATTGCAACACCTCTCATGACTCTCCTAAAAAATAACTCTTTCACTTGGACTCCAGCAGCTGCTCAAGATTTTCAAACCTTGAAGATGGGCATGTGCACCACTCCGGTTCTGGCCCTTCTCGACTTCACAAAGACCTTTGTGTTGGAATGTGACACCTCAGGGAAAGGAATCGGTGCTGTCCTTATGCAAGAGGGTCGACCATTGGCCTTCACTAGCAAGCAACTTTCTGAAAGGAATCTGGGCAAACCCATTTATGAAAAAGAAATGTTGGCGATTCTGCATGCCGTTGAGTTGTGGCGTCCTTATCTTTTGGGGCAACGCTTCCAAATTAAGACTGACCATCAAAGCCTCAAGTACTTTATGGAACAACGCATTTCCTCCCAGGAACAACAAAAATTGGTGACTAAGCTCTTTGGATATGATTATGAGATCATTTACAAGAAGGGGAAATACGATGTCGTGGCGGATGCGTTGTCCCAGAAATATGAAGACAAAGGATCACTTTTTTCTCTTTCCTTCATTGTACTCGATTGGCTCCAAGCTGTGTGCCAGGAATGGCTTCAAGATCCCAAAAGTTCGCATCTGATCCAACAACTACATAACAAGGCTCCGGCTCCCCTAGGGTACTCCTGGCTCCAGGATGAGCTTCGATACAAAGGCCGCTTGTATTTAAGTAAACAATCCAAGCTCAAATCCATGGTGCTTTCTGAGCTTCATGCTACACCCACAGTGGGGCACTCAGGGTTCACCAAAACATATGACCGAGTCAAATGTTCTTTTTTCTAGGAGGGTATGAAACAGGACATCCGTAAGTTTGTCGCTGAATGTGAGGTGTGTCAACGCAACAAGGGAGAAACAGTCAAATCTCCAGGCACCCTCTAACCGATTCCAATTCCCCCTGCTATTTGGAAGGATATCTCTATGGAATTTATTACAGGCTTACCCAAATCGGGGAATAAATCAGTCATAATGGTGGTGGTGGATCGCCTTTCCAAGTATGCTCATTTTTGCGCTCTTCACCACCCATTTACTGGATCCACGGTGGCTCAAATTTTCATGGACCAGGTCTTCAAGCTTCATGGCATGCCACACTCTATTGTTTTTGATCGAGACCCAACTTTCACAAGCAATTTTTGGCAAGAACTGTTTAAGCTACAAGGCACACAATTGCATCTCAACTCAGCTTATCATCCCCAGACGGATGGTCAAACAGAAGTTGTCAACAAGTGTTTGGAAACACATATGAGGTGCTTTGCCTCTGAAAAACAACATCAGTGGGCTCAATGGTTACCCCTCGCCGAATGGTGGTACAACACTACATACCATACAACCATTCGCATGAGTCCTTTTGAAGCGGTATATGGAAAGAAACCACCTTCAGTTCTCTCATACTTACCGGGTACCTCGAAGGTCCAGGCGGTTGACCAAACACTTACAGTCCGAGAGGATATCCTTCGTACCCTTAAAGAGAACTTGGTCATGGCACTGAATAGAATGAAGCAACAATCAAATCAAGGTCGCTCTGAACGTCAATTTGCAGAAGGGGATCAAGTGTTTCTGAGACTGCAACCATATAAGCAAACTTCCCTCAAGGCCAAGCATTGTCAGAAGCTAGCACCCAAATTTTATGGGCCTTACATAGTTCTCAAGCGTGTGGGACAAGTCACATATCAGTTAGCTCTGCCCAGTCATTCGAAGCTACATCCTGTTTTTCATGTTTCATGCTTGAAGAAGGTGATTGGAACTAGGTGCCAAATTCAAACCAACCTTCCAGAGTTAGCTGAAGAAGGATCCATTTGGCTACAACCAGAAGTAGTTTTGGACCAGCGTGAGCGTTGCCTGCGTCAGAGAACCATCAAGGAAGTGCTAGTACAGTGGAAAGATATGACTCCAGTAGACGCCACTTGGGAACCATCTACCATTCTGCAACAGTTTCCACATCTCAAGCCTTGAGGACAAGGCTATTTTTAAGGGGGCAGACATGTTAAGGTCCTAACCTACACATATGTAGATCAATGTATTCGGATGTAATAAAGGTCAATATTAATAAGGCCTTTCAATAAAATAGAATAAGGCAGATGTAAGAAGACCTAATAGAAGCTTCATCTTCTAGAAGGATCTTCCTCTAGATGTTTCTCTTAATAGACATATTTAGTATAAATAAGGGTCGAGGGTATGAAAACCCTAGCTTGAAGATTATTGTAACAGAGCGCTGCTTGATTGGAGGTTGCCCCGTCGAAGAGGCCTGCGAAAATTTCTTTCTGAATCAAAGTGCTATTTCTATTGCTATTCTTATATCATTTATGTGTAATTATGAAGATTATGCTAGATATTTTACTGTTATTCTGCCATTACTAGCATTTTATTTTTGTTCTGCATATTTTATGTATCTGGTATCTTGCAATAGTAGTGATGTATTTTATTAATATATCCAAGTGATTACATTTACATTTGTCAGGCTCACTGGCCTTTCAACACATAGGCTCCCTGGCCTAATCACACTGGCACGCTAGCCTCAAAACATATATGCAAAGTCACTCTGGTCCAAACATCTTGGCTCACTAGCCTATAGAACGTATGTACATTTAAAACTTGTGGTTTAGCCTGGGGGTATTACATTCCCATTCCCCTTATTTATGCACTATCCTCAGTGCATTATATACACATGTATAATAAAAATTCTTCAAAAAGCTCCAAAAAGACACGGGTATGCCTCTCGCATGGCATCCTCATGCTCTTATGTTGCGTCCTCAGGACTATAGCAGGTCCACTGCACTTTTACCATCTCAATGGCTCGCTAACAAAGATCCTTGACCTTCTTGTCCAATAGGCACACCGTTGGACCTGGAAGTCACCCTCGTGCCACTTGGATCACATTCCAATAAATTAAACGATTAGCATTAGACACATACCTTTTAAGCAAGAGCACATGTAATATATTATGAATGCACATGGATGGAGGTAGTGCAAGCATGTATGCAACAAGACAATCCTCTCTAGGATTTCAAATGGTCCATAATATCTTGCTGCCAACTTTGGGCAACACCCCAATTTAAGTGAACTCTTCTTGGCTTTCACTTTCAAGAAGACATGCTCCCCCACTTTGAATTTTCTATGTTTTTTGTTTTTGTTTTTATGCACATCTTTTCTTCCTGTCCTAAGCATCCTATAAATTTTGTTTTATTTTCACCATCTGTTTTTCCATTTCCTTGAGCAATTTCGGCCCAAACACAACTCTATCTGCTAGGTTGTCCCAACTCACTGACATGTTGTTTTTTCTACCATATAATGCTTTAAATGGGATCAACTTTAAAGATGCATCATACCCATTATTATAAGTAAATTAACTAAATGCAAATAATCTTCCAATTTTGATGGTTTGTCCATCACATACATTCTTAGCATATCCTCAATCACCTGATTGACTCTATGTGTTTTCCCATCTGATTTTGGGTGATATGTTTTGCTAAAATTTAAATTTGACCCAAATCCTTTGAATAATCCTTTCTAGAGATTTGATGTGAATTTAGGATCTTTGTCAGAAATAATTTCCTTAGACACACCATGTAGCCTGAAAATTTCTCTCTTGTAAATCTATGGAATGTTAGCTACTTTGTGAGTTAGCTTCACTGGAATAAAATGAGAAAATTTAGTTAGCTTATCCACCACCACCATGATGGAACCATGCTACTTCAATGTTCTAAGCATCTTGGTAATAAAATCAATTGTCACAACTTCCCATTTCCACTCAGGAATAGGAAATGGTCATAGCAATCCAATTGAATATCTGTGCTGAACCTTTACCTTCTGACATTCTAGACATGTGGCTATATAATCAACCACCTCTTTCTTCATACCTAGCCAAAAATATTGGAGCTTTACAATTGAAATTATTTTCTGGTATCCTAGGTGCCCAACATAAGACACATTATGCATTTCTCTCGTCACTAAATTTTTCAGCTCTTGAGATTTAGGCACATATACTTTTACCTTGTACATGAGGATTCCATCCTCTCTTAGCTCATAATCTTTAGTTTTCTACTGAAAATTACCTTGTTGTAATGTTTCTTTTGTTTGCAAATAATGTTGATATGATTTTGCAGCTTCCAAAATTCTTTCTTTTAAATAAGATTTGTACATGCTAATGGTTGTAGCATGCATCTCATGCACCCTCCTGTTGAGTGCATCAACTACCTTGTTATCTTTTCCTTTGATATGTTTTATATCAAAGTCATACTCACTGAGGAATTCTAGCCATTTAATTTTCCTGGCAATCAAAGTTGGTTGTCCAAACAAATATTTTAGACCACTATGGTTTGTCCTGAGCTCAAATATTTTTTTTCATAAGATAATGCCTCCACATCTTTAAGGTGTGAACTATGGTTACCGCTTCTAAATCATGCGTGGCATAGTGCCTCTCATGTTCTTTCAACTTCCTTGACTCATAACAAATAACATGCCCATTTTGGGTAAGGACTCCTCTAAGCCCTTCCTTGCAGGCATCAATTCACACAATGAATTATTCATTTGGATAAACAATCTTCAAGATTGGTGCACTTTTCAATAAATTCTTCAAGTGTTTGAAACTTTCTTCACATTTAGGGGTCCACTCGAACTTCACACCCTTCTTTTGCAAATAAGTTATTGTATGCTCAATCCTTGAAAAACCTTAAATAAATATTCTATAATAACTTGCAAGTCCCATTGTTCTAAAAATCCTTAGATGTCAAATTACTTTTTAAACACACATCAACATCTAACCTAATTAAGAAATTATGATTGTCTTGACTATTTTCAAAACACATGTGAATTCTTTTACTTATTCAAAACTTCATTAACCGATGATTAACTTGCATAATTATGAGAGATAACACAACAAAAAATAAAAGAACTAAGAAAATAAGAGTTTATAACAGAGTTCACCCATCTTGGGCTACGTCTCTGGGTCCACTTCCAAATAGTGAGATCTCTCTATATTGCTAAAATGCGAAAATTACAATGAATGGAATACAATTTGAATACACCCTTCAATTCTGCTACTCAACCCAAAAAATAGAGGTCACCACTGAGTTCCTCTCCAAATTCTGAGAAAAATGATTATAAACTTGACTATGTTTTGAACAAGTGCTCAAAGACCCTCTTTTGCAAGCTAAATGAGACCATGACTCTCATACAAGGAAAATTGTACTAAGATTTTCGTACATAGTACTTTAGCACATAATTGACATCACCATCATATTCCTCTCAGAAAACTTAGAAGAATGAGTGTAAACTTACCCATATTTGGACACAGTGCCCAAGGATCCTCCTTGGCACACACTTCGAGACAAAGGTACAACCCCTGATCAAAATTCCAACCTCAGGATCTGTGCTAGACCTATACACCTTCTTGGAACGTAATTTTGTGTCCCCCCATACTGTGAATGTGTTGAACATACACATAATAGATCTAGCTAGAAAATGCCACACACATTTGCAGAGAGAATTTGAGAAATAATGGAAGAATTCTCATTAACCGTAATGAATAATTTACACACGATATACTCTATATAACTCAACCAATGGGAACTGGAGGTGAAGCCAATGCGCCATAGTGGTGGTATAGAGTGGTCTGGACACACACCAACAATTACGAGAACGAATTGCCACCTAGTCTAGTCTCTCGGGAAGTTACGAGAGTGAATTGCCACCTAGCTGAGTTAAGTAGTCTACCGGTCTTCAATTAACTGACTGAAATAGAGTGAAGTGAGGAGGAGATCAGGTAATCATGGGTAATGCGCTAGTCTGGTGATGATACCAAGGATAATGTGCATTAGCTGGTGATGATCCCAATGTTGCATGGTGACAAAACCAATGTAGCATCTAGACTCCACTCAACTAGTCAAATTGAAGTGAAAATTGAAGAGAATATTCTCCTAGAGGAATATTCTCCCTAAACTTTAGGAGACTGGATAAAGACTAATAAACATAGGAAAAACCTTAGGAAAAAGAAATCCTAGGTGTGTGTGAAGTAACTCCAACACCACCCCTGAACATCATTATGGTGAAAATAAAGAATGGGTCCCGACAACGAGGCCATGTTAGGTATCCAAATACAAAAGATACACTGGAATAAAGTGAGGAAAGAGAGAAAAACTCATGGGAAAACCCACCCTCAAGGTATGATGTATGTAAAAAAAAAAAGAACTACAGTTGCTAGGCAACTGTGTCCTTCACTGCAAGACGACTTCGAAGAGAATGGAACTTCTACTCAATGAAGGTCTTGGTGAAGATGTCTGTTGTTTATTCTACTGAAGGACATAAATTTACGTCGATCATCCCGTCGTGTACTAAGTCCCGGAAGTAGTGCATGTGGATCTTGATGTGCTTCTTCCGATACATTTGAAATGGATTTTTGCAGAACTTCAGAGTGCTCTGGTTGTCACACTATATGACGATCGACCGATGAAACTGAATACCCAACTTAGTGAGAAAATGTTGTAACCACATAGCCTGAATGGTTATGTAACTACCCCTCTGTACTCTACCTCAGTTGAAGAAAGACCAATAATAGTCTGCTTCTTGCTCGACCAACAGATAGGACCAGAACCAAGACTGAGTGAGTAACTAGATGTGGACTTGCGATCAGTGCTATCACCAGCCCAATCAAAATCAGTGAACCCGATGAGATCTAATGTAAAGTCTGCTTCATAATGAATCCCAAAGGTGATGGTGCCCTGTACACATCGAAGGATACTCTTTGCAACCTTCCAATGTAGCTCATGCAGATCCTGCATGAGCCTGGAAATTGTGCCAAATGCATAGGTGAGGTTTGGTCTAGAGTGTATAAGATACAACAAGATCCCCAATAGTTGTCTGTACAATGTGTTGTCAACCAGTGGAGTGTCCCTGCCATCCTTAAGTTTGACTTCTGATAGGAAAGGCATCGGAGAAGACTTGCAGTATGTCATGTGAAATATATTAAGGAGATCTCATGCATACTTGGCTTGAGACAGTTTGATGCCTGATGCATCCTGACTGATCTCGAGTCCAAGGAAGAAGTGTAGTGGACCCATGTCCGTCATCAAGAACTTGTCATGTAGAATCCTATTGACTGCAACAATCACTGAAGTCAAGCAACCGATGATCAACAAATCATCAACACACAAAACTAAGAGTAGAAGTGAATCAACCGTCCTGAGCATGTAGACATCCAGGTCTGATTTACAACGTACAAATTTTTGTGACAACAGGTAGGAGTCCATCTTAGCATACCATGCTCTTGAAGCCTGCTTGAGGCCATAAAGAGATTTCTTCAGTCGACAGACCAAAGATGAATCCTGCATAAATCCCTGGGTTTGCTCCATATAGATCTCCTCAGAGAGATCGCCATGAAGAAATGCATTCTTCATGTCCATTTGATCAACTTCCCATCCCTTGGCTACCATAATGGAAAGTGTCAAACATATGGAATCTATCTTCGCTACTGGAGCGAAGGTCTCATCATAGTCAATACCATGCACCTGCTAAAAGGATTTGGAAACAATCCTAGCTTTGTATCCGCTAATCTATCCATCCGCTACACTGTTCGTCCTATAGTCCCATCTACACCTGACAAGTTTCCTTCCAAAAGGAAGGGGAACTAGATCCCAAGTCTGGTTCTCAAGGAGGGAGTTGTAATCCTCCTGCATGGAAGATTTCCAAAAGGGATTTCCAGTAGCATCGCCATAAGACTATGGATCTTAATACTGAACCAAGAAAAGATGTCTGGAGGGAAATGGTTCAGTGGAAGTGAGTGCAATATGAGGCTAATCGAAATTAGATCGATTCCTCCTAGTATCGACTGGATCACCAACAAGATCCTCTGCATCCTAAAGAGTAGTCTGGGCCTAGTTGGGCCTCTTCTCTAACTCTGCATTTTCACCTGGATGCACTGAATCTGCATTTGACTGTACTGAATTTGTATCTGAATCATTTGAATCCTCTGAATCATAACTCTCGTCTGAAGAAGAGTCGACATGTGCATGTTCATCATCTCTAACAGGTGGAAGAGTGAAGGTATCTGCATGAGACTGTTGAGGTACATGCGAGACACTTTCCTCGAATTGGACACTTTGTTCAATGATGAGCCGGTTCGAGGAAAGATCAATAAGTCTGTATCCCTTCACACCGTCGGGGTATCCAACAAAGATACACTCTGTGCTTTGTGGATCAAGTGCCTTCCTCTTTTCAGAGGGAATTTGGGCCCATGCACGTGAACCGAAAATACGAAAGAGTGTCACTTCCGGTTTGAGGCCGCTCAAAGCCTCATAGGGGGTCTTATCCTTGACAGATCTATAAGGAGATCTATTTTGGATGTAGGTTGCACAATTAAGTGCTTCGACCCATAGTCTCTGTGGTAGTAACTTTATGTGTAGCATGCAAGATGCCATCTCTTTTAAAGATCTGGTTTTCCGCTCAACAACTGTAATATACCAGATATAAAATGTATGCAGAACATAAATAAAATGCTAGAAATGGCAGAATAACAACAATATAACCAAAAAATTCACCACAATAACACTGAAATGATAAGAGAATAATAACAGAAATATCACTTTAAATTTGAAAGCGATGTTCACGGGCCTCTTCGAGGGGGCAACCTCTAGTTGAGCAGAGCTCTATTACAATAATATCCAAGCTAGGGTTCTCATACCCTCGACTCCTATTTATACTAAAAAGAAGCATCTAGAGGAAGATCCTTCTAGAAGCGAAAACTTCTATTAGGTATTCTTACATCCGCCTTATTCTATTTTATTGAAAGGCCTTATTAATATTGACCTTTATTACATCTGAATATATTGTTCTACCTATGTGTGGGTTAGGACCCTAACATGTCCGCCCCCTTAAAAAAAACCTTGTCCTTAAGGCCTTAGATGAGGAAATTGATGCAGAATGGTAGCTGGTTCCCAAGTGGCATCTGCTGGAGTTGTATCTTTCCACTGGACTAGCAATTTCTTGATGGTTCTCTGACGTAGACGATGCTCACGCTGGTCCAAAACTGCTTCTGGCTGTATCCAAATGGATCCTTCTTCAGCTAACTATGGAAGGTTGGTTTGAATTTGGCACTTAGCTCCAATCACCTTCTCTAAGCATGAAACATGAAAAACATGATATAGATTCGGATGGTTGGGCAAAGCTAACTGATAGCCTACTTGTCCCACACACTTGAGAACGATATAAGGACCATAAAATTTGGGCGCTAGCTTCTGACAATGCTTGGCCTTGAGGGAAGTTTGCTTGTAAGGTTGCAGTCAAAGAAACACCTAATCTCCTTCTGCAAATTGACGTTCAGAGCGACCTTGATCTGCTTGTAGCTTCATGTGATTCTGTGCCATGACCAAATTCTCTTTGAGTGTATGGAGAATAGCCGCTCGATCTGTAAGTGTTAGGTCAACCACCTGGACCTTCGAGGCACCTGGTAAGTATGAGAGAACTGAAGGTGGCTTCTCTCCATATATTGCCTCAAAAGGAGTCATGCATGTAGCTGTATGGTATGAAGTGTTGTACCACCATTCAGCTAGGGGTAACCATTGAGCCCACTGATTTTTCTTTTCCGAGGCAAAACACCTCAAATATGTTTCCAAACACTTGTTGACAACTTCCGTTTAACCATCAGTCTGGGGATGATAAGCTGTGCTGAGATGCAATTCGATGCCTTGTATCTTGAATAATGCTTGCCAAAAATTGCTTGTGAAAGTTCAGTCGCGATCAGAAACAATAGAGTGCGGCATGCCATGAAGCTTGAAGACCTGATCCATGAAAATTTGAGCCACCGTGGATGCTGTAAACGGGTGTTGAAGGGTACATAAATGAGCATACTTGGAAAGGCGATCAACAACCACAATGATGACTGATTTATTTCCCGATTTGGGTAAGATGGTAATAAAATCCATAGAGATATCCTTCCAAATAGCAGGTGGAATCGGGAGCGGTTTTAGTGTGCCTGGAGATTTGAATGTTTCTCCCTTGTTGCATTGACATACATCACATTCAACGAAAAAATTATGAATGTCCTGTTTCATACCATCCCAGAAAAAGGAACGTTTGACCCTATCATAGGTTTTGGTGAACTCGGAGTGTCCTGCTGTGGGTGTAGCATGAAGCTCAGAAAGTACCGTGGATTTAAGCTTTGATTATTTACTTAAATACAAATGAACTTTATATCGAAGTTCATCATGGATCCAAGAGTACCCTTGGGAAGCTGGAGCATTGGACTAAAATTGTTGGATCAACTATGAACTTTTGGGATCTTGTAGCCATTCTTGGTGAACGGCTTGGAGCCAATATGGGACAATGAATGAAAGAGAAAAAAGGATCCTTCATCTTCATATTTGTGGGAAAGTGCATCCGCAACCACATTGTCTTTGCCTTTCTTGTAAATGATCTCATGATCATATCCAAAGAGCTTAGTCACCCATTTTTGTTGTTATGGGGAGGAAATGCATTGTTCCAGAAAATACTTGAGGCTTTGATGGTCTGTCTTATTTTGGAAACGTTGCCCCAATAGATAAGGGCACCATAGATCAACGACATGCAAAATAACCAACATTTCCTTTTCATAGATGGATTTGCCCAGATTTCTTTCAGATAGTTGCTTGCTGGTAAAGGCCAAAGGTCGACCTTCTTGCATAAGGACATCACCAATTCCTTTCCTTGAGGCATCACATTCCAACACAAAGGTCTTTGTGAAATCAAGAAGGGCGAGGACTGGAGTGGTGCACATGGCCATCTTCAAGGTTTGAAAAGCTTGAGCAGTGGCTGAAGTCCAAGTGAAAGATTTCTTTTTGAGGAGAGAAGTGAGAGGTGCTACAATCTTCCCATAATTCTTTACAAACTTGTGATAATACCCTGTTAAGCCCAGAAATCCACACAAGCTCTTAAGAGTCTTCCGGTGAGGCCAGTCTTGCATAGCTTTAATCTTTTTAGGATCCACCTTGACACCATCCTTGCCAACCAGATGACCCAAGTATTCTACTTCTGAGGTGCCAAAAGCACATTTAGACTGTTTCAGGAAAAGTTGGTGTTGAGAGAGTAGATGGAGAACTCGATCCACATAAGCAAGATGGTCTGTCCAGGTTTTTCTATAGATGAAGATATCATCAAAGAAAACTAAGACAAAATGGTGGAGAAAAGGATGAAAGACATGATTCATGAGGCTTTGGAAGGTGGAGGGGGCATTACACAAGCCAAAGGGCATGACCAAAAACTCATAGTGACCCTCATGAGTTCTAAAGGTAGTCTTGGGAATGTCTACCTCTTTCATACGTATCTGGTGGTAGCCTGAACGAAGATCCAGTTTAGTGAAGAATTGGGCGCCACTCAATTCATCCAGGAGGTCATTAATGACAGGAATGTGGAATTTGTCTTTGATTGTAAGTTTGTTGAGGGCATGAAAGTGTTGAAATAATGTAACTGTGAAGAGCATTCTTATTATTATTTTATTATTGGATTAAATCCCCATTGCGGATTAATCATGTCATTATTGTTATTATTGTTATTGGATTAATCCCCATTGTGGATTAATCATGTCCGTAATTGTATAAGGACCAAATCCCCTTTTGTGGATTGGTCATCGGACAATTACAAAGGACAAAATAAGAAGTCATCCCCAACAGTTATAATGGAAGACCCAGAATTAATTAAAGGTGGGTTTACCCACCCAGAGTGAGAGGTCGGCCCTGCCAGATTGTGACCTTTCACACATGCCAGTTTGATATAAATAAGAGGCTAACGCCTCACTTCTAACACACTACTCACTTGCTCATTATCTTATGAGGCAAGCTGCAATTACCAGTTGGAGAGAGGAGAAGAAGAGTGGCGCATCTCTTGGGGAGGACTATCTGTATTGGTTTGAGTTATCTCTTGAACATTGGATAAGCTATTTATGATAAGGAAGTTTTTGCTGGGTTTTCTTCCCCC